>CM055895.1:51613249-52213249 GCA_029582155.1 Panopea generosa
TAGTTCAATAGTCTTCCATTTATTCCTGTTTCAGTTTCGCATTTCTCTCCAATGTCGTCACCTCGATATGTATCCTGATATATATGCATTACCAGTTCATATGCTAAGTCCACATTTGTAGTTCCCCCGCGGATATCCTAAAGAAGGTTCGTTGGCCGTTCGCTTCGTGCACGTTATCGTCGCCCGAAAGCAAATATCCTCTTACAGTTTACGACATCTGCCATCGCTTAGCTGTAGTGTTGTATACTGTTGTCAATAAATATAGAACAATAATCACCACTAAGGTCGTAGATGCCAGTCCTGCTGGGTCGTAAATCTTTATGTGATAAAGTGTGTCATTTACTCCACAAGTAAAACTGGATCCTGAAATGCGTTGAAAATGACATTAAAATCGATTCAATTTTAGTTAAAGATTTATAATTTCTGCAATTTTATTCCTGTACCATACACAAAAAGTTTATTTAAATTATAAAATCTCATGTTATGCTTGCCTTTAACCTTTAAACGGTAAGATTTCAACAGCAGTAGACTTAGTCTATCCCAGAACCGGATATCTCCCGAATCAGGTATATTACCAACCAATCAAAAGGCAGGAAATTCTACAATAAATGTGCTCAAAATGACTTTCCCAACTTTGCTATTTAACGGACCCAATCGGGAGAGTTTTGTCAGTACTACAGCTTATAGTAGAATAATGACACACCGGAAGAACAGAATGCTTTCTAATAAAAAATGTTTTAAACTGTTCAGAAATAATTTCCTTGTTTTAAACTGTTCAGAAATAATAATGAGATATGCAATACCCCTCACGTCGTTCTTTAGCAGCTCCCACGTATGTCATATTCTATTTTCGAATAGTACAGAATGAGATCCATGATTCAGAGGAATAAAAAATTATAAAAAATCAACTCATTTTTGCGAATCTATTCTGCTTGTTTATATGACACATACTACTAACATACCTATGAGTTTGCCGGGTTGTCCCATGTCTATCTGACAGCATTGTCATTCCCTGTAGCGTCGGTCGCCTGTGCAGTTGCCGCAGTCGTACCAACGAACGCCTCTGTTGAGTTTGCGTTATACTCAACATCACCCGGGAAGTCACATTTGATTGGAGAGCCACACTTTCTTTAGAATGAAAACATATTTTGAAAATGGAGAATATAATTTTCATAATGATTCAAACCATGGAGACATGGTGTCTGACAGTGCGTATTATGTCAGATTCTACTTGTAACACGTCTGGTCTGAATCGGATCTAGTTGACTACGTACACCTATAAAAATAACAGATGACGACATCCGCATGAACATGAAATACAGTAAACTCAGATTGATGTTATTTTTATAGGGAGGTAATTGAAATCACCAACGGTATTTCTATACAGAAATAGTAAGGTTTCACTGCCTTGGACCAATCAGTAACAAAACTAGCATTGTGGTTACAAAACATCGCTCCGCCCCCTCCCGTAACATCATACAACGATATAGTATGGATCAGTTTAGCCCTGTTGAAAGTATCGTTTTAAATCCCCCTAAATGCATTATTATCTCCACGTTTATGCTCTAGTTAATATGTACAAAAAGAAGTAAGCGATGTCATAATATTATGCAGATGCACATGATGGTTTTGCCGAAATCATAGCAACAATGAAATGCTAATTTAGGTCACAACAGGAAGGATGTGTTTGTAATCAGATTTCTCAGAAATCAATGTTGTCCGTCCTTGTATCCGGATTGCAACCCCCACAAAGAGATGTCGTTATTGCTTTCTTCTTAAGATTATATATAAATACATGCAGAAAAGTATGATGAAATCAATGTTATCAATAACAAAATATCATCTACCAGCGAACTGAGCGCACACTGAGCGCTAATGGAGCGCAAACAGAGTGCAATTATGGGAACTAATGAACTGTTTAGTACAGTTTAGCATGTAATTATGATCTTTGGTATGTTTCTTACAGGAGTCTTGTTCTCATCGTTTCATTGTAATTTGCTCTTTTATAATTACATATAACGTGTCATTTGAATGTCACGTTCTCTGTTGGACATCAAAATTTTTTTCACATTCTGTAACCATAGCACACGAACAGGGGAAGAAATTTCACATGTGATGTTGACAAACCGATGGTTTTTACAAGTTTTGAATTAATATATTTGTTGATATTTTACACATATAATTACTATGTCGCGTATTTAATTAGGCACGTCTGACACTTACTGACATACGTTAAAACTTCAAATGCTTGTGTTGACTATTTAAACACATTCATATTTGCATAGTCTATATTTTAAACGTTTTCATTTATATTATTTGTCAAACATTTTCATACCTTGACACCCTGTTTTCAAGATGAAAATGTCATTCAAATAAATAAAAATATATGTGTCATTGAATATATTAGTTACTTTTCAATTAAACCATTTTTGATTATATATATATATATATATATATACCCAACAGTAGTTTCTTTGTTGAAGCCATATTTTACAATTTAAGTTGTTTCATAGAAAGTATACGTTTAACATGTAAATGTATGCCAAATCACTTTTATGAGCGGTTTTACGTTGCATTCGCTGAATATGTATGCATGCAGCTTGTGGAATGAACCTGATTTACCTAAGGTCCAAATTCTTTTGTCAGTTACTTGCAGAAGGATAATGCTTTTACTCCTTATCTTTCCAAGGTCTTCCTCCACAATCAAAATTTGACGCAATATGTAATCTCAATATGTCAAAAATGTGTTAATGTCCAGTAAAAGGGAAATTAAATTATCGAAGTTATCGTTTAATTAAAACATTAATGTTTTTCAACAAACATTGTATTAAAAATGTATGGATATACAAGGAACTGTTGTAAGTATTGTAAATATGGTATATTTGCACATGAGAAATTATAAGTCCGTCTTTATTCCTAGTATAATACATCTTTTATAAATATATAAACATAGGATAGAATAAAATCATATACACAAACAAATGACTAGTTTTGTTATAGCAAATTAATAAAGATAAAATAAAAAATGTAACAATATACAATATAAATATGTAAATATAAACACAACTGTTAACAAGCGTTTGACATGCCATAATTATATAACTGACAATTCATAATACCATGACACTTCTTGCATGTTTCTTACGCATTTGTGTAAAATGGACACAATTTTTTTTCTCATTACAGGTTTATTTATTATATAACAACTACCACTCAACCTATTCATGTGTACATCGTATATACTTTGATGTGTTACAACTACTTTTGAATTGAGGTGACTTATAGGCTCATTGAGCCGGGTGCTATTTATTGATCTTTCTTGTATCATGTTTCTTTGTCATGTATGCCATGCACATGTCACTTTAATAAAATGATTGATTGATTGCTTGCTTGCTTGCTTGCTTACTTACTTACAGGTCGTCTCAATTCTGATTGGGCTACCCGAGGTGAATTTTGACAAGGTGATTTGCATTACATACCTTACCCTATATTTCCGTTTTGAAACTAGTTTTAAAAAGATTATTCATATATTTTACGTAGATTTTACCTCAAATTCTACTACTGTTCTTCTCAAATGTAATTGTGTTAATCCAACAATTGATCATCCAAACAAATTGTTTTATTTTTCGCACATGTCACGGCTGTTTAGGATTTAAGATGTCTGTGTTACAAAGTCATGTTTTCAATTTTTAATTAAATTAATTTTAAGTCTTAAACCCAAGGAATGTTGTCCCACATAAAATGCACAATAACGTGTAGGTTGACTAGTTTATCTTTTCAAGGACGGTGGAGTGACACCCTGAGATTTTTTTAAAAATGAAGTCCTCGAATGCTCATTAATACATGCCTATGTTCAAATCCTATAAAATTCACTTTTTAACACCAGTGATGTCTTATTGCAGTATATGCTATGCCAGCATTGGCTCTACTCACCTGCAGCAAAAATTCACAACCGCTATGAACCGTTTTAAAAATATTTCAAAAACCAAATTACATAAGACGCTTAAAAAGTCCTTCATGTAATTTGGTTTTGAAATATTTTCAAAATGGTTCGTAGTGGGAATAAAGAACTGTTATTGTGTTGTGCGACGTGTTACCTTTAAACAAGTTATGGAACTTTTTCTAGGTTCACGTTTTGGGACACCTTGTAAATACAACCTTATAACCATTTCCATTAGTGTCTTAACATCCCCATACACGATTGTGCCCATCAAAATCCACACATAAACGAATACAATGTGCAGTTATAGTATCAAGATCATTGGTAGGATCGAGTTTTACATTTAATGGAACTAAATTACTTGCAACTGTAACTGCAATAACTTGAGGATTATTGGTATTTGATAGCACTATTTGCGATTCTTATTAGCAATAAAAACATCGCCTGGTGAAAGTAAACTCAGTATAGTACCTTTATTCGGTTTCCATTACATGATCTTATTTTATATATCATTTATCAGATGGATAATTATGTGGTAAAGTTGCGTTTAGTTCGCGGTCTCGAGCGAATCCGATGATGCCTCATCAGTTTCGATGCCGAGGTGTAAAACGGATCGACTCTTTCAGCTGCCTGCCCGGAGCACAAACTCTAGCAGGTGCTATTGTTTAATCATTCTTAGAGAAAACAGCTGATTTTTTTTCTAATCATTCTTAGATAAAGAGAGCTCTTGAGATTGCCGGATTTATTACGTATGGTTAACTCTGAACATTCCTGTGTTAGGCATTACCAGCGATAACTGATCAGGGCCACAAACACTTTCTTATTTTAATTTGATTTAGATTTCAAAATAAGGTATATCGCAAGTGAGAATGTCTCGGATGAGACCGGAGAAGCCACTTGAATGATTGCAATATAAGGTCTTGTTGAGTTCCAGTATTCCAGCTTATGCCTGTTTGAACTTTAATAGTTCGTTTTTTCCATTTGCTCAACATTTCTGCTCACAGCAGCATAATATTATGATTTGTGTGATGAAGTAGATGGAGATGAATATTTCAACAAGAGGTCTGGCATCTCTGAATAACTTTTTTTCGTTTAACTTTGTGTACTTCACGTACAAATTCCCACTTTGTGGTTCTCTATGCTATTAAGGCGCATGTGGGTTCAGTGTATGCGGAGACGTCGGTGTCTTTATATTGCACCATCGGTCTGAACTGAGACTTTGGTCCATTTCGTTTAGTAGTGACAATGTGTATTTGTCAGTATGACAGTAATGTCGTCCAATTTTGTTACCGCTAGGTGACGCTTACGCTCTGACTTGTGTCCCAACGCGGCATGAATTATTTTGTTTCGAGGTTTTCCCGTTACAAGGCAGGAGTATCGCAATGCATTCTTTCTCCTCTAAAACGGTTTTCGAACACTCAATATTTTCTTATTTAAGTGGTTTAGTGAATCCAAAAGACAGTGCCAACTCTTTCAGAAAACGTATAATGGTAAGCAATATTTCCGGTACGAAAATGGTTCGGGGCGAAGTTTATATGTGTAAAAATTCTATATACTATTAAGAAATAAATATATCATTAACCAAATTAATCAGTGAACTTTTATTTCAATGAAATGTGAAATCTGAGACAATTTATGAGCATATTTCAATTAAAAACGAAAATGTCTTCTAATAACTAACAAAATTTGGTGAATTGTGTGTCAAAGCGCACAGATCAAACGGAGCTAGTGACGTCATGTGTGTAAACCCCATTGATGACATTCTTAATACAATAACAAATATTTGAATATGCATGACCAATATATACCTGATTTTGTAAGATTGAATCTAAAATAAAACAGTTTTATGCAGATATGCAGGTATCCGTATCATTCAATACTGTATCTGGGATACTTGGAACATTATAGTTTATAAAATCAATGTTTCACGTATTCTTCTATGTTTTCAAAATCAGGTTCATATTAAATGAATGTAAACATCGAATGATCAGGCATCGAAATAGGTGCTTTATTCGTCAAAGTTTGCCATTTCCGAGCAACTAATTACGCGAAAATTTCAGACATGCATTTCCCCAGTCATCAACAACTGAACTTTAGTGGGGTCGTAGACCAATACAAAATGTTCATATAAAACCTCGACCATCTAAATTTTATATATTTTCTGAAAAAAAATATCAAAGCAATTTCCTTAAAATTTGGACTTGAATAAGAAAGAACATGTAGGTTATGTAAAATACATAAGTTTCTGTTAATGTCATATATATATTTTTAAAAGCGCTACTCCATATTTTGACGAAGATATTGGAAATATAAAAGTGGCGGGTTAGTTTTTCGCCATCGCTGTTAGCGACCATCGGGCCGAATCTATATTCCTACCCGCGACCAATGTGGTGAGCGACCGTCAGACCGAATCTGTATTCGTACCCGCAATCAATGTTATGAGCGACCATCTGGCCTAATCTGTATTCGTACCCGCGACCAATGTTGTGAGCGACCATCTGGCCGAATCTGTATTCGTACCCGCGACCAATGATGTGAGCGACCATCGGGCCGAATCTGTATTCGTACCCGCGACCAATGTTGTGAGCGACCATCGGGCCGAATCTGTATTCGTACCCACGACCAATGTTATGAGCGACCAACAGGCCGAATTTGTATTCATACCCGCGACCAATGTTGTGAGCGACCATCTGGCCGAATATGTATTCGTACCCGCGACCAATGTTGTGAGCGACCATCGGGCCGAATCTGTATTCGTACCCGTGACCAGTGTTTCTGAGCGACCATCGGGCCGAATCTGTATTTGGTGTTGATAATACCATATTTAACACCCAATTCTCTCCTTAACACCGACTCTAGCTGATATGTTTTTACGATATCCGTGGTTCTTGAAATCCAAAAATATTTTTGAATGGGGTTTAAAGCCATTTTCAACACATTTCAAGTTATAAATAGCATATCCAGCTTCACTGGTGGAGGAAGACCTCAGAATGAATCTGAGTAGAGCCACCGTCATTACGTAAGTAACAGGCAAACTTTCTTATTTTAATGTTTTTGGAGCGAGCGGCACCCGAATCTACTTTATAATTACGAAGTTCTAATTTACCTGCAGTTTAAAATAAATCTAGATCCAATCTGTTAGATCGAAGTATCGTCTGCCAGAAATTTATTCTATTCTTAACTGAATTGCCTTTCCCGGATTCTATCTTTAATATAAGTGAGTGTTTTTTTTTAATTTTCTTGCACCGTATTACGCAATTGACAAGAATAAATTAATGTCTGTGAATAAGATTGATATTCCGAAAACTATTGTCCGCATAACAAAAGAACCAATTTCTTGTTCAGCAGTTTAATCTCTCATCCATCAGTGGTAAATAGAACAAATCAGTTTCTTAAACCGAAGTATCTCGGGGGGGGAAAAACAGTATTATAATAGATAAAATCCGTATATATCCGAAATAGATATTCTCGACATTCTGTCTTCCATAGCACCTATAACTACTTAGCGGAATGACATACAGAAAAGCCGTTTTCGCAATCTCAACAATGCGTCTTTCATGGACGGTATAATTGTAATTACATAAGACGTCTGTAATCTTTGTTAGAGACAGAACCGTTACAAAAAGCGTTATAAAAGGAAGTAGACATCAGTTTTTATTATTTTTGTCAACCTGCTATTAACATTTTTTAACTAAAACGGCATATTTGCAATGTCATTTTGTCTTCTGCACATTTTAAGATTATCAAAACAAAGTAACACATTATTTGAGGGATGAATGATCACAAGCACATAAGATTAGTATTAGTACACATGTTTAAAATAACGGAGAACACGTACATGGTTATGCACGTTCGCGTCAGCCTTCAACAGAAACAGCAATTAAGACCGCTTACTAAAGTTACTACCGGTCAATAAACATTGACAGGAACTTAATTAACCATCCGTATCAATCTTGACTACATTTAAATGTATCCTTTTGTCAGCCATTATTTACCATAATTAAGCGGTAACCGAATAAATTTAAGTTTATTAGACAGGTAGCGAAACAAATTTTCATTTTAACTACTCGGATTTGATTTCAAAATAGTGTCCAAGATATAGCGATTGATGTCTACACAATAGAGTTTTTAGTAAAAAGTGATGAATGGAATACTAGATCAGTGACCTTTCCCTTAAATGAGTTTGTATTGGGTAAAGCCGGAAAACACAACTTCCCGGCAGAGCTTCGCCTTGTTACGTGGTCTTATCCTCGTCTAATAAGATATCGCTACCACCATTACATTTCCCATAGACTAACATCATAGCGTTTGTGCTTAAAACCTATTTTTAAAACATTCGTTCATGAAAATGACAAACCTTGCATTCAACATCCCTTTACTTTTTTTTAGCCAATCAGGAACCCCGTCTCAATGGTGGTAGCTGACCAAATAAAAAACTTGATACTTTCCCCGAAAAGAGCATTCAGTTCGGCACGAAAAGGGAATTCCTCCGCGGAGCCTCACCTTGATTCGCCTTATAAACTCACAAGCCTATTATTGTCTAATGTCCGTCTGAGTACTGGACGCGGTATCATGAATATGTTGTTGTTGTTTTACGTCATTTAAACGAATAACAAGCTATATATGGAATCCAGTGTTAATGATGGGGAGACCGCAGAGTGAAACTCAGTAGAGCCATCTCTCTTTCTCGAGTTTCTGGCAAACTTTCCACGTACATTTTGGGACCGGGCTAGGCTAGAATTGATCTGAATGTGAATTATTTATACTATAAACAGAGCTCATTGACATGTCTCACTACACAGTTGTGCCCCTTTTTGCCATGGTAACATGACTCTTACGCTTAATAAAGTACTATGTAATTTGGTTTGAAATATTTTCAAAATGGTTCATAGTGCTTGTGATTTCTTGCTGCAGATGAGTAGAGCAAAAGTTGGCATAGCATAGCAATAAGACATCACTGGTGTTAAAAACGACTTTTATAGAATTTTAACAGATACAGGTTTTTATGAGCATTAAATTACTTTGTTTTAAAAGAAATGTTAGGGTATCACTGCAATGTCTTTAAAAAACCAAGTCGGTTAATATACCAGTTACTGTGCCTTTTTGTGTGATGATACATTCTTACTATAAAGATTAAAACTTTAAAAAAACAAAACAAGTTGAATATTTTTTTCTACCGTGGAAATCCTAGACCTTATTTTATAAAGAGAATAAAGAAGAAAATTCAATTGTGTAGTGAGACCTGATAATCCTTAATATTGGTGAATACAAACAAGTGAAAAGATCTCAGATTTTACAAAAGACTTAGTTTCGGTGTAAAGCGATCACCACAACAAGAAAATCAACGTCGTATGGTGTATTGCGTGCCACATCGAATAGTCTTACCTAAGCTCTTTTCATGTTTTATGTTATCAAATAAGACATATCTTCTATATAACCACACAACTGTGAAATTGGAATTTCATCCGAAGTGATTTTCACTTGATTGACTTATATAGATATAAACCACTCACAATATACGTGCTATCTGGCCGTTGATATACTCGGTCAGTCCTGTCAGAGACAATGAAATCATATTTGGAAACAAGACAATAAGGCTTTTATCTAAGACTTAACTTTGTTCACCTGAGGAATCTTTGTTAGTAACAGCAAAAAAACTGCTGTACCCCCACTTATATATTTGTGTGTGTTTACTGTGTTTTATCAGAGACATATTAGTAGATAAGTGACTACAGGTACGTGTCTAAATTTCGGTTATCACATTTGGCATTTTCAAAATCTTGGAAGCACAAAACCTCCTGAACCAATCGACATACAAATTCTAGTTAGAGCTCATGTATACAAAGTACTGTTTGATATTTAATGTAAAGGTGTCTAGCAACTATTGATTTTAACAATGATCTGTATGATTTTTCTATCGCTTTCAGCAGGAAGCTTCCTGGGACCTGCACTGTCACTATCCACATCACTTATGATAATAAAGAAGATGCTTTTAAAAAATGCAATTACTTGCCAATAACAAACTAGTATATCCCAGGACCTGATATCTCCCAAATCAGGTATATTAACCCCAAACTAAAAAGTAGGGAATTCTATGCCTGTCCCACAGTTCATAATAGCAGTTGAACGCTTACTAAACTGTGACGTCATCAAACTTTCAGTTGAAACAACTGACTAATCAACGTGCTCAAAAATGGCTTTTCTAACATTGCTATTGAACGGACCCAACCGGGAGAGCTGGGTCTGCACAACAGACTAATAGCAAACAATCGGGTTGGATCGATCAAATATGATTATGCCCTCCCCTACAATTGACGGACAATATTCACATCAAGATGACAATATAACTAAACTGTTGATTAAACCAGCAAGCAATTGGATTACGTCACATCCACAAAAATTAATTCCCAGTCAGACGCCGAATGTCAAATAAAACATATTCTATATATATAATCATATAATATTGTATAAAGCGGTAAAATTTTCGGAAAAAATCCTTATTAAAGATGTAAAATGATCTCAAAATATTAACACCCCATATCCAGATATGATATAGCTTTTACTAGGCCAGTTTGACATCTTGCTGTAGAAGCGATTTAATATTATTTTGACATTTTCAAAAAGTAAAGGGTGATTTATTATGTTTTGATCATTTTTCCAGTAAAATATTGTTTTATTCTTTTTTATCTGTTCTTAAAAAGACTGTTGCTTTGTAAGACATCTACAAAAGCAGATAGTTGTTTGGTTGAACTGTTCTTGGAGGAACGGCTACTTCATATAACATTATATTATGTGTTCCTACACGTGAAGCGGTTACAAAATAGCTTTGTCCTTCCGGTTGCTGAAGTTATTGTTACTATACTTATTCGTGGAAAACAATTAAATGGGAGACATTTTAAAAAGGGATTTGCCAATGACGTACTCTGTTCAGGAAAGTGGTGGTTCAGATGTGTTATTGTTTGCAGATTCGTATATCAATTGACTCCTGACTTCACTTATTTAGAAAAAAACGCAAGGATTAATCCTCTTACAAAACATGTTTGAGAAAAATTCTCTTCGTTTTTCAAGATATGACATATGCAAATTAGCAATAAACACAACATCTAGCTTCAGTTACAAAATTTATTACAAAATATACTAATTGTACAGATAAACACAAGGATTAATTCTCCTCATACCAAACTAATACTTTGTATGCAAGCTATGTGAAACTTTACCTTTACAGAAAGGAAGGTTAATCCTTGCCGAAATTGGATTTGAAATACAAATATAATTTAGATAAATCCTAAATATGCTGCAACCCCTATTCTGGCAGAGTATGATTAATCCTTGCCGATGTGGGATTTGGAATTCAAACATACTTTTAAAGTAGATAAAACCTAAATATGCAACCCCTATTCTGGCAGAGACGGATAAATCCTTGCCGATGTGGGATTTGGAATTCAAATATAATTTAGATAAAACCTAAATATGCAACCCCTATTCTAGCAGAGTAGGATTAATCCTTGCCGATGTGGTATTTGGAATTCAAATATAATTTAGATTAAACCTAAATATGCAAACCCTGTTCTGGCAGAGAAGGATTAATCCTTGGCAATGTGTGATTTGGAATTCAAATATAATTTAGAAAAAACCTAAAAAAGCAATCCGTATTCTTGCAGAGAAGGATTAATCCTTGTCGGTGTGGTATTTGGAATTCAAATATAATTCAGATAAAACCTAAATATGCAACCCCTATTCTAGCAGAGTAGGATTAATCCTTGCTAATGTGGGATTTGGAATTCAAATATTATTTAGATAAAACTTAAAATTTGCAACCCCTATTCTTGCAGAGAAGGATAAATCCTTGCCGATGTGGGATTTGGAAGTATCTAAACTGACGGGGAAAAGGAAAGAATGCAAAGATAAAAAGCCGTAACTTCTTTTCGACCATCACCTGAAATCGATCACTTCCCAGAATTACGAATATCGCGCACGCGTATTTCAACTTTTGCACATTTCGCAATATTTACAAATAGTTTCCACGTGGTCGTTGAATGCAATGAAAATCGTTCCGTTACAAGTGAGAAAGTCATTTTATGATACAGACCTGAAAAATGTGTTTCTCACAATGTCCATTTTTCAGTTTACATATAACCTCAACAAACGCTAAGTTTGTTTACGAATATCAATTTCAAACATGTCTGTTGAAACCTGATGCAAGATAGTTCACGGTCAAAAGTTATAAAAAGGTTTCGCTTGTGCATATTGAAAATTCTAGAGGTTCCGGAGAAGTGACCTTCTTATAGATTTTTTAAAAAAAAATGAGTTTGAAATTAGCACAAGACCACATTTAAATGCAGAATAAAAATAAGTAAACAGCTGAAAAGGTTGGTTTTAAGAAGTGGATAAGAAGAGGTGGATATATAAAGATGCATTAATGAAATATAAAATAAAAAAAAAACAGATAAAAAAATTAATATCAGTGTTTTTATTTGATTACTATGATTTAAAAAATAAATAAAATTAGAACATTTAAAAACTCTCATTCTATTCAGTGAATAGATATTGTTATGGAATAAACCCATTGAGAAATATTTATTCACGTTAAAGGTAAGCGTAGTTTTATCGGCTTTCATTTATTTGCACCTTTGTGGCCACATGTCATTTTCGTTTGACACATTTCGTCATCCTGTCATGTGATCGAATTTAAGAGTCGCCATTTTGTTGGACATATATTGGGTCACCGTGTTCTAACATGAATGGTGAACTCAATGGGCATGTAATTGTTATCTGTTTTGGTAGAAAATAATTATTTGATAGTTGTTTAAACGTTATATACAAGCATTTAGTGTCAACATCCGGTCTGCAATGAAATATTTAACGGCGATTCTTAAGTAACACCGTCATACATGTGCATGTATAGACATTAATATATTTGCTGCATCCAAACTTCATTAATATAATATAATATCATTTAATATGTTACAAGATATAACTAATTCTTGTTTATGATATTATAAATACTATTTCATTTTCTGATAGCAACTATAACATATGGTCGAAACTTTCATAAATTTGCCGAACTGGGTTTATATATGCTCGTTTTTATAAAGAAATGAACCGTTCTTATGATTCATTTCAAAATACAACGTGGTTATTGTGATAGATTATTGTATGTTTGGTGTCATTTGAAGTGTATTGGTGTATATTAGTATAATTATTGATGTATATATTGTTTTGGTGTCCAAATAATATACAGTAAAATAAGGAAAGCGTCTGTGTTAACCTTTAAATTCAATGTCTTCATGTATTAGCTTTAAAAAAAATCAACCTTTGTTTGTCTATGACCCACTATTTTGAAACTTTGAAATAGTATTTCGTATCAAAGTTTCTCATGGTTATATACGCCCGCTTTAGATGTAAGATTATATATTATATTAATACATGTGCATCGTTCAGTATTGCGCATAGAATACCGCTTAATCTTCTGAGCGTGAGGGGTGTTGCATGTGTCCTCACCCTCATGAACAAACTCAATAAAACCAATTCTGCTATTTTCCACTTCCGGTGGTAATCCAAGCTCCAAAGTGAGCGGATATTGTTCACTATCACACCACTAGCCTTTAGTGCAGTGGTGTGGCGACCGTAAAATATTGAGTCGTTCGTTATTTCTTTCGACACCTTTGATTCATGGATTATTCAATGCTGATTGAAAAAAAATGTAAATAGTTCTGTACTTAATCAAAGAGATTCTTCCGAACGATTTTGACTTTATGGCGCCAATTCTTCGTGATAAGCATAAATTGTTTCACTATCGCACATCATTAACACATAAACAGGATTATTCTATATGTATATATTTATTTCTTACATTTTAACAACTGTCATTTAAACTGTCATGAATTCTATTTTACACAGATACATTTTCCGTTCCCATTTTTAGTATCAGTTCCTATTTAAATATCTACCATTATATCAATCAAACCGTGCAACAAAACCCCTCCCCCTTTCCAAAGTATCCTACGATCTTTAACCTCTCGCACACCAAAGTACCCCCCCCCCCCCCTCTCTCTCTCTCTCTCTCTCTCTCTCTCTCTCTTACTTGTTCTATTTAAAGGCCTCGCTAGAATCCTATACAGTCACATCTGAACCATTAAAAATACATTAGCCAGGGCGTACATTCGGTTAATTATCAACATGTCAACATGTAAAAGTCTCCGGAATTGATCACCCTGTCACTCGCTAATTGTATACACCCAGACAAAAAGAGTACCATACATTTTCAACATGACATTTGGTTTTAGTGAATACACTATATCTTGCTTTAACAAGCACTCGCCGTCAATCATCTGGACATCTCATAAGATTGTGTCCATTTATATATATATAAAGGGAGATAATTAAATTCACAACAACGGAATTTACGATTTTAGTGATCTTTTCAGATGCTCATTCACAATGCATGATATATATATGGAGATAATTATTTGTGAATAACCAAGACATAAATGTACAGAGCAGTGCGCCTAGCTACAATGCAAACCATAGATACAATATCGAGGCCTCTGCCAAACCAATAAATTTGGTGTCGATATATATATATATATTCTTAAAATGACATACGATAATACATAACAAATATCACATGTATTTATGAAATGGAAAAGCAACTAACTGTCCGAACTAACTGTCAAGTGTCAAGTTGGGTAGTCAAGTATCGAGTAAGAAAAGGAAAGTGACGAGGAAGAAGTCAAGAAAGCAGGTCAAGTGACGAATAAGGAATTAGAGAGTCGAATAAGTAGAAATTCCAATGTCAGGCGACTTAATGATATATTTATTAAGTTTCACTTAAAAAGATGCGTGCTATTTTTTTTTTCATTCAGGTCGCTGTTGTGTACCTGTGTTAATGTCTTTTGTGTTGTTTTTATGAACTCAACTGCTGATTTATTCTTCGAAGTGTAAGCTTTTCATTGATTTTTTTTCTTCTTATTTCTACAGTAAATAAAAAGTTTTCTTAAAATACAGACCCAATTCTAAGAAAGGGATTTCACATTGTACTGGTTTTTGACGACTTATGTGCCAAAATAGCATCATAAATAGAAGTCATATTTCATCCAATAACTATTTATTTAGTGTGTACACAGTTTGACAATGGGAACATAAGCTTTAAAATGAACATTTCATACCCCAATTGCCAACTTTCATTTAAAACTGAACATAATCCAAACATATCATTGCTTTCAAAATGTTTCAAATACATTAACAAAGCCATTTAACTTACAAAATGAGCATTAGAATAAGGGAAACGCGTGTTTAAATAAAAGAAACAAGGATTTTGTATCACCACTATTTTACGACTACCACACGGAAGCACTTCCTGTTTTCAATGGGTGCGATATGCCTCAGCAGTAGAATTATTTATTGGCGTCCTCTTGTTTCTGAAAATTGTTACTATCCATAGAAAGTCAAACCTACGAATCTTTGAAATGCGTCTATGAAATCTAAGGAACTGTGTCCAGATAAACAACCTTAGAAACATCAGTTTGTATTTCTTTAAGAACTGTTACTCATATTTTCAAAACTAGCCCATTGGTTTTACAAAAAAAAAATGTTTTTAATATAAAGTTTTATAAAGTACTAGATCTACATGTTCTAAGTTTGTTTGGGGGTAAGCCACATGAAGAATTAGCAATGTAATAATTAGAAGTATTAGCAAGTTAAAAACTGCATTCAAATTCCTCTGATTAGGTTGCAGTAAATATATGTAAACACTGCTTTAACAGCTTATCGTGAGACCAGTTTATCTATCGTCTTTGTCAGTATTAACATGACATGACATGACATAACATTATGTCTCCCGAATCAGGTATATTAACCCCCAATGACAAAGCAGGGAAGTATATGCCTGTCACACAATTTATAACTTTTGAACGCATACTGAACCGAGATGTCATCAAATTTTCGGTTGAAATAACTGACAAAACAAAGTGCTCAAATGTGATTTCCGCAACAATACTATTTAACGGAATAAATCAGGAGAGCTACGTTGAAAGGTTATATGATAGGGTCGTTAGTTCGCTTTTTTTCATGTCGAGGTCATGTGACTGACCGTATATTGTTGGTTTCATTTACACTTTTACATTTACACTGTAATACTTTTGTCCGGAGCATAACTCTAAATCTATTAAAGTGATATGTTGAATCTTCACATAATGACAGAGATCATTTAGAGGAAGTGCCGTGTATAAGAGCAATAACTCTACCTTGCGTAGTTGTTAAATTGTCTCCCTTTATTAATTTACACTTTTGTCTGGAGCATTAACTTCAAAACTATTCAAGGATTGTGTTGAATCTTCACACAATGACTGATGACATTTAAAGAAAATGTATTGTACAAGAATCATAACTTTACCTTGCTTACTGTTTTAAATTATCTCCCTTTATAAAATTTACCTTCCCCTGGGCATAACTCTTAAAGTGCTGAATGACAATTTTTTAAACTGCATACAAAGGGGAAGTTCGGTGTCTAAGAACCATAACTCTACCTTGCCTCATTTTTCAATTATTCCCATTTATCAACTTTAGTATACTTGTCATAAAGATTACAAAATGACTATTCATAGGATTTGGTTCATATTTCACACAGTGAAAGAGGACATGGAGAGGAACTATAGCTTTACCTTGCCTATTTTTTAATTATCTCTCTTTGTTATTATATTTTATCATGTTTGTCCGGAACATAACGCAAAAGTGTTCAAGGGATTTAGTTGACATTTCACTCAATTATAGAGGCAATTGAGGTGCAGTGTACAATAACTATTTCTTCTGTCTTTACATAATTATTCTCTTTTTTTATTAAATGTAATTATGCTAGTACAGAACATTACTCAAAAGGTTTTTAAGGGATTTAGTTGATATTTCTTAAAATTATAGAGGACATTAAGCTGACATGCAGTGTGCAGAAAGCTATTTGTTCCGTCTTCGCAGAAGTATTCCTTTTGTTATTTTCTTTTGTTTGGAGCATACCTTGAAAAGTTTTTAAGTGAATCCTTTGTAACTGCATTCAATGATTGACTGCATTGATAGAAAGTCGATAGTACAATAATTTGCTTCGGCGGGGGCATTGGCCATATTCAACATGGCTTTTGTTTCTATTACACTGGTATATTTTATGCTTGTGACATATATAATGACATATATAATGAAAATGTTAAACACCATGCATAAATATCAAAATTGATTTTATTGATAGATTTTGGGTAACATATATCGAAAATCCGAAACTAAACGTTGCAATATAGTTTATAATTTAATAAGCTTTTTCCTCTTTATGGACTCCAATCTTATGGATGTAGGATGTGACCTCCCATAGCATGAGGTAAAGTTTTGGATTCAAAGTTCTGAAAAAATAAATACATCTTACATGTAAATTGAACAATGTAATAGGTACGAGTATGGTGATATCTGTAAACGCTCATAGCGGAACTCGAACCTACGACATTAGCGGTGAGAGGTAAGTGATCTTGAGACGGCGCCTTAGACCACTCGGCCACGGAGGACCTTCTGTAATAAGTATGGTGATTGCTGTAAACGTTGTTATGTGTTAGTTATTTGCAGTGACGATAAGTTAATATTTATATATTTAAAATATCTCGCTACACAGTTGAATTTTACTCAACATTCTATGTTAAATAAGGTCTTTGATTTCTACTGTAACAGCGATTCCACGTAGAAAAGCATTTTACGTATTATTTCATAGAAGTAATGTATTTCACGTTCATAAAAAATGCACATTTATTGACATGTTACAGAAGTTCCCAAAGCTCTAAAATGAATCACAGTTGTCAATCAATGATGCCATATTGAAGTATATATAATGCTATATTTTGCTCTTTCTATCTACAGAAAGAAATCATAATCTCTACGAACCTTTTTGAAAGTACTCTAATTTATAAAAATAATTTTGTTACCATATCTAAAAATATGCGCAGCTTTGTAAATGTGTATGACCCGTATGCATATTATTTTAATACCGGTAGTAAATGCTTTTAATATTTTACCAAATGTTAAGAAAACTTATTTGCCATGAAACTGTTATATGAAATGCAACGTCTGATATGAACAGTATCTCATTTATTTAGCATTGCGTTATTACATACAAGCGCAGATGCATACATAACAAATGTTAAACCTAAGTAAGATTAAAAGAAACAGTTAAAAGTTTTAGTATTAGTTAACTAGATATTTCGCTAATGGTGTCTTTAATAAGATTTGAAATTATTTAACACTGTATATGATTGTAAACGTTTTATAACGAAACGGTTACTTATCAGAAACTGCCAGCTTAACGTCACTTGCATGCCACACTTTACCACTCACAAGAAATATATCTTATTAACCCTTTACTCCATAGATACGCGTTTTCACGCACCAATCACAGAAGGCCTTTGAAAACAGTGCAGGAAGAATTCAGATTGCTCGTAACGAGCAATCTGAACATTTCCTGCACTGTTTTCCACTCTGTCAGTTAATATAAACATAATTCACCCAATAATTAAAAATCATTCTGTATTAGGTGTCCAAAAGGCGTCTATATTAGGTGTCCAAAGGCGTCTATATTAGATGTCCAAAGGCGTCTATATGAAGTAAAGGGTTAAGGAACTTAAGTACACATAAAAGCTATTGTTTACCTTACAAGTATTACATGTCATTAGCGGTCTTATATAGGTAGACTAATTTAGAAATTACAAATTGTAATATTAATATTAACTGTATTACATATTAGTAAACATTTCATATTGGAGAAAGTAAAAATGAAATCTAATATTTATCTTATATTTATTGTATAACATATGGGTATTAATTTTATATAGGTAGCATAATTTAGAAATTAAAAAAGAATATAATATTCATATAAACTGTACCACATCTTAGTAAAATATTCATATTAATAGAAGAACGAATTTGAGTTGAACATGAAAACAGTTTTATAACTTTGGGGTAAAGGTAAAAAACACTGTGACTGATCTCATTGCATTAGTTGTGAGTATAAGTACTGTTAAAACTGTGTTTCCGGTCACTCGGCCACGGAGTACATTCTCCATCTGATGGCTTTTCAGCAGACGAAACTATATCGATGCTTGCTGTTTACAAATCCAATTATCATCGTTTTTATACCCAACTTGTTTCTTTTAGATGTATGTATTTATAAGTTTTCTATTGTTGGACTTTCACAAAACATTGTTGATATACTTTATGTTACTTGTAAATATTTAATATTATTACGTATATATAATATAACTTCACAATTAGAGTTTTATATGGACTTAACATGTAATTAAACCGTAACAATTGATTATTGTATGTTACCCTCATACCAAAAAGACACACACTCAGTTGCATCTCTTTTCAGTTATTTCACTAGCTCTACATCATGTATACATTTTATAGAATCGGTTATTGAACAGAATTCTTTACACATTACCATTTGTAAAACAAATATGCAGTTATTGTGTTTATTTTTGTAATATCAAATATCAACTCTTTCGACGACGTTCAGCTATTGCTGTACATCGTATGGCCCCTTCACTAGCTCTACACAATATAGACATGCTATAGACATAATAGGGAATAAGTTATCGAACAGAGTCCTCCATAAATTACTTTTTGTAATATAAATATGCAATTTCAAAATGTATATTATTTGCGTATAAAAAAAATCTCAACAAACTGGGACATAATAATCAATAATCAATAATTGGTGCGAACGCAACAATATTATTTCTGATGCTCAGTTTGGGTTCAGAAAAGGAAAATCAACAGTTGACGCTGCCTTTATACTGTAAAATATCGTGGAACAATTTCTAAATGATAAAAAACGTTTGTATTGTGCATTTATAGACTTAAAAAAAGCTTTTGACTCAGTTAATAGAAATGCATTATGGTTAAAGTTATACAGGCTGGGTATCAATGGTAAAATGTTAAGAATTATTCGAGCAATGTACAACATCGTGAAATCTTGTGTCAAACACTGTTGAAGGTTCTCAGACATATTTGATATTGCGATTGGCCTTAAACAAGGGGAAATAATCTCGCCGATAATGTTTGCACTATTTATTGAAGACCTGGAGATTTATTTGCAAAATAGTCCAGAAAATGTGTTAGTATTGAATGATATAACTCTTATCCTTTTACTTTTTGCCGATGATATGGTTCTTGTAGGTTCGAGTCCAGACAGCTTACAAAAAAATTTAAATTATGTCAATAATTACTGTGAAGAATGGGGCCTAGAGGTGAATACATATAAGACTAAAGTTGTCGTTTTAAGAAAAAGGGGTAAAGTAAAGGAAAATGAGAAATGGTATTATAATGGTTACTTACTTGAAGTAGTTGATGACTTTAATTATTTGGTTATTATTTTTAATTATACGGGGTCTTTTTGTCTAAACCAGCAGGCTATTTGTGGCAAAGCTCTTAAAGCGATGAATGTATTAATATCCAATATTAAAAAATATGAGTTAAGCCCTTAATCATCGCTTCAATTGTTTGACGCATTTGTAGCCTCAATTCTAAATTATGGTTGCGAAGTGTGGGGTGTAACTAAATCTAAAGAAATAGAAAGAATCCACTTACGCTTTTGCAAACACATCCTGGGGGTAAAAACAACTACAAGTAATGCAGGTGTTTACGGAGAATTAGGACGATACCCATTATATATTGGGGCAGATTTGTTAGGATTATTAACTATTGGCTGAAAATAATTAACACTGACAATATCATTTTGAGGACTGTTTACGAACGCGCTATTGCAGATAGTGAAAAGGGATTAAGAAACTGGGTGACAAATATTAAATATTTGTTGAACACACATGGTTTTATGTACATATCGAATGAACCGTTAAATATCAACAATCACGGTGCATTTTTGTCTTTGTTCAGACAACACTTGGTGGACCAATTTACTCAAAATTGGATGGCTGACCTTCATAGTAACAGAGTACTGATTTTATATAAAGAAGTTAACTAACAGTTTGGTTACGCAAACTATCTTAATTTATTTAGTACAAGACGTCTTCGTATTGCATTTGCTAGGTTACGGTTGTCATCACATAGCTTAAGGATTGAAACCGGCAGATACGCAAGAACACGAGTAGAGAGACATGAACGTTTTTGTCAAATATGTAATTCTGGTGATATAGAAGACGAATTTCATTTTATTCTAATTTGTTCTGCATATAATGTCATAAGAGCCAAATTTATTCGCAGTTTTAATATACGTCATCCACGTATGTTTAAATTTCTAGCACTGCTGCAGACAATAAATAAATTTGAACTTGTTAAGTTAAGTAAATTCATTGTGGAAGCGTTTGCTATTAGACGTGGCATTACTAATAATATAAACATATAATAAAATACCAATATATTTTATTTTCCTGGCGAATAGGAAATATTTTAATACTCATTAATGATTGAGTAACTCATAGTTTGAAGTTCATCCTCAGTATATTTAATACATCTAATAACATACAAAAATATACAATCTGAAATAATATTATATATGTTATTTATATTCTGATAACTGGCATGTGAATATGTTTTTTATATATATATATGTTTTTGTAACGAGAAACTGTAACAGTTTAAGTTAATAAAATATTCTTCTTCTTCTTCATTAAGGTGAGATATCTTTAAGACGCCATTAACAAACATTTGCAAAAGCAGTTAAGTAATAGATTAATATAAGCATACCTTGACAGCTTGTTTGCAGATCTCCGGTATGACAAAAACAGACGGGTCTTTGATTCCAGCCGAGTAATTGGAGTAACCGATGGTCATCGTTATTATATTTGCTAAAAAAATCATTAAATTCATAATATATTATTTAACCATATGGTTGTTAAGGGTTTTAAAGCAATTTAAAAATAACACAAGTCAAAAAGACTAAAACAGTGTACTTTTCAGTCCAGTTTTGAGATTAGCTGTATTACTTGTTAAGTCATAATTGTATATGTATGCAAGGACGAGACGCCGTCAAACACATACAAGATTCTTAATGTCTCGGATAGATCAAATACGTCATAAAGTATACGTTGGCGTCATTCTTTAACGTAGTTTCTGGCTTCTATTAATGTTTTCTTCAACTAAAACAAGATATGGTCTATTTTCGTAGACGAGAAAATACACCTATATAAAATATACCAACATGGTATTCAGTCTGAAATGAAACAGGTTGTAAGAGTTATCCAGCCTAGATGAAAAAATACTTTTGATAAGTCTTTCTCTAGCATGGGATATGTCTGCCATTTTAATAGTATTGGTCAATTTCAATTGAAAGTCTCTGTAAAACTTAAAGGAGCAAGACAATGTTTGGCCTGCCTAACATGCTTCTTTAAGGCTTGTTTTTCATATAATGGGTAAACAAACACACCAAATGACATAAGGGCGGAAATCAAAGTATAATGACAAACAAATGAAATACACATTTCATGCAGAGTTTATAAAACTCGGTAGAAACATGCCCAGCAGGAAACGTAGAATTCAAATGAGAAACGCGAGACCGATTATCACTCCGCCCACGTGGCATTGTTTGTCAAAGTAAATACAATGTAGTATTTACTCAGATATAGTTTGTTTGTCTAAGGAAAATGGTCGCATGGCAACCAAATTAATCGCTGATCGGATTATCAACAGTCCGCGCCAGGTCAGTTAGTTCATAGCCTACTCGAATTAACAAGTAATAAGTAACAAATACATATAGAAGAAGTAACACTAGGGAACAACGCTTTGGACAAGTCAGTGGTAAACCCGTCACTGGGGAGTATGCTGAATTCGTAAAACAAAAAAATCAAAGAAAACTTACTTGTATTTTTACTGCCTTGATAGCTTCCAACTACTGATTCTCCCATTCGGATGCATCCTTCCCGAGTCACCGATGTGTATGAGGTCAATCCTGGGAAGTGCGCACTAGGCATCTCATACACGTCGGAGTCAAAGTTAGTGGTTGGTAGTCCGTAGTGTAAAGACTCTATTTTGGGTGAATCAGCTGAAAAGTAGTATGATCGTTATTATATTTATATTCACATGCGTGTGAATCTTTATACCAAACGCTCATGTGTGTAACTATCAACCATTCATGTCTACCTAAACAACACTAACAACTTCCACTGAGCCTCTTCATGTTTATCCAAACTTTGATATCAAGCAATCATGTCTGTAAATATCAACAATTAACACCGATTCAGTATAGTTACGATCACTAGAGTTGAGGATGAGTATCCCAGTCACGCCTACTAAACACTCTGACGTTAACACCAAAAAAAGTGCCTCTCGGTGACGCAGACGAGGTCTCGTAAATTTACATAAACAAGGTAGGTCATCGTTATTTATCAATAATACTTACTTTTTAAACAAAAAGGTCAATCAGACATTCGATCCGCCTATAGATGCTCTTTATTCACCCTAACTTACGGCAACAAAATGCAGATAATTTTCAAGATATTCATTCGACGTGATGCTGAGAAATGAACGTCGGCACTGGAAAGGTTATGAAACGGCCCATAATATTGATAAATTACATTCCAAATATCCCCGACCCATTTAAACGTCCAACTTGCATTCATGAAGCAGTGCGTCACCGGAAGACACTCCATTGGTGATGACGTCAGCACCACGAGAGCGTTTAGTAGGCGTGCTGGCTCAGTTGTATAACAGGCGATTACCGTACCGCACTTTAAACTTTTAAACATGAGCTTAAAAGTATTTAATGTAAACATTTGTTTGATAACTTGAAAACATCTCGATGTGAGTCTTAATATACGATTAATTATCTAAACATATGATATGCATCAATATTGACATGATAACGAACCATTACACAAAATTTGAACATTATAAAAAAATACTGAACCCATATACGAATTAATTTTCTTCCATGTAATTGGACCGTAATTTGTAATGAATTAATGGTTGATGTGCTTGAAAACATGATATAAATAATAACCGTCTTGTCGTACCCCTAATATTTTCATTTGCCATTTCTACATTATGCTACCCTAATGTTGCTCTGTATTCGACAAAATTATCGAGCTTATCTGCGTATAAAAATCAAGTTTCGTTTCCTTGTATTATTACATGTATCTAAAATGTGTTTATAAATATATTCTAATGGATACAGAATAAGTCTTATTTATTCAACACAACATAAGGATACTCAAACTTTTTAACTATCTGCTAGCTTTAAATGTTCAAATGAAAATATCTATACTTTATTATCATTAGAATTTTATTATACTTATGATATTATTATGTAACGTTTAAATTCACATAATAGAATTCAAATTTTAGTAGCTTTTACAAAGTATAGGTTGGACGTTCTATGGGATTTAGAAAATCCCATGAAGAAAATCCCATGAAGAATATCCCATGAAGAAAATCCCATATAACTTCTATCTGGCTTAGATGAAGAATCACTTTTTCGTTCCTAGAGCGATTCTATTGACTGAGGAAGTAGGGCAATTTCTATTAACGGTCAAAATGTTCTATGTATAACAGAACGTTCTGTTATGAAATATCTGAGCAATTGTGTTTGCTGATGAAGTATGGCAACATCCAATTATTTGCCAAACTCAATTTCCATTTGAAATGAAACGGTAAATCACGTTTAACCCACAATAATGTTTCAATACTTACCAGGAATACATGGAGCGGTAAAGTTCCCGGACAGAATTGATTTGGTGCATTTTTGTGTCGCCTTATCAATAGTAAATAGGGAACCCTGAAAAAGACATAGGCATTTGAAAACTATAAAACATTATTATACAAGCGAATTCTGTGAATTTATGTCCCCTGCTTTTGTCAAAAGACTTGATTCAGTCATTCTTATGTTATTGCACGGAGTCCTCCCCAAAATACAATTTTTCACAAATTAAAAGAACATAGCTGTAGTATGACAAATGCCACAACCCTTAAAATCGAACTTGGGCTGTGGTTTGTCATTTTAAACATTGTATTTAAATTTCAAAAGATTGGATTAAGGCACTAATACTATTTTTAGCAAAATAAAGGGGCGGACAGACAGACTGACGGACGGACACACAATAGTGTCTCTCGCTTTCCGCGAAGCGGGGGACATACTGTATCCACGCTTTGTAAGTCAAGTTAGAGTTTAACTGCGTCGTTATTTTTAGAGCCAGCACTTTCGTTTTCATACGTCATATATCTTCAAATATCAAGACGCAACAACATACCACATGTCATATTTAAACAATGAAAACAAGTTTACAACTAAACAGCTACTACGTTAAGTTCTGATTGTCTATCAGTCAAATGAAGCAGTTTTCAATGACTATGTCACGTATTATATGCAATTTAAAGTTATTTAACTGCTAATAATGACCGTCAAGTCACGTGTTAGAATAGGAAAAAGCAGTCTCAATACTTGGGATAGACTGTGTACTTTATACACATGTCGATCAATATCGTCGTTATTTGTTTTAACATAAATTTGAGACTCTCTGCTTGTTATGCAAGGCGTAATATATGTGTAATTGATAATACTCGTGATTAAGGATACAATCAGGAATAACTTAATCATGTACCGTGTTCCCGTAGTCTTGAATCATTCTGACTGCTGACCGTTTTCCATTATTCACGCTAAAACCATCTAAATTGACAATCTTCTTTGTTGCATCGTACGAAACATCAAATTTTGCCTAAAAACAAAATCTATGATAATAATGGCAAAAGTGATTATAATAAATATATATATAAAATAGAAAGAAAACCAGTAGTAATAGAGATAATGGATTCCTTCATTTTCGAACATTACAACATTTACAACATAAATGTGTTTGTATTTGATAACCTTGTTATTTCAACTGTTTTCTGTTGATACTTGTTTGCTTATATCATGTATGATATTTCTTTTATTTCAATATAACCTGTAACAGTTAACATTTATAATATCAAATAACTTCTTTCGTTTAAAATGACAGTAAATTAAAGTATATTTACTCGTTATTTAATCCATGATCATCAATTAACTACAACTATAGACACATTATGCTACTTGCAGAAAATACATTAATTTCGTTTGTGGAACCAAGCATATATGAGGGTGATCAGAAAGTTTGTAGCATAACTTATTGATATAATTTATACAATATTACTGTATTTGAAATAAATGTATATGGCACATGTTTTGAAAATGTATGCATGAAACGTCAGTTATTCACAGAATAAGGTGCTGTTCATCCATTACAATAAAAAAGAAGACGTTGTATTCTCATTGACCAACGTCAATTTTATACACAGGAGCTTTCATGTCACTTTACTGAGCCACTCATTCTCAAAATACTGTCATCTATGGTTTATGTATTTTTGGCAGTGTTTACGCCAGTGATGAACAACAAACAAAGATGATATGCTGGACGAAGTATTCTGTAAAGCACGCTTTTATGTTTTTAAATCGGTTTCCCAATATCCCCTTTTTAATGTTCTGAAAGAGCGCAAAATAAGGGCTATAAAGGGGATGCCGTACTACAATAATTGTTCATTTCTTAAGGACAGCCAAACGTGATGTCAGTTTCAATGTATATTACAATCATGTCATGTAGTCCTGGCAATCTCGAAAACGTTTGTGACATTTAAACACAAGCTTCCCTTGAACTATTTTATTACCATACTTGCTCTTTCTTAAGACGTTCTCTGTTTGAATAAGTGTGTAATCTAACAGAGAGGACAATTTAATGGAACTGCGGTATTCAGAAGACAAGCTTGTCAATTTCCTGCGACGGCATACATACCGTAACGTTATAATATGGACGTAATTTTAAAGATGTGTGTAGTTGGCGTCATTTTCTGTAACAATGTAATCTAGCATACTATACAGAACACATTGATCATTTCTATTTAAAAATAAAAGCTGTTTTGACAACGCTACGCATGTTTAAATAATAAAAGTAAATCTTCTTATCTATAGTTCCCGTGATAAACTAATGAATGAAATTCGACATTTTGCACAGACTCCCTACCCAATACTAAACTCATTTGTACGTAAAATGTTATGGCAAATGTTTATGACTTTCTTATCACCCCTCGTATATTTGAGAGTAAGTAAACACTATTTTGACTACACAATTGTAATACATGTATATGAAACATTATCTTCTAATACAAAAATATACACTTACCTCATATATCCCATTTACTGAATCTATGCTGTATCCTTCAACAATGCTTTGAACTATTTCAAATTGATCTGCCATGCAGCATGCCGACACGCATGGAGTGTAGGCGAACGCAAGCACAATTAAAGAACGGATCATCATGGTGCTATTGAATACGAAAAGGTGGCAACTCTGTCACTTTAATCGTTCGGCGAAAGTCACGAGTGTAACGAAACCTGGCAGATATCGCTTTATATATACACTCTACTTGGATAACACTCCGACAATATTGGTAAACGGTATAACGTTATCTTTGCATTTCGAAATTTGAATGTCACTGTGCTTACGAAATAGATTGCGAAATAATTTGTGGTTCTTACCTCGAAAGGTCAATGATTACAGTTAGCTTTTACTAATACAGTTTAGCTCGATTGAGAAGTAGATAATCACAGAACTTAGATGAACCGCTCCTGATAACGTTTCCTGGGTATAACCGGTACTGGTTGTTTTGGGTCCACCTGGTCGAGTATTGGATCGAACCAATGATAGCTTGAGTGAGCAACCAGCTGCACTACCTCCTCTGCTTTTTGTAAACATGCATCTCATGATTGTAAAAGCAATTCTGAGTTTTATAGATATTGAATTTCTTATGGACGATCATACTTCATCTTGTATAATGTTACAAACCATAAAGTAGAATAAAATTGTTCATCACTGCTTTATACACAGGCACTGATCACAATTAGTATATATTTATATGGTCACATAGCATATGTAATATACGGCAACATATACTAGAAAGAGATTGTGACCGATACCTGTAGCTTCATACCAGAAGGTTTATACTCATTTATAATAATGATGTTGTGTATATTGTCTTTTAAAGCGCATGTTTTACAAACCTAAAAGTATGTAATTACGCTTGAACTGCATCAATATATCATAAATATACAGGCTTGTAATTACTTTAACACTTGAACTGCATCAATATATCATAAATATACAGGCTTGTAATTACTTTAACACTTGAACTGCATCAATATATCATAACTATACAGGCTTGTAATTACTTTAACACTTGAACTGCATCAATATATCATAAATATACAGGCTTGTTATTACTTTAACACTTGAACTGCATCAATATATCATAAATATACAGGCTTGTTATTACTATTACACTTGAACTGCATCAATATATCATAAATATACAGGCTTGTAATTACGTTTACACTTGAACTGCATCAATATATCATAAATATACAGGCTTGTAATTACGTTTACACTTGAACTGCATCAATATATCATAAATATACAGGCTTGTAATTACGTTTACACTTGAACTGCATCAATATTGCATACACGGTCATGTTGGTTATTTTCTATAACAAAGCAATCAGGATAAGGTAAATTTAAGAAATATGAATTTTAAGATGGCTGTGACATAACATTCACCTTTAATGAAAATAAACTAAGAATTGATGGAACACATTATAACACAACGATGTGACTGTAATGTAAGTATGAGCTAGATTTTTACCTGTGTTTTATTTCGTAATGATGGGTCATCGCACCAAGTACGCATTGTTTTGAACAAGTTATACACTCAAGAGATATGAATTCGCAACACAGGATGAGATATAAAATCAAAACGACACGGGAATTTTTGGAATGCAATAAAGTTTAAGGGCGGATTCAGCGGGTGGGGGGGGGGGAGTCCGACAAATAATTGTATTAATGTCCGCGTGCACAAATCCTCCTCCGTCCAATATAAATACAGCGATGGTGAAGTGTGACGTAATTATTTTATGACGTCACGTGTTGTTCATTAAACGTAAGCATTCAGTCGGAAAAGGTTTTTCAGTCGGAAAAGGTTTTTCGACTTCCGCACTCGTTGAGCTTTCTTGAACGCTAATTCATTATTGGATACCGTAATAATATGTTGGTTTCCCATACATTAAACACGTATCTCAGACTTTCGATTATATTAGGAGCAAACATAGTTTGACAGTTCATGTTATTCTGTCATTTCTAACCGAGAATTATGCTGATGATAACATATTTGTCAAGATGAGCGAAGATTTTGGCAAACTGTAATCTGCCTTGCAAAAAGCAGCACTGCATGGGTGGCAGGCAATTGAATTTCAAGTTTCATTGAGATGCAATAGTTTGAAGAGTGATTTTACTAAATGTTGTGCTACAGCAGCAGATTTAAAAGCCTCTGGCACGTTGCATGACGCGATCGCAAAGTTTCTTTACCCAAATGATGCTCCTCAAGAGAACATCCGTCAAAATTTATGGAGATGGCAATTGCTTTTATAGACCAATCTCCAAAGCGCTTTTTTGTCACGAAAACAGACATACTGAGTTGCGCATCAGTACAATATTTGAACTCGCTAAGAATATAAGATTGTATGTCTCTCAAGAAACATACAACACAATGAGCTCATCGCGAACAGATTTACAGTATGTCATAGAATCATCTGTATCGGACGACGCTCTCGTTAATCAAAAGGTCTCTCCAGAATGAGGTGCTAAAATCAATCAGAAGTGGGGAATATTCTTCTATTGTACATTTCTTTGCAGCTGTAAATGTAATAAATCGTCCAATATATAGCATTTACCCACTGGTTCAAAACATTGCTGTAAATAGAAGTGTACACAATCAAAGGATTGATCCATTTCCCCGACAGGATTATCCTCCAGGTCCCCCTATCTATATTGTGTGGACACATACAGAAACGTCTGATCTTGAAAACTGGAACCCAAACCACTTTGTAACATGTTTTCATAATTCACTCCTTAGTTCGAACGATGATGAGCCTCTCGCCAAAAAAAATGAAAACTAAAACGGACCATGATGACATCAATGAAACTGAAACTACTGAAAGTTCTTGGATGAGACAGTATAAATGGCTTACGTAAAGCCATATTTTGGATGGCGGTCTGTGTACTTGCTGCGTATTATTCCCTCAAAAGAGCTTGAAAAGTAATAACACATTTGTAACAAGGCCATTCACCGCATACAAAAAGGCCCTTGGAAAAAATCCTCCCTCTCAAAACATGAAAATTCCGAGTACCATAATATGGCAAGACTCGACTATCAAACGACCAAATCCATTCTTGAAAGGCCCACATCTTTCTTACCATACAAAATAAACAAACAGAACCAGGCAATCTATGACCGTAATTTTAAACTTCTGAGGAAAATTATTCAGACAATAGTACTCTGCGGACACTCCGAGGACACCGAGATGACAACACAAGCGATGCGTCAAATAAAGTAAATTTCCTTGCAATTTTACAATAAAACCTCTCACATTGAAGCTTCAAAAAAGAGATGTTGACATCTCTAAAGCTTCTGAAATGATTGATCATCATGTCGAGAAAATATCTGAAATACGTAGAGAGGTGGACATCGAATTTGAAACATGTTTCTTAGATGCCACACAAATTGCAAATGACCGAGAAATAGAGATCAAAGTTACTAGAACGTGTGTAAAACAACAGCATAGAGCAAATGTTAACACAACAGAACCAAAGGAATTTTCAAGTCTACATTGGCCATTCCATTCCTTGATTATTTACTCCAAGAGTTAAGATCTCGCTTCCAATCCAAAGATACATCAGCATATTCTATATGCTCTTTATTACCATCAAACATAACTGAATTTGGAGAAGAAGAGCTGACGAGACTTTCTCATCAGCTGATATTCTGGGAAACTGATCTTGATCGCATTTCGTCCCAGGATTTACTAAAGGAAATTAAAGAATGATAAAGGTAGTGTCAGAAATTGGAAGTCGATTTATTTGACAGCCTTAGTGACCTGATATCCCTTTACAACGAAATGGATGAAGACATGTTTCCAAATATGAAAACACTTATTCACGTATGTTATGTTTTACCGATTACATCATGCGAAGCAGAGACATATTTTTCTGGGCTCAGGAGAATAAAGAATTATATGTGAAATACAATGCACGAGGAGAGATTTACTGGGCTGGCTTTGATGTATTTACATCATTCAATTGATATTGAACTTGATGATATTGTCCAGAAATTTATTAAGACAAGCAATAGAAGGTTTGTTTCAGTCGAGCGTAGTCTTTTCATCTGTGTGTGCTGAATGAGACTGACCCACAAATCTAGCCAATAAGAATAAAGATGTTTCTTATCTTGAAAACACCATAGTGGTTAAAACACTATTTTAAAATAGACAAACTATAAGTATGAAAAAAGACAATATATATAAAAAATAAAGCAATGGTATTAAAAATCTAGACCTATGTGTAAGAACAGCTTGGCTTTTCAATACATCGGTTTAATAGGGAAAAAAAGAGAGAGAAAAAAGACGGTTCTAGAAGTAGGGACCTCCGCGCGATTAAAACTGGAAACATTTAAAAATGAAACGGATAACATCCACATCAATACTGTATGAAATTCAAATTTGGACCCCCCCCCCACCCCTAGGGAAAAAAATCCTGGATCCGCCCCTCAAGTTACACCAATGCCGGAGGTACCAAATTATTCCGTAACATCTCAAGCAAACAACCAATATCATCAACAGACGATAATTACTGTAGGATATGGATAACTATATTCGCGTTAAATATGTTTATATATATATTTGATTGTATGCGAAATATGCTGTAGGATATGGATAACTATATTCGCGTTAAATATGTTTATATATATATTTGATTGCATGCGAAATATGCAAGTAAAAGAAGTTTTCGCATTTCAAAATATGAGCTTAGGAAATACAAGAAATGTCACTGGTAAGTGTCGCATGCCCGCCCACAAAATGGTCTGTGAAAATAACAATATATTTTATAATAGGTAACATTGTATCCATGGATATCAAGAGTCATGGACTGACGTTTCCAATTAGACAGGCAGTTTCCTATTTTTGTTTACATTAAAGTTTGACCTTGACTTTCGTATAACCTTGACATCTGATGTAAAGGTCTGAGTATTTATATAGGGTAAATGCAGGTGACAGATCATCATGACATGTTGATCAATTGTGTCAAATTATTTTAAAATCACTCCATGTAAAACAAAATTAAAAACCAGACATGAAACAAACTTAAAATGTGACCTTGACCTTTGAAGTAAGGTTCTCGGTCTTACAGCGACACTTTGTCAGGTCATGTTGATCAATCCATAAATTGAGCAAAGTGTTTATAAAACCCATTCATGTATAATAAACTTACAGAGCGGTCATGACATCTCAAATAAATTCAAAGTGTTGTCGAACAAACTCAGTGTGACCTTGACCTTTGAGGTACAGGTTTGGGTCATACGTGCCACACATCGTCATGTCATGTTGATCAATTGAGCCAAGTTAAATACAAAGATACAAACCAGACACAAATTGAAAGTGTGTCTTTTGAGGTAAGATTCTACGTCTTACATGCAACAATTCACCATGACATGTTGATCAACTCTTAAAGGTATTGGTGTGGGTCATACGCGCGACACATCATCATGTCATGCTGGTGAATTGAGCTATGTGTTTTTTACTTTATTCGTAGGTGACAAAGTTACAGACCGGACACGAAATCTCATACAGACTGAAAGTGCCGTCAAACAAAGTTAAATTGTGACGTTGACCTTTGAAGTAGGAGTCTGAGTGTTATGCCCGACACGTCATAATGTTATGTTGATCTTTTGTAGCAAGTCTTAATAAAATCCATCTATACGGGCCGGACACGAAATCTCACAAAGTCTCAAAATGATGTCAAACAAACTCAAAGTGTGACCTTGACCTTTGAGGTATGGGTTTGGGTCTTACTTGCGCCACATCGTCACGTCATCTTTATCAAAGTTAAAGACAAAGTTACAGACAAGATACGAAATATCAAACAAATTGAAAGTGTGACCTTGACCTTTGAGGAAAGGTTCTGGCTCTTATACGAGACACATCATCATATCATGTTGATTTACTGAGCCATGTGTTTTTGAAATGTACCCATAGCACGCCTGCCAAACGCACTTATGGTACAGACGCCTGTGCCATACGTGCAACTTCCGGTTCAGAGTTAGAAGGTAAGAAATATGTGATTTTTCATTATCAAAATTGTTTTTAAAAAATCTAAATCCCTAGTTCGACCCTTTTTTTAAGTAAAATCTTGTAGACGATGTCTCATAAACATTGGGAGTACGGTTTCTTAGAAAATCGTTTTCTTCTGTACAGACGTGAGGCGATTTTGACACCTCGCGTGTCCAAATCGGCCTCTATCGTTGTTTTAATCCCGAATTTTAACCCTTATACTTACTTGTATGTTTACATATAACATATAAACGTTAAATAAGTGTAAATTCTCCGACGATTAAAACATCTTAAAACGAAATATGCCAAAATGCGATCGGTACAGAGAGTTTGGAAATTGTACAGAACACGTGCTATGAAAATAAGAACGAAATATTTGTGTCGAGTTGTGTTCAACTGCACTGTAGAAACGTATTGAGCATTGTTTCCATCCCACTGAAAATTCTAAAAACCACAACATACTCGTAAAAAAACAAATCAATAAACTAACAGAAAATGTTTTGTCGGTTTGAAAATAATGTGAATGCACTTTTTAGCTTAAATGAAATAGGCCTACTTAAATTAAAATGTCATACGTGGGCTACCCAATAATGAATACTGTCCGAAGCGGAACTCAGCTGGCCTATTTGTTTTATTGGGTCCTTATCAACATCGTGTGTTTAGGCCTACCTACCTACCGAACAGTCAATTGTTGATTATTATCGCCTCATTGAAAGTGGAGATTAATGAAAGGCAAACCCAGCATATTTTTCCAGCATGATGGTGTGGGGGATAGGAGGGAATGTCACAGGGGTTGGACCCCGTGTCGTCCCGCACACCCGAATATATATATATATATATATATATATAAAGTTTTATATAGCAGTGTTAATATACAAATCCAGACTCTCATAAACATCCGTCCATCTGATTACCTACACTACAGTATACACACTGGTGTCTGCACTCGATCAATAAACAGTTTGTGGTCGCTTGATGGTTAGTAGCTCCTTTTTAGCTCGCTATTTTTTTGTAAAACATTAAGACCTTTTGTCATGACCCTGTCGTCGTCTTTGCCGTTGTTGTCGTCCACTGGCTACAGTTTTATGTTAAGCACAGTTTTTTTCTTTCTTTCTGAACAAACTTCAGAAGTTATAGTGACTAAACTTCATAAAACATTAAGTAAAAGTAAGTGTTCATTCAGTAACAAACGCTGTCGGAGGGATAGCGCGCTCGACTATTTCGATGCTGTTCTAAAACAACAGCTTTTTTAGGAAATGAGTACCAAATGGAAGACAATTCAAACTCAGAGGTGGTAAAATCAAACTATAATTATTGCTTATCTGTTAGAATAAAGAAGCAAAATAATTCTCCAAAATTATTTACTTTCATTATTAACAGTTATGGTTTTGTGAAAGCAACAAAGTGAATGAATGGCTTGTATTGTGGAAATAAGTACCAAACCAAAAACTTTAACCTCCAAAAGTTAAGTTAAGTCCAAAAGGAACATAACTCTGTAAAAATGCAACCCAGAGTTATGGTTCTTAACTATGTGCGTTCCATCGATGATACTGAACACACAAGTTAAGTTTCATTCATATTGAATGAGTGGTTGCATAGAAATCTTACCTGATAAAAAACTTTGACCTGAGAAATTAAGTCCAAAAAGGGCCGTAACTGTGCAAAATTGCAATACAGACGTCTGGTTCTTGTCTCTGTGTGTTTCATTGATGAGGCTGGACACACACGTGAAGTTTCATTTATATTGAATGAGTGGTTGCATAGATATATTACCTGATAAAAAACGTTAACCTAAAAAAAAGTCCAAAAAGTGCCATAATTGTAATAAAATGCAACTCAGAGTTTTGGTTCTTGTCCCTGTGTGTTCCATTGATAATGCTGAACACACATGTGAAAATTCATTCATATTGAATGAACGTTTGCATAAATATTTTACCTGATAAAACACTTTAACCTGGAAAACTAAGTCCACAAAGGGCCATAATTGTCATGTAAATGCAAGTGAATAAGAATGCGTTATAATTTAAGTTTATTTAGTTGCAATAACGGTTGCCCTGTTATAAGATTTATTTCGTTACGTTACAAAGAAATTACGTTTACGTTTTCATCTAAAAAACCCACTACGGAGCAGCAGCCATTAGAAAAACATATACGTTGTGAGAAGCAAATCTGTTTGATGTAATCCTCGCATAGTCTATTCCAATAAGGCAAATTAACCATAACGATTAACCATTTTCTCATATAATTTTGCCCTTATTTAACCGCAATTTATACTCGTACAAATATGTAAGTAATGAAAGAAAACGTTAGAATAAGAATCGTTGGCGATGATGAGCTATATATCACAACGATACATATTAACACAGTCATGTTTTAATAAAAGTAGTCGAACTAAAAATTAGAAATTACATGCCCAACATGAGACATTGCAATCACAGGATACAGCTATCACGTAATGCAAAGAAAACACATAGTTTATATGAAACTACCTTCACGAGTCCGTTTACTTGGTACCACTGGTACTTAGAGTTGTTTTTGAGAGACCATTGTGTTAAATCTTGGATCGGAAAGTTTTTCCAAATATGTCGTGAGCAGCCTAATTTGTTTGGAAACAAAAACTATTTCTATTCAAATCATTCTTATCGTCTTTTTGCAGATTGAATCCAACAAAAAATGATTTAAGCAAAAGAAATGGAGTTGCTGCCGGAAAGAAAACGGCACAGACAGTAGTATTTCATGTACTGTTCTTTATAAAGATCCTTATATGTAAAATTGACATTTATGTCTACATTAACAACTCGAATGTAAAGACATTACACATTCCGGTAACAAACAAAAAGACAGCGTGGTTCACTAAGGAATTTAAAAAAAACATTGATGACCTTTTTGTTTTAATGCTTGTTTTCCTGCCAATATTTTTCAAAAAGTGTAAATATTTCCTTAAATATTTGGATATTGATATCTTCATACGGCTTCATGAGATGCTTGCATATCAATAAAATAAGTTTAACTCTTTAAGAGGGGGTTAAATTTGTGCAAGGTCTATGGACGTTCTTTTGTTGATGTTGCTAAATCATTTAGAATGTTCGTGATTTTTATATAGCTTTAAATTTTACGTTAAGAACTTCTCTTACCTACTAAAACTAGTTTCAATGTATCCCGAGCTGGTTTGGGGTGAACCACATGAAACATAAGCAAGATAATGATTAGTAAATAACGCCTTTTCGTTTCAATTCTTTAATTGGGTATATTTAAACACTCGGTGCTTATCACACGACTACTCCATCTACTTTTTATTCTATAGTTAGTTTAGTCTATACCAGAACCTGATAGCTCACAAATTAAGTATAATACTCCCAATGGAAACTATGCCTGTTCCACAATTCATAGCAATTAAACGCTTACTAAACTGTGACGTCATTCAAACTTTCAGTTGAAGCAACTAACCAATCAACAGGCTCAGATGTGGCTTGTCCAACATCGTAATTTAACGGACCCAATCGGGAGAGCCGAGTTAGATTAGTTTTGCATAAAGCCCCGGTATCAGCTACATGATCAAAGCTTTTAATAAAAAATAAGTAAACTTACGAATTAAACTATATATATAATGAAATATATATGTAATAAAATATGTATAAATCATAAAAAAACATGAAAATAGTATGGATATCTAAATTTTACTTTTTTCATTGTAATTGTTTTACAAAGATATAGAATGTTCGAATCTGAACTTGTTGCCATCTAGTTCTTTAAAAGCTTTAGTAATTCATCTTTAAGGACTTTGACTACTTAGGGTGTATAATGTAGCCTCCCATAGTACGAGGAAATACTCTGGTATTGACGTTCTAAAAAGAAAAGCAACAAATCATTATAATTTATTATTAAATAATTACGTATGATGATTGATATATATGTACACAGTCGAATATTACGCTATGTTCACTATTATATAAAGCCTTTAATGTATTCTTTCAAAAATAATAACCGATACATCGATATGTGCCGACTGAACTAACCGAGTCCGTCTTTTATGAAAGGGAACATGACACTATGACACACTGATTGGTTACATATTTTCGATAAACAGGCCAACAAATCCCCTTTTATTCAGTAAAATGTAAGTATAACATTATCTATATTATACACTATAGATACCTTAATAATGGGTCGCGATTTATTATTTGCCTAATAAATGTCAAGAATCATACATTAAAAGACATGCATGTAATACAAAATATATTGTTGAACAGATTCCCTATAAATTACCCTGAATATGCAGTCACATATTCTGCACAAAACTGTAAAAATACTCAGAGATAAAGTTGATGTAAACCAACATTAACAAACACTATCAACGGCGTTGAGTCAGAAAGTTACACACTAATTTAGTATAAGCATACCTGGACAGCTTGTTTGCAGATATCGGGTATGTCAAAGACAGAAGGATCGACTCCAGCCGTGTAATCGGACAAACCAATCGTCATTATTATGTTTGCTGGAAAATAAAATTAAAAGCAAAATACGTCAATAATAAACTCTCAAAGATAAAGATAACATAATAAAAAAAACGTCATAAGAAAGCATTTACATTTACTAGTCTTGCATAGGTAAAAACGTCATAAAATCATACGTTAACGTCATTATTACTTTTTTCTGCAGCAAATACAATATATTTGATATATTATACTTTCACAGGCGATAAAGGAAATCCATAACCACTCTAAAAGTCGAGTTCGTTAAGATAGGTCAAAGAATGGCTATTTCGGGTCATACAATATGTATCCTTTTTCCAGCAAGTATTCACAAAATAAATCACTCTAATTCATTTGTTCCGGGAATACTTTTATTTTGATTGCCACACTCCCACTTAAACAAGTATATCACTGGACGGAAGTTCCTATCCGAGCCTCAAGCCCATGCTAGTTTGTTTTTATATCGGTAAACAATTATTGTGCCGTTAGATGCAGACACACGATCGCGAGACTGTATAAGCAGAGGCAAACGTATTTCTTAGTCGGCGTCTTCAGCCTCTCTGTCGCGGAATATGTGTGTGCTCCATCGGACGAATATCCAACACTGGGTCGGCGTCTTCAGCCTCTCTGTCAGGGAGTATGTGCTCCATCGGACAAATTACCCAAACTGAGTCGGCGTCTTCAGCCTCACTGTCGCGGAGTATATTATGTGTGTGCTCCATCGGACGAATATCCAACACTGAGTCGGCGTCTTCAGCCTCTCTGTCAGGGAGTATGTGATCCATCGGACAAATATCCAACACTGAGTCGGCGTCTTCAGCCTCTCTGTCGCAGAGTATGTGTGTGCTCCATCGGACGAATATCCAACACTGAGGCGGCGTCTTCAGCCTCTCTGTCGGGGAGTATGTGCTCCATCGGACAAATTACCCAAACTGAGTTGGCGTCTTCAGCCTCTCTGTCGCGGAGTATATTATGTGTGTGTTCCATCGGACGAATATCCAACACTGAGTCGGCGTCTTCAGCCTCTCTGTCAGGGAGTATGTGATCCATCGGACAAATATCCAACACTGAGTCGGCGTCTTCAGCCTCTCTGTCGCAGAGTATGTGTGTGCTCCATCGGACGAATATCCAACACTGAGTCGGCGTCTTCAGCCTCTCTGTCAGGGAGTATGTGATCCAACGGACAAATATCCAAAACTGAGTCGGCGTCTTCAGCCTCTCTGTCGCGGAGTATGTGTGTGCTCCATCGGACGAATATCCAACACTGAGGCGGCGTCTTCAGCCTCTCTGTCAGGGAGTATGTGATCCAACGGACAAATATCCAACACTGAGTCGGCGTCTTCAGCCTCTCTGTCGCGGAGTATATTATGTGTGTGCTCCATCGGACGAATATCAAACACTGAGTCGGCGTCTTCAGCCTCTCTGTCAGGGAGTATGTGATCCAACAAACAAATATCAAACACTGAGTCGGCGTCTTCAGCCTCTCTGTCGCGGAGTATGTGTGCTCCATCGGACGAATATCCAACACTGGGTCGGCGTCTTCAGCCTCTCTGTCGCGGAGTATATTATGTGTGTGCTCCATCGGACGAATATCCAACACTGAATCGGCGTCTTCAGCCTCTCTGTCAGGGAGTATGTGATCCAACAAACAAATATCAAACACTGAGTCGGCGTCTTCAGCCTCTCTGTCGCGGAGTATGTGTGCTCCATCGGGCGAATATCCAACACTGAATCGGCGTCTTCAGCCTCTCTGTCGCGGAGTATTTGTGTGCTCCATCGGGCGAATATCCAACACTGAATCGGCGTCTTCAGCCTCTCTGTCAGGGAGTATGTGATCCAACAAACAAATATCAAACACTGAGTCGGCGTCTTCAGCCTCTCTGTTGCAGAGTATGTGTGCTCCATCGGGCGAATATCCAACACTGAATCGGCATCTTCAGCCTCTCTGTCAGGGAGTATGTGATCCAACAAACAAATATCAAACACTGAGTCGGCGTCTTCAGCCTCTCTGTCGCGGAGTATGTGTGTGCTCCATCGGGCGAATATCCAACACTGAATCGGCGTCTTCAGCCTCTCTGTCAGGGAGTATGTGATCCAACAAACAAATATCAAACACTGAGTCGGCGTCTTCAGCCTCTCTGTCGCGGAGTATGTGTGCTCCATCGGGCGAATATCCAACACTGAATCGGCGTCTTCAGCCTCTCTGTCAGGGAGTATGTGATCCAACAAACAAATATCAAACACTGAGTCGGCGTCTTCAGCCTCTCTGTCGCAGAGTATGTGTGCTCCATCGGGCGAATATCCAACACTGAATCGGCGTCTTCAGCCTCTCTGTCAGGGAGTATGTGATCCAACAAACAAATATCAAACACTGAGTCGGCGTCTTCAGCCTCTCTGTCGCGGAGTATGTGTGCTCCATTGGGCGAATATCCAACACTGAATCGGCGTCTTCAGCCTCTCTGTCAGGGAGTATGTGATCCAACAAACAAATATCAAACACTGAGTCGGCGTCTTCAGCCTCTCTGTCGCGGAGTATGTGTGCTCCATCGGGCGAATATCCAACACTGAATCGGCGTCTTCAGCCTCTCTGTCAGGGAGTATGTGATCCAACAAACAAATATCAAACACTGAGTCGGCGTCTTCAGCCTCTCTGTCGCAGAGTATGTGTGCTCCATCGGGCGAATATCCAACACTGAATCGGCGTCTTCAGCCTCTCTGTCAGGGAGTATGTGATCCAACAAACAAATATCAAACACTGAGTCGGCGTCTTCAGCCTCTCTGTCGCGGAGTATGTGTGCTCCATCGGGCGAATATCCAACACTGAATCGGCGTCTTCAGCCTCTCTGTCAGGGAGTATGTGATCCAACAAACAAATATCAAACACTGAGTCGGCGTCTTCAGCCTCTCTGTCGCGGAGTATGTGTGCTCCATCGGGCGAATATCCAACACTGAATCGGCGTCTTCAGCCTCTCTGTCAGGGAGTATGTGATCCAACAAACAAATATCAAACACTGAGTCGGCGTCTTCAGCCTCTCTGTCGCGGAGTATGTGTGCTCCATCGGGCGAATATCCAACACTGAATCGGCGTCTTCAGCCTCTCTGTCAGGGAGTATGTGATCCAACAAACAAATATCAAACACTGATTCGGCGTCTTCAGCCTCTCTGTCGCGGAGTATGTGTGCTCCATCGGGCGAATATCCAACACTGAATCGGCGTCTTCAGCCTCTCTGTCAGGGAGTATGTGATCCAACAAACAAATATCAAACACTGAGTCGGCGTCTTCAGCCTCTCTGTCGCGGAGTATGTGTGCTCCATCGGGCGAATATCCAACACTGAGGCGGCGTCTTCAGCCTCTCTGTCAGGGAGTATGTGATCCAACAAACAAATATCAAACACTGAGTCGGCGTCTTCAGCCTCTCTGTCGCGGAGTATGTGTGCTCCATCGGGCGAATATCCAACACTGAATCGGCGTCCTCAGCCTCTCTGTCAGGGAGTATGTGATCCAACAAACAAATATCAAACACTGAGTCGGCGTCTTCAGCCTCTCTGTCGTGGAGTATGTGTGCTCCATCGGGCGAATATCCAACACTGAGGCGGCGTCTTCAGCCTCTCTGTCAGGGAGTATGTGTGCTCCATCGGGCGAATATCCAACACTGAGGCGGCGTCTTCAGCCTCTCTGTCGCGGAGTATGTGTGCTCCATCGGGCGAATATCCAACACTGAGGTGGCGTCTTCAGCCTCTCTGTCGCGGAGTATGTGTGCTCCATCGGGCGAATATCCAACACTGAGGCGGCGTCTTCAGCCTCTCTGTCGCGGAGTATGTGTGCTCCATCGGGCGAATATCCAACACTGAGGCGGCGTCTTCAGCCTCTCTGTCGCGGAGTATGTGTGCTCCATCGGGCGAATATCCAACACTGAGGCGGCGTCTTCAGCCTCTCTGTCGCGGAGTATGTGTGCTCCATCGGGCGAATATCCAACACTGAGGCGGCGTCTTCAGCCTCTCTGTCAGGGAGTATGTGTGCTCCATCGGGCGAATATCCAACACTGAGGCGGCGTCTTCAGCCTCTCTGTCAGGGAGTATGTGTGCTCCATCGGGCGAATATCCAACACTGAGGCGGCGTCTTCAGCCTCTCTGTCGCGGAGTATGTGTGCTCCATCGGGCGAATATCCAACACTGAGGCGGCGTCTTCAGCCTCTCTGTCAGGGAGTATGTGTGCTCCATCGGGCGAATATCCAACACTGAGGCGGCGTCTTCAGCCTCTCTGTCGCGGAGTATGTGTGCTCCATCGGGCGAATATCCAACACTGAGGCGGCATCTTCAGCCTCTCTGTCGCGGAGTATGTGTGCTCCATCGGGCGAATATCCAACACTGAGGCGGCGTCTTCAGCCTCTCTGTCAGGGAGTATGTGTGCTCCATCGGGCGAATATCCAACACTGAGGCGGCGTCTTCACCCTTTCTGTCGCAGAGTATGTGCTCCATCGGACGAATATCCAACACTGGGTCGGCGTCTTCAGCATTTCTGTCGCAAATATCGAACAGGTGAAAAACATATATTGTTAAGCCGAATAAAGTTGTTCTCGTTATTTCATTCAACACTGTAAAATTACTTCCTTGAGATGTATTTAAAACTTCCGTTCACAAGCTATTATTCGATCTTCTAGAGCTTACCAAGTTTAGCAGACCTATATTTTATATAATTCATGGACAGTTTAAAAAGCATAACACTATTAAGTGTTTGTATACATTGGTAAAGAAATATGATTAAATATATTATTAATAATAAAACAATTGACTTTATGAGTGTTACATGGACCAAACAATAATACTACTACGGACGAAAATCTATAGAGGGATGCCGATCTTAAATATCTTCTTCTTTTGATTCGCTTCGAACAGTTATTTACCCAAGATGAAGCATCAATTCGTAAAGCTATGTTGAAGGGGTTTAGCTTTCTATAGTGTACTAATTTAATATAGGCCATGTTTTTCTTTTGTTGTTGCTTTGTCCGTTGCATGTTTCTTCTACTGTTCGTTTGCTTGTTTGTTTATATATGTATATGTTCTTTTCACCTTTGTTTAACAGTATTTCAGTTCTTTAACTGCAATCAGCGCACATTACATTCAAAAATATGATATAGGAATAAAGAAAATTGTTACATTTCAAAGAATGCCACTGAAACAGTACAACACCTTCTTGAACTAGACACTCAACATATAGTGTCTGATGATCAAAAATTGATATTGGAAAAAAGAAAATTATCACATTCCAAAGAATGTCGAGGAATCAGTATAACACATTCTTGAACTACTGTTTTTATGGATCAACATACAACTCTGTCTTGGCTTCCAATTAATCAAGTATTAACATGTAGCCAATGGTAGCAAATGCACGCTTTTATGATTAAAAAGCCCCATTCGTGAATGTGGATCCGGATACATAATATACTGTCACCATGCTTTTAACACCATTGAAGCTGTTTATATACTAGTAGTAACACGGTTCGTTGCTATATTTATTGCCACCTGTTTGGCTGGAAAATGTCATGCCTTTGGTTATGACCATATAACTAGGGGCCAATACTGATGGATAATTAACAACTATCCCAGTGCTGTATAAAATTATCTTGCTTCATACGACTTCGCCATGCTGAAAACAGATATCTTGTTAATGGAGTCTTATTCAAATGACAAAACAAGCGATATTAGCTAGGTCTAACCTTAAAAGTACAATTGCAAGCTTATAAAGTGGCAAATTTGATTGTCCACCTTCATAATTCTACTGAAGCGGTCTTCCCCGTTTAATTAATTCTAGATTACTTGATAGTATGATAGCGCAACCCCTCTTCACACCTCAGCTTCATTCATATCCCATTATCTACAGACAAAAATTGCCATTACCCATATCTACTTGCTAAATTGTTCAACGTAGTAACCAGGACCTCATAAAAATGGTACCAGGGCCTCATTAAGCAATACTGTTCTTCAACAGCATAGCACATCATCCCGCAACGCATTCTTTCTTAGCACTGCACCAATGCTACTAAAAGTGTTTTGTCTGACAATAATGCACTACCTAGATAGTTAGAAAGCCATCCCAAGGCATCATTTCTCTGCGGGTTTAGTACACCAAACATTAGCTAATCAGGAATTGATCGTAAATCTAACGTTTCTGTGGTGTGCCATGTTTGCTTCGGAAAATAACTGCACCAAAATCACCAGTGATTGTTTTCTTAAATGGAGATAATGAAAATAAAAACCTATTAATTCCGACATTGCCTCGTATAACGGACATAAAATGCTCTACTGGACCCATTGACTGTCCAAAAGTGATTGAACATAACTGCAAGTTTCAAATTCTGTACTAGTCCATAATTCATTGAATAATTATGTTTAATTTCATAAATAAGATATAACAATTAGCAGCACCAATTGACTTCAATAAATGTAATAAAAAAGAAGACGCGAGCTCCCAGCTCAGGTATATTGGATTATGTTCACAAGTTCAGAGATTATTGGGGTCACAGGAGCATGATGGGATCACTTGAGGTGAAATGCTACGAGTTCAGGACATATAAAGGCTTGATGATTATCAAGCAGTGTTTTTATTTTTTATAGTGTTTTTAGATTATTTGGGATGGGGATTTCGGCAGTGGCAGTCAAGTTGTTTAGGATGCTGGGAGATTGTAGAGAAAGGTGAATTAGTTTGTTTTGAATACGAGTCATAAAACCATGTAGAAAAAGTATGTTAAACAGAGAAGAACTTTCCTATTATGTTGTATATATTTTCCTAAAGTAGAACTAGATATCTAATATGGAAATAAACTTTATATTACAAGCAATGGGATTGCTGATTTTTTTAATTTCCCTTCAGTTGCTCATCCCTCATCATATAGCAAATTGACTGCAAGTGTGTATTATCCATTTCATACCTAAACGTTTATATTGTCAAGTCACCTGATAGACCACGCCCTTAAAACTGAAGGCTATTTCCCATTGCTCCAATTTCTGACAGTATAATGTCCAATCACCTGGCTGCCGGATACCTATCCTCAATTTGAGCCTGCATTACTCGCTATACTTTCTTCAACTAGGTCCCCATTTCTCATTATGTAATGTAGCAAGTAAATTTTTTGAATAAAATATTTATTAAACCAAGGTCAACATACTGACTAGCAATCATACCCAAAAAGAAAAAGTTTAGTCACCATTTTCCTGCAAGCATAACTAAAATACACAAGATTTCGATGTTATAAAGATTTAATTATACTTGTCCAAACTGTAGAGTTTACAAAAATATATAGTTATAAATTAAAATCTGTATCTTTTTCTCGAAGATTCAATAAGTTTTACTTTTTATCTTTTTATTAATTTAAATAATGTGTCTTTCTTCATTTTACATAATCAAAATAAAATTATTTCATATTGTTAATGCCATGATGTAATGAATGCATTTTATTGTAGTACTGTGCAAAATGTCTATGCTGTGCCACTTTAAGGGAAAAAACATTTCCCCCAATATGCCTATTTACACTCATAAATCCCATATTGCCAAAAGGATATATATCTAAATATGCCCGAATAATATTTGGAAATAGTTTTTTGTTTGTTTGTTTTTGTTGTTTTGTTTGTTTTTTTTTGTTTTTTTTTTGGTTTTTATTATTTTTGTTTGTTTTGGGCTTCACGCTGAAATATATTAATCAAGATATACCGCTTAAAATTGGAGTCACATGATTCCATTTTTTTTGTTTTGTTTTGTTTGATCTGTTATACAGGTTGACACGTTTTAAGAATGGTTTTATCTTAGAAAGAGTCAACATGACGATGCAAAGGTTGTTAAGCAGTATTTTAGTGATGTCTTGGAAAGGTAATTTCGTTTCAAGTTTACCACTCCCATCGAAATATTGATTTTGTCACGTTTTAATAGATTTGACATACAAACCCATTCAGATTTATTTATTAATAATAGCAAAATGCAATTCATATGTTTGAACATTTTTTTAGTTTTTAATACATTTGATAGTGTTATCCCCCTGTTCTAATCCCTTTCATGTACCCTATATTTTTGTTTTATTACTATTTATTTATTTATTTTTATTTTATTATTTATTTATTTATTTTTTTTTTTTTTTTTTACAACTAAACTTTTTCTTGTCTTTTGAGTATTCCCATCGATTGAGGAATTGAGGAATGTGCAACCCTAATTCAGAGTCGACACTCGCCAATTGAAACATATTAGTATACTCCACCATTTTTAATATCCTGGCCAACTCAAGCGGCAGATAACAGGTTCAGCCATAGTCTCGGTTGAAGATGTTGCAATGAAGACGTTGCAGATGTCGCTGTAATCACAGTTGATGGCACTGACATATGCCACTGGCTACTTCCTCTTCTGTTTTACCATTGTCGACTCGGGTGAACATGAAAATTATTATCAACAATTAGCGCTAGGATCATGAAAGATATAATAGACAATAACAAATGTATTCAACCAAATCTCCATCCCTCTATCCTTAGCATTGTATCCCATAGTCCCTGTGCTTAATAATAACCGAATTGCACTCTTCCAATAAATTACTTTTAAGATCTGATATAATATAATTACCATAATATGTATATTCCAACAGTTACTCTTTATAGCATTATAAGACAATCAGATGAAGATTAAGCAACTTTATTAACATAATTAAGCCCCCATTACATATATGCCTCTTTGACACACAATATAGCCATTGGCATCATTTATCCGGGTATATAGTTATATATACACCGGTCGATGAAGAAGGCGGCGTTCACACCATTGTTTCGGTGTAACCGTTTAGTTTGTTTAATCTCTACTTTTATAAACCTCAGTTAAATACAAATTAACAGTGAACAACATAACTACCGCCTAACAGCGATCCTAATTGCTTATATATCATACTGACCATTCTTACATTAGAAGGTCATGTAGAAATGTTTACGCATCAAGCAAAATCTAACAAAAATCTCGGTATTCCACGAACAACCGAAACCCTCCGACTTCAAACACACTGAATAATATTTCGTCTACCAACTGCATATTGCATTTGCGTCGATGCAAGCATAAATATATAAACAAATGGATATTTTCCTGCATGTACTTTCTTACTACATTACCTTAATTCCAAATGTCAAAAGGGACGGTGCGCTGTTCTACTAACACTCACATGAGAATCACGCTGCAAAGTGCACCTTACTTTTAGAGTGTCTGCATCCCAATAACCATCACCTATCAGCTAGTGATAGCTGCTAGTATGAGACTCGTGAACAAACATATACACGAGTGATATTTTTACTCCTTTCCGTCCTACACACACAGTCACCCTCTACTTAAGAACGCGTATGATATGTTCATTAAAATGAGTGTTTCTATTGCTTCATTATTTATTGATTCATTAAAATCGTCGTTGTTTTGAACTTCTTATATTACATCGATTATGAAACAAAGTGTTATAAAATCACGCTTGAAGTCATCCTGGGTAGACCGGAACTAAGCACATGCTGATAAAGTTTTATGGTTAAGGACATCTCGCATGGCTGTAACATGGTTTCAATCCCAGGCCATGGTCAGTGTAGTGTCCTTAAGCAAGATAACTTATAGATAACCCCGCATATATTAAGCAAATGCTATATCAAGAAGAACGTCCAGGACGATGGTGTAAACTGCTTCTACCCCGACAAAAAGTGCAGCGTGATGGTCTAAACTAGTTTTACTTAGGAAAACTTCCAGGGTGACGATCTAAACTAGTTTTACCTAGGAAAACTTCCAGGGTGATGGTCTTAACTAGTTTTACTTAGGAAAACTTCCAGGGTGATGGTCTAAACTAGTTTTACTTAGGAAAACTTCCAGGGTGACGAACTTAGCTAGTTTTACCCAGGAAAACATCCAGGTTGTGGTATAATTTGGAAAATAATCGATTGAAACTCAATATCTTTAATCTAATTGAACCCCCGACCCTCTGGTCGATATTATGCACGATGCTCTACCACTAGACCACAAACTCCATGCACATTTTATAATTGACAATATAATTACTAGAGCATGAACATGTCTATCCATAATGTGCTTCTACTAGACATATTTAAGGGTATGGCGTTTTATTAAAAAAATGGTAGATCTCTATACCGAAATAAACAGATCAATCAACTAAATCCAAGTTGAATTAAAAACTAAATGCGTTACACATTTCATACAGAATATTCTGAATTTTGTAACTTGTAGCAACGAAAAATAAGAAACTATAACCTGAACAGGAGACGCTGCAATCCAAGTTCACACTCATCACAATATCACTTAAACAATTAAACCATAGCATTATGATAATAAGTACAACATATACATACAGAAAATGTAAACCGAACAGGAGACGCTGCAATCCAAGTTCACACTCATCACAATATCACTAAAACAATTAAACCATAGCATTATGATTATAAGTACAACATATACATACAGAAAATGTAAACCGAACAGGAGACGCTGCAATCAAAGTTCACACTCATCACAATATCACTAAAAAAATTAAACCATAGCATTATAATTATTAGTACAACATATACATACAGAAAATGTAAACCGAACAGGAAACGCTGCAATCAAAGTTCACACTCATCACAATATCACTAATACAATTAAACCATAGCATTATGATTATAAGTACAACATATACATACAGAAAATGTAACCCGAACAGGAGACGCTGCAATCAAATTTCACACTCATCACAATATCACTAAAACAATTAAACCATAGCATTATGATTATAAGTACAACATATACATACAGAAAATGTAAACCGAACAGGAGACGCTGCAATCAAAGTTCACACTCATCACAATATCACTAAAACAATTAAACCATAGCATTATAATTATAAGTACAACATATACATACAGAAAATGTAAACCGAACAGGAGACGCTGCAATCCAAGTTCACACTCATCACAATATCACTTAAACAATTAAACCATAGCATTATGATTATAAGTACAACATATACATACAGAAAATGTAAACCGAACAGGAGACGCTGCAATCAAATTTCACACTCATCACAATATCACTAAAACAATTAAACCATAGCATTATGATAATAAGTACAACATATACATACAGAAAATGTAAACCGAACAGGAGACGCTGCAATCAAAGTTCACACTCATCACAATATCACTAAAACAATTAAACCATAGCATTATGATAATAAGTACAACATATACATACAGAAAATGTAACCCGAACAGGAGACGCTGCAATCGAAGTTCACACTCATCACAATATCACTTAAACAATTAAACCATAGCATTATGATAATAAGTACAACATATACATACAGAAAATGTAAACCGAACAGGAGACGCTGCAATCAAAGTTCACACTCATCACAATATCACTTAAACAATTAAACCATAGCATTATGATAATAAGTACAACATATACATACAGAAAATGTAAACCGAACAGGAGACGCTGCAATCAAAGTTCACACTCATCACAATATCACTAAAACAATTAAACCATAGCATTAGGATAATAAGTACAACATATACATACAGAAAATGTAAACCGAACAGGAGACGCTGCAATCAAAGTTCACACTCATCACAATATCACTTAAACAATCAAACCATAGCATTATGATAATAAGTACAACATATACATACAGAAAATGTAAACCGAACAGGAGACGCTGCAATCAAAGTTCACACTCATCACAATATCACTTAAACAATCAAACCATAGCATTATGATAATAAGTACAACATATACATACAGAAAATGTAAACCGAACAGGAGACGCTGCAATCAAAGTTCACACTCATCACAATATCACTAAAACAATCAAACCATAGCATTATGATAATAAGTACAACATATACATACAGAAAATGTAAACCGAACAGGAGACGCTGCAAGCAAAGTTCACACTCATCACAATATCACTAAAACAATTAGACCATAGCATAATGATTATAAGTACATCATATACATACAGAAAATGTAACAGTTGGATTCAGCTTATTGGAACAGTCAGACGAGACTGCAATGGCGAGTAAGCATATTTACATGTTTATTTAAATGTCAATACCTAGCATGGTGAAGTAGAAAGTCAAAGAAAAGTGTTATCTTACTGCCTTGATAAGTTCCACTTATGATTTCTCCCATGCGGATGCAGCCTGCCTTAGTTACCGAGGTATAGGAACTCAATCCCGGGAAGTACATGTCTTGCATACGTCGATATCAAAGTCACTGGTTGGTAGCCCATAGTGTATAGAATCTACTAATAAAAAATACTGATAATGATGATAAGAATTATAATAATGATAATAATTATGGTGATAACAATAATGCTAATAGTCAAAGTGACACTGGTTATAATAATGATAACAATTATAGTGATACTGGTTATAATAATGATAACAATTATAGTGATAACAATAATGATAATAGTCAAAGTGACACTGGTTATAATAATGATAACAATTATAGTGATAATGGTTATAATAAAGATGCTTATGATAACAGATATAATGTTGATATTAATGATGATAATAACAGTGATAATAAACATAATACCAATAATAATAGTGATAATGGTTAAACTAATGATAATAATAACAGTGATAATGGTTATGATATTAATAATAATTATAGAGATAATGGTTATAATAATGATAACAATTATATGATAATGATAATAATAATGATGTTGATAATAACAGATATAATGTAAATATTAATGAAAATAATAACGTGATGAAAATGATAAAAATGACAAAAATGATAATAATAACAGTGATAATGGTAATGATAATGACAACAATTTTAGTGATAATGGTAATAATATTGATAATAATTATAAAGATAATGGTAATAAAAATGATAATAATAACAGAGATAATGGTTATAATAATGAAAGAAATAACAGTGAGAATGATAATTATAATAAGATTAATAATTATAATGATAATATAAAAAACAATGATAATGATGATAAAAATCTTAATAATGATAATAATTATAGTGATAATGATAACAATAATGATAAAAGTTATAGTGATAATGGTTACTATAATTTTAACTGTATCGTAATAATGGTCATAATTATAACAAAAACAGTGATAATTGTAATAATGATGTTAATAACAGTGATAATTGTAATAAAAATGATAATAATGACATTGATAATGGTAATTACAATAATAACAGTGACAATGGTTATGATAATGACAGTGAAAATGGTAATAATAATGATTATTTTAATAGTGATAATGGTAATAATATTGATAATTATAACAGTGATAATGGTAATAATAACGATAATAATACATTGATTATGGTAATAATTATGATATATATAACAGTGATAATGGTAATAATAGATTAATGTTAGTTTATACAGATTTACTGCTGGCTTCAGTGAAATACAATTTTTATTACCTAAAGTGAGCATTTACGAAAATAGATCGGCGAAACAACGCGTGAATATGTCAAAGTAAGTGTTGAGGAATGAAACGTACTTAATTTTTTGTTGTTTCATTATTACAAAATGGAATCCTAAAAATTATAATTCACTGAAAAAAAATCTAAAATTCATACTTAGTTCTATTTTATGATTAAAAAAGGAAAATGTCAATTATGATTTTATTTACTGAAAAGGCACACCTTATAACAAACTGTATTTACCAATGGTAGTACACATTAAATTAGGATTAATTAGCTATATTTTCGATGTGATTCTCAAGTTACTGTTTGTTTCCCAATTAATATATCTTTACACAGGAGAAAGTCATAGCTATAAGGAAAATGTTGTGTATACTGCTGAAGTCACACAAGAATGATCTGAACATCTTAAGAAAATATTTTATATTGGAAGCAATCATGAATTGATTTTTATTGAAAACAGAGAGCTCGTCTCAATGGTGGTAGCTGGCCATATGATAATTCTTCTTTTTCATAAGAACATTGTCCGTTTTTGTGTGTGTTTAGAGGTGTGTTAATTTGTTCTTTGATTTTTTAGGAAAGAGGATGGAGTATACATGTACTTGCAGTCGGAGTGAGAGTGGGGATATCAATTAGTGGTCTTTGCTTAAACCCTATATTCCCATAGTTTGGATAAATCGGTTGGAGTCTATCCATAGTCTCAATTCATTCATTTCATTTTTTTTTCCAGAATGTATTTTATTATTGTGTACTGTTTGCGTACCCATAACAAATCATAATAGTTGTAGTCTTTAAGACTTTGGTTGGATAAAACTAAGCATACTAGAGGGTCCTCCGTGACCGAGTGGTATACGGGATGTCGTCTAATGACTACTTACCTCTCATGTATTCGAGCTCATCTCGGTCCGAATAATCTATGTGAAAGTTTACCAGTTACTGGTGAAAGTATGGTGGTTCTACTGAGATTTATTCTGATGTCTTGATTCACCAATAAAACTGGATATGCCATACATGTATATATATATAACATGTCAAGTGTTGAAATTTGTGTTAAACTGCATTCAAAAAATGAAAACAACGCACACTTGAATGTATTCCATTATCGTCTGCTGTTTGTGTATCTGTAACAGAACATTATGGTTGCGTTTTTTTATTTTTTGAAACTTTAACATTGTACCACAGGTAACATATATTTTAGTATTTCACAAATAGAGGCCTCTGGTTCACAAACTTATCATTGTTTACAAATATTTAAGTAGTGTAAAATTATCATATGGCATACAATTTTTGTTGAAATGTCATTGGACATTTAATTGTTGCGATTCGTTTTGAAATACAGTGGACGTGTGTAGCTAGTTTCCTAATTTGATTGTATCATTTAGTTGTAGTAAGTGACCAGATTACAAGGCCTGTAAAGTTCGCTTTCCCAGATCGGTATATCTTGGACACAAAATAAATTATACATAATAGGGTCCTCCGTGGCCGAGTAGTCTAAGGCTCTGTCTCAAGATCACTTACCATTCACCGCTAAGGTCGTAGGTTGATGCCCCGCTCACTCCAAAATCATTATGTAAGAACGTTTCCAGTTACTTGCGGAAGGACGGTGGTTCTACTTAGTCTGACTAAGTCTGAGGTCTTCCTCCACCAGTAAAACTGGATATGCCTCTTATAACCTGAAATGTGCTGAAAATGGCACTGAACCACATTCAAAAAAGAAAACACGATACATGTCTTTTAGGTTATTTATAATGCATGAATATAACAAGACATGCAACTATATGTATATTATCTGTCTTCTCTAAATAGTTACTTATGTTTCGCTTTCATATTCCAATGATACATAGGAATGAATCAGTTATGTTTTTATGATAATTTGACAGCTATAGATTTATCTTGGATGTATTTCGGGCACTTCTATCAAATCATTCATGACTTTTAGTGTCAAATGCTTTACTTAAATATACGAAAAGACAATTTAGATATCGTCTTTCTGTCTTTGAAATATATCTGCACACATGCTTGTAAGGAGATAGTATTACTTGCAGAAATAAAACATTTCGAGCAATAATTAGATTGTGGCCCTATACAAGATATCGGTGCAGGCTTGTGCTTTGGGCTCTACTGAATACTCGTATATACCACGTGATTGCAAAAATTAATCCATATATTGTTCATTCAGAGACCGAGCCAATTAAAATTGTTATTAATTTTATCATTATTACGCATATTCAAAATATTACATAAAATTTTATGGTATACAACTGCTGTGTAATATTGATGACGCTCCATAGATGGATGCTAGTGTAGAGTAAAACACAATTCAAAATTATTCAATGTTTCATACTGTAATAAAAACTCCGACTTTGCCAGTTCATGAACTAGGATTAGTTAAGTTTGGATGAAAACAATTGATGCTAGAGTACACACGACTTCTTATCACGATTCGATGACAAACACATAGACAATTTCTGTTTGGCGGTTTCAAAAATCTTGTACATGATATTATGGCTATATAATTACTGTAAGTTTGATGAAAACTCAATGGAAATTGTGAGTGCATACACGGCCAAATAATGCAACTTGTATGTAAGCATATTGGAAGCACCACGCAACAGAACAGACGGACGGACAGACGAACATAGATAGCACTATATGCACCATTTCCATAGCAGGGACAAATACAGTTCTAGTTGAAAAAAAAGTTACATTTAGTGAACCCATTTTATAATCAAATGTCAAAACATGTACAAAACATACGCTAAGTATAACACTAAAGGTCGCAACCGTTACCTTTAGTGTAAGTTTTGTTACACTAGGGATCATAACCATTTTTTTTACACTGAGGGTTGCGGTTATGGTCCTAAGTGTAAAAAAATTGATTTTGTTACACTAAGGGTTACGGTTTCAATCCTTAGTATAACAATTGTTACACCAAGGGTTTTTGTTACATATTTTTATAAGAGCCAAAGCACTTAAAGTACTGAAATCTGGGTAAAAATTGTCAAATAGAAATAAAATAATAAAGTTTATGTCAGATGTAGCTCGAAACAGTATATAAGCACACTGGTGGAAATTGATTTAGTAGAGGTTACTATTTAAGAACTGTTATTTGTTTTATCGCATAACTTACAGTGCAGGAGTGTTATAAACATATTACATCTTTTTTTATATAAGGGGATTTATCGGACCGGACCGGCATTGTACACGCGTCCGATAAATTACAAGTGATGGTAATTTATTTTTTGTATTTCCGGTTTATGCACTGGTGAGTCAAGGACTGTAACCCGTACAACTAACCTTGTTGGTTCATACGGTTAGTAAAAACGGTGCAGGACGGCAACCAAAAAATTAACAGGAGGCAGCTTCCTCGACGAATAAAGTGCACGTTCGGCTAAACCAAATAACTTACTCTTTCCATACTTTAAAAAGTAGTCCGATAATTATATGAAGAAATGTTAAGAAATGTTACGGTAATACGCATTATTACGTTACATACACGATGTGATTTATGATTTAACAATATATATGTATATACAATTCATGTATACTTATTGAATGAAATTGATAAATAACAGTTTCGAATCTGCCATCCGAACAACATGACTCCCGCTGAGGGACGCCAGCCGACATATTGATGTCAAGGGTCTTAGTACAATTATACGTATATAAAGGCTGATACACTTGTTATTTTGCCCGCTACGATAGGTGTACTATTTAATCAGTTATTGTAGATGCACGGTCTAGGAAGTATTGCAACTCACACAATAATGATTTGTGGATAAGTAGTTTTCGTTACAGATCGTGACACCGTAACAGTTGCGTTGAAATGTCTGTATTATGTCACATATGTGACGTAATTAACAGACAAAAAATGATGTCTTCAGTAAGTCAGTCTATGAATGTTTACCCTCGCAGCTTTGCTCTAGGCATTTTGTCGTCTACATATTCAGTGATAATTTTGAAAGTATAAGAACCAATATGATAGTGTCACAGGTTTTCGACAACTTAAGAATCGACGTTAAATATTTCAATACAAACCGGATGTTGACGCTAAATGCTTGTATATAACAGTTAATTAACCATAAAATGGAAATTTTCTACCCAGAAGATAACAAATATATGCTCACTGCTTTCACATTCCGTTAGATCACGGTGCATTCACGTTAGGTCACGGTGAACCCAATAATCTCCAACAAAATGGCGTCACCTGAATTCGAGCACATGAATGAATGACGTTATGTGTCAAAACTGAAATGATACGGTGATGACAAAGTGCAAATAAATGAAAGTAGAAAATACGGCACTTACCTTACGAATGAATGAACGATTATTTCCAAATAAAAACATTGTTTGTTAAAAAAAGTAAATATATCTAAAATATTTAATACACAAAATATAATACATCAATGTATTTAAACTTCATAAACATTTTAAATGTGTTAACACTAACTGAAAGGAGCTGTTTAGGCTATCTGCAATATTGTTAATATAAAATGTTACTTTTCACAACTTGGGCACATAAATTCTGTGTGCCTTCTTACAGTGCGAACTTTACAACAAAATCTGAGATGGGTCCAGTGATGGCATTTATCACATTGACACCATTTCACAATAACTACGTCAGTGCACTCTCTTGAATGGTGAATGTCTGTGGCAAACACAACATTTAGACGATTTATCATCTGTTGAACTGCTTTCCTCGTCTTCGTTGGAATCCTCAACAAAAAATACGGATGGACCAGGTTGTTCTTTTTGGTATCCAAATTTGATTTATTTTGCGGGTTTTTTTTGTTTCGGGTTTGGGTTAACATGTTTTTTTGGTTACATGAAGTTTGGAAGGGTTATCTTGTTTATACTTTTTCATTTGGCATATTACAGATTCTTCGGTTATAGCTTGACCAGACACGATAGGATGTAATGGCTTTCTTTTCTTGTCTTTATTTTGTTTGGCACTAACAATATAAAGACAAGAAAAGAATTTTTCCGCATTTGGACCATTCTCTTTGTTCCTGCAATGTATGCCAACACCATTTATTTGATCATCATTAATAGCGTGCAATGCTGAAAGCTGTGCAGATGGAGATGGATCTATATGTTCAGGTATGTGTTGACTGTTTGTGTTTGTATCTGCAGGAGCAGGGTGGTCTGGGTTAGCATCTGCAGGAGCAGGGTTGTCCAGGTTTACATCTGCAGGAGCAGTGTAGTCCATGGTTAAATCAGCAGGAGCAGGGTGGCCCAGGTTTACATCTTCAGGAGCAGGGTGGCCTGGCTCAACAGCAATGATAAATATTGAATGCGGTGTTAAATTTGTCTGATCTATGACTTGTCGGTTCCATGGATAAACACCAGCATTACAGAAAGCTGAACGATGATTCTCTGGAGATAATGCATGAGAATAAGCTTTACTGGATATTTCACAAATGTTGTGGCGATTGATGATTTGTCCAGGGTGTTTTCTCAAGTATGCCAGGGATTCTGTAATGTATATCTTTTCCAAAGGTCCAAAGCATCCAACATCCATAGGTTGGAGGATTTGAGAACAATGGGGCGGGAAGACGAACAAATGTATACCTATTTGTTTAGCCCATTCAATTACAGACAATGTTAGATGACTGGCATGACCATAGAATAACAAATGCATTAAAATTTTGATTATCTGGAATAGATCGTACATATTTTTGAAAATGTTCTTTAAGGTAAGTTTCAAAAACTGCAGAAGTGGACCATCCTTTGTCTGTCACGGTGCCAGCTGTTTCAGGTAAGCCTCCATTGAGCAACTCCTCTCTCATTCTCTTTCCTGCAAAAACATAATATGGTGGGATTTGCTGACCTATTGCATTGCCACACCCAATAATAGTTGTGTTCGTAGCTCTTGGTGATGTTATTGCTTGTGCAGGGATGCCATGTGCTGAAACAACATTTGGAAGTCGGTGTTCCGTTGAGATGCCCTTTTTGTCGAAATTGTAGATGGCTTCAGGTTTGCAAACCATACTTAATCATGGTGGATTTCAGTTCATTGAAATACGTATTAACAACTCCAGGTGACGCACTCTGTGCCGTGATAGAAGCAAGACCCCTAGGTTTAACAACGTGCAACTCGGGCCATCGATTAAGAAAGCCATAAAACCATTTCATACTAAAATGTTGTGATTTGTCTCTTTTCCCAATATGAACTGCAAGATCTGATGCAATTTCTAACACTTGGGTTCTGGTAAAACCAAATCCAAGCTCAGCCATGCAGATGCAGTCTTGCTTCTTCTTCTTGTGTTAGCAGAGGATCAGGACCAGATTTTACTGTTTCTTCTGAAATCCTACCATCCACTCTGTCTCTTAGTGTTGTCACAGGCACATTATGATCTATTGCGGCCTTTCTTACAGACATATTATGCTCTGTTATTGACTGTAGAGCACTTGTCATAGCTGTTGGTGACCATATTCTTTACTTCTTTGCCTGTGACAGTTTCTTTGGAAATAACTGGGAACGATAAAAAAAAAAAATATAAACATTTTTTAATAAGGCAATTTTCTTACTAGTTTACATTTTATTTGTTCACCTCAGTTTATTCCACAACTGCCATTTTAAACTATTAATCACATTCCATAATATTATAACATAAAATCCTATGATAATTTCAATGTCAGTTTTCAAAAAAAATCTATGAGAAGGGTGCTCCTCTAGAGCCTCAATATCTTTTGAGATGCGCTCTCACTTCCAGCTGTCACTACTTGACCTTGACCGTGCATATATTTACTATCAGCAGACGACGTTGGAATTAATGTTTCTTAAAGAAAAAATAAGTTTTAAACTGTTTTTTTTTTGACAACCGAAAAATGGGAATAGTGAGAAATACGGGTTTTCATGCTTTTATAACAAAATGACGATGTAACCTGTGTGGGAAGTATTGTTTGTGAGTATTTTTTCACGATCAATAACACCGTGGCTTCTGGTTGTAAATATTTACATTTCTGCAGGAAGTTCAAATACGCGTGCGCGATATTCGTAATTCTGGGAAGTGATCGATTTCAGGTGACGCTCGAAAACAGGTAACGGCACCATACTGTATTAACAACATGACTGTTGCGGCGTTGTTTCAAATAATTTTCTCTGCTGAAATTGATAAGGTAGTCTATTTGTTTCCGGTATTCAGTAATACCGTTAGCAAGAGTATTTTTTATTTGTTAGTATGGGGTAAATTGTGTTGCCGTTGTTAGGATACATTATTGCTTCAGGATCCAGGGGTCTCTAGTTTCATCCCCGGTTGGATTTCATCACAGTGCCTTATTCGGGCAAGTAAATGAAAGTGTAGTGAATGTACATAAGTCACTTACAACATGTTAAGCTAGCTATTATAACGTCGTGGTTGAAGTGCACTGACTGTATTGGAAATTGAGCAATGAAGTACAAGGTTAGTACTCGGATGGGTGACCGCTGTCACTTTAATGGCGACGAGGATTAACGTTCGAACCTGCATCTGAACAAATCTCTTTCCTTGGGATGGGAGTGGATATAGCCAGGAACTGTGGAAAGCCACAGGCCGTGCAATTGGGGGCTAAGCTCTAAAGGTTAAAGAGGGGAGGAGTTTAGTGAATGTATAAAGGTCACTTATTACAGCCTCGCTGTTAAGCTAGCTTTTGTAACGACATGGTTGAAGTGCACTAACTGTAAGTTGGAAGTTAAGCAACAAAGTACAGGGTCAGTACTCAGATGGGTGACTGCTGTCACTTTAAAAGCATGCAATCCTTTGAAGGGGATTTAAAGCAGTTGGTCCCGTGTCCAAGGAGAGTCATTCCCATGATGTTGATAAGTGGAACAACCTTCCATCGCAAGAAGAGTTTGACATCCCTACCTGATGGCGAAAGAGATAATCCAGTAATGAAAGTAAAGTGCCTGTAAAATATTGTAAACATGTGCACTTTGTGCCTGCACATTATCCTCGGGTTAGGGTGTTGCAGTGTAAGTAAGATAGAAAGGAATAATTGTAAGGGTTTAAAATGCGCCTGGAGATGGCAACTGTTTTTTCCCTTCTGCCTGATGGGGCTGTACAGTGGCGGTTTTTCATCTGCGTTGCATATCGCAATACTTCATTTTCAGAACGATACGTATCAGACTATTGTGCCAGCTAGTGATGAACCTGTTGACAACATAGTATCAGACTATTATGCCAGTTAGTGATTTACCAGTTGACAACATAGTATCAATCTTGGGCCAGTTAGTGATGCACCGGTTGACAACATACTATCAGACTATTATGCCACCAAATGATGCATTGGTTGACAACATAGTATCAGACTATTGTGACAGCTAGTGATGCACCGATTGACAATATAGTATCAGACTATTGTGACAGCTAGTGATGCACCGATTGACAATATAGTATCAGACTATTGTGACAGCTAGTGATGCACCGGTTGACAACATAGTATCAGACTATTGTGATAGCTAGTGATGCATCGGTTGACAACATAGTATTAGACTATTGTGTCAGCTAGTGATGCACCGGTTGACAACATAGTAGCAAACTTGTGCCTGTAAGTGATGCACCGGTTGACAACATAGTATCAGAATATTACGCCACCAATTGATGCATCGGTTGATAACATAGTATCAGACTATTGTGTCAGCTAGTGATGCACCGGTTGACAACATAGTATCAGACTGTTGTGACAGCTAGTGATGCACCGGTTGACAACATAGTATCAAACTTGTACCTGTTAGTGATGCACCGGTTGACAACATAGTATCAGACTATTATGCCACCAAATGATGTATCGGTTGACAACATTGTATCAGACTATTGTGTCAGCTAGTGATGCACTGGTTGACAACATAGTATCAGACTATTGCGATAGCTAGTGATACATCGGTTGACAACATAGTTTGAGACCAATGAGCCAGCTAGTGATGCATTGGTTGACAATATAGTATCAGACTTTTGTGACAGCTAGTGAGTGGTGCACCAGTTGACAACATGGTAGCAGCCTATTGCAACAGCTAGTGATGCACTGGTTGACAACATAGTGGCAGACTATTGCGACAGCTAGTGATGTACCAGTTGACAACATAGTAACAGACTTGACGACAGGGAAAACATATCTCTATAGAAATATTTGTTTTAATCTGTATGAAAATACCGAGGCAACTAATAGTATCTTGCTTCTTAGGATCATTTTACAGTGATCTTTTTTCAATCACTGTATTCGAAATGAAAGTGAACAGCATGTTTTTTCTCATAGGTACAACAATAGAATATATAAAGTGATCACATCTTTTTAGCAACCACACATTTCCTTACTTTTTTATATACATATACTACTACTATAATTTCTTTAAAATGCAGAGTAGACAGATTGGTTGCAACTGTTTAAATACTTGAAAAGCAACATTTAGATTAAACTGTTTTAATACCATGCCATTTATTTGATACTTTTGGCTGATTAGGCTTAATTAAAATATTTTGTAGGGCTGTGTATCGATTGAGAAATGGTGATGACCGGGCTGGGGATCGAATATACGATCTTCCACAAGCGAGGCGGATGCTCTCCAAAGTCCAGCCTTTAAACAATTCCTACTAAGTACTCCATACCCCAGCATTCAAACAATTCCATCTGACGACTCAAGAGTTCATATTTCAAACAACCATAACTGATGACTCCATTATCCAGTCTCCAAACAACCCCAACTGACGACTTCAGAGTCCAGCCTTTAAACAATCCCAACTGATGACTCACTCTGTGTTTTACAAAGTACCAACTGGGTTTTACACACTGCTATCTGATGCAGAGATCTATGCTGTGTACATAACAAAAGTGAAAGTAAAAGTTGTAAATTTTAGACAAACAGATGTGTTCAGGAGTGTTAAAGGATACACAAAACGTAAGTTAAAAATGTTTGATTATACTACAAATAATTAATACATTCATTCTCTTCCCAGATATTAGAAATAACGATTTATGATAATCTTAATATAATCTCCCTTTACTGGTTTATAGGAAACATGTATCATTTTGAGAATAATAGCTATCTTATATTTTCTTCTATAAACAATGATTGGATTTTCGTTTGTATAAAACAACCAGACTTGTATGCAATATCTCGAATATGTATATTTTTTTCTAGGCTACAAGATTTTATTTTAAAATTATCGTTCGTAATAACGTAATTAGGTCATTGCAATATATGCATAGTGTTAATAGGGCAGTAACTCGTACAAAACAATATGTTGACGAGATATTTATGGTTATGTCCCTTGCTTCATTATTATAGCATCAAGCAATAATATGAGGGTTATTATTAGAACTCTGAACTTAAAATGGGGCAAGTGTTGCTTCCAAGGACGGATCCAAGATTCAGTTTAGAGGGGCGCAACACAAAATCTGAACGGACACACCTGTTTTTAGTAGAAATATATGGAATTTTAATAAAATATTGGAAAAATGTGTTTGTTTTGTTTTGTTTTTGTATTATTTTTTTGGTTGGGAGTGGTGGGAAGAGGCATGCACCAAGTGTTTTAAAGACTAGATCCGCCATTAGTTTTCTGAAGTTATGTTTTTGCTTAAAGTGAAAACTTGGCGGTAACAATTATGATATTTTGATACTGAAGTATGGCAGTGCTTATACATGTAAATCCAGACGTCAATGTGACAGTACTTATAACAATAGGCGTCAGTGTTACAGTACTCAAAACACCAGGCGTCATTGTGACAGTACTTGTAACTCCAGGCGTCAGTGTGACAGTACTTATAACAATAGGCGTCAGTGTTACAGTACTCAAAACACCAGGCGTCATTGTGACAGTACTTCTAACAATAGGCGTCAGTGTTACAGTACTCAAAACACCAGGCGTCATTGTGACAGTACTTGTTACTCCAGGCGTCAGTGTGACAGTACTTATAAAACCAGGCGTCAGTGTTGCAGTACTTATAACACCAAGCGTCAGTGTGACAGTACTTATAACACCAAGCGTCAGTGTGACAGTACTTATAACACCAGGCGTCAGTTGGCAGTACTTATAACACCTGGCATCACTGTGACAATATTTATAGCACACGTGTCAGTGTTGCAGTTCGTGTATAAACATATCCTGTAAAAATTATTGCATTGAATATTAAATTTTTACTCCTCAAAATGTATATTTGTTCTTAGGTTGTATCACAAAAAGTCTGATTCCTTTTGTAACTCAAGTTACAAACAACCCTTTCACACTGAAAATCCAAATAATATCTTGGTGTGAAACGGTTGTATCTGAAGATTTATGTCCAAATTCTTAAAATGTAGAGTGAATCTTTAAGAATATTTGTTTTTATATGTATATTATAAACAAACATTTCTATTTTTTCATTCAATCGTAAGTTTACAACCCTTTATTTAACATAATCTAAGTGATGTAAATCAGGTTGTCTTAGTTTATCGTTAATGTAATCATTAATAAATTTATGAATTAGTTATTTTTGCCTCATACTACCAAGTTGATATGAATATAGTAATACATGATAATTAGTAAATATTTTAATAAAATTGCTGATGAAATGGGTATATAAAATTAAAATCAGAAAATAGATTTACTATCATTTTTTTACTGAAAATAAATATATAAAATCAGTTTGATAAGTAGTTAATATGTCTTATCGTTTTCATTCAACGAAATTTTCAGAAATTTGTTTCCTTGGTGGTACCAGCACTTAGTGCTATGAATATTAGATATTGCCACAGCTCAGACTTATGACCTCTGCGAGGCAGGACATATCGTTTTCGTTTTATAATTAAAAAAATAATTTAATTAAATAAGGAAGAAATTTAATGAGAGAAAAGTTAGGGATATATTATATAGAATCTTATAGGTTGTATAATGCAAAATTTCTCTCACATTTTCCTTTTCATTTTAAACTAACTCTCTAACTACTGCAGCTATCTCCTTCGTTGTTCATGTTTAAAAGTTAAACTTCTTTATAAACTAGAGTTCTAACTAGAAATGACATTGGCATGCTAGATTCAGATGGTAATGCTGGTGTACATATTAACATTGAGTATCTAGGTTACCTTTATAAGATATTAAGCAGCCTAAACTTAATTTACAAGGCAATGTTTTCTTTGAAATTACCAATTCAAGGATACAGTGTTACACTTGAAAATGGTATTGACTCTGGTGCAGAATCCGATTTCTTGGTACGAGCCTATTTCAGATGGGAAATATATATAGAAGTGCGACAAATTGCAATTCTCCAAGTAGCCTTTTGACTATTACTTATTTTGCGCCTCCCTGGATCATCGGATATCAAAATAAATAAATAAAAATCTGTCCATCCGAGTCTTATTTAATCAGGTCAATACCTAGTAGTTGCAAACGTTTTTATCAGAAACGGCTATCAAGCATGCTGAAACATTTAGTGGTGTTTCCTGAACAATTTAGGAATTTTGAGTTACACCCGTTTCACACCAAGCCCTCGATTTGCTAAATCACTAAGCGCTAATAAAGAAGGCTTCATCAGACACCGCTGACTTCAGTGTGGCAGGGCTAATAATAGATGGCCCCACTAACTACCAACTAAAATAAATTAAATTGTTATTAATTACCAAATGTTTGTAGTATAATATGATCATTAAAAGTTTATTTTTATATGGTTATCTTCAATCCCTTGTATAACATCAGAACATAATCTCTTATTTTTAGTTAAATAAAAAACAGACTGCACATTTGATTTCGATAAATCTTAGCCAATGATAATTTAACTAGTATATGTTTAGTGTCACGCTAGCCGCTTCGTAAGCAATTCCAATTCCTTTTTTACTATAACATCTTTCTGTTGTAGATTATTGTTATGATACGGTATATATATACATCCATTTACGTATAATCCGAGTATCAATCAAGTATAATCCAATGTTACAAACAAATCCCGGTCAACCAAAGGCAACATGTGCCAACAGCCGTTTTTGTTTTGGTGTCTATTTGCACGTAAGGTTACTATTTGTTATTCAAAACTATACATAATTTCTTGATTGTGACATTTCAGACAGTAATAATTTGAAACTATCGTATCCATAATGCAATTTTGATTTGTAACGAGGCTGTTCTCCGTGGCCAGGCGGTGTAAGGCGCCGTCTCAAGATCACTATTCACCGATAAGTCCCGCTCGCTTCAGAAACTTTATGCTGAGAAATTTGCCAGTTACTTGCGGAAGGACTGTGTTTCTACTCAGATTCATTCTGAGGCATTCCTCCGCCAAAAATGTATTGATACGTAAACAAGAATAAAATATAGATTTTGATAGGATGGTCGTGAGCCTTTATAAAAAAAAAACACTTTTCACTGTACACCATTAAGGTAATTGTAATTCAAATTCCGTCATTGCTGACAACACTAAAGAACTGTTGTATGAGTATTTGTTTGGTTTTGTTATTTATTTCCGGATATAAAACATAATATTAAGCATACGCAGTCTAATATGTGTAGTCGGTCATCTCTAATAAACAGTCACTTGTCTTAAGTAGCCACATTTACTATTTCACATATCTTTCATAACAAATTAACCTGTATTAAGCAAGAACCTGTCTTAAAAGGCCACTTTTGCTCCTTCCCCTGACTGGCTGCTTCAAAAAAGCTTGGCTTGACCGTATTCAAGTTAAGCTTGTTCTACATACTTATTTTGTGTTACATATTTCAGATCACCATCAGAAAGTCTCACAACTGCCACCAGAAGAAAACACCACAACAATCAAGCCTTCAACCCAATCTGGATCTTGTAAGACACTGCAGTCATAAGAAAATTACCCTCTGCTCTACCGATCACTCTTTCAAAAGTAAGATTGTATCATGATTAGTGATGACTCTGATCTATCCTAATTACATGGTGGCTATGTAATATTATTCCTTTGTGTTAACCGTATCCGGTGAGCATGTTAATGCGACTAACAACAACTCTAGGGGCCGTGAGTTCAAATCATATGATTTCATGGATTTTATTCTGCAGTCCAGAATCTCATTTTTTATAATTGTGATTAAAACTTATTTATTTAACTTCGATTGTTAAACAAGTTAGACAGACAAATCACGCTCGTAATCTTCCTTGGTAGAATCAGTACTAAGCACATGCGGATAATGCAACTTTCTCAGTGAACCAGACATAGCCGCTTCCCCGAGCCTGGGTTCGATGCCCTACCATTGAATCACACAGTTCACATTTTAAATAGGTAGTAAAGTAACTATTGCCTTCCAGAGATAATGTGCGTATGGTATCAGTTAACTGTCTAATAGATCGCAGGAACAATTATTAAATATAACACCATTTTGAAAGGTCAATCAATAAAGTAAGCTATCAATTTCTTTTGAAATAAAACCGCGATTTCAAGTAAGTCCGATGAAATACAGTTAAAATGTAGGTTACCTAACATACATAAAAAATGTATATTAAAGACATGTTCTGAAGCTGTACATAAATGGACAGAGATAACGTCTGTTTTTGTCTAGAATATATTGACGGGTTAATATTTTTTTTAAAAATATCATATTATAAGTATACTGAGCAAAAAAAGAAACTTTACTCTGTTTAAAGTGCAATAACTTTTTTGATTTCAACATTTATAATAAGATGTTAATAAAAAATGTCGGTATTGTGTCAGTCTGTTTGAATTATGAAAACTTGTTTATTTAAACACAAATGATAATAACCTAACTGTAAAAATCCTGTTTTGCATGATTTGCACATGCCAGAGTCCACCAGGTAGATACACAAATGTGCATTACATAAACAGATATGTTGTTAATCAAACAATTGAAAAAACAATATAATTTTGTGGACTTTGTAATATGATGTACTTGTTTTAAGAGGGCCTCAAGGAAGATTTGCTTTGTCAATTAAGCCACCCTTTATAAATAAAGATTAAACTTGTAATTCTTACTTAATTGCTTCTTTCACAACTATGCCTCACTAATATTAGTCTTAAAAACAAACTTGAAAAGCAACAATAACAATGCAAATTTCAGTTTCAATTTAAAAACGTTATTTTTGATTACACCCCTTGTCCAATTTATCATTAATTTATGGGTACAAAACTACACTTCAAATGTCCAATGAAAATACAGATTTGTTAAAAAATGATCAACTGACACAGCCATACCAATATCAGTGCAGTGTTTCAAACAGGATTTTGAAAATAACCAATTCATGGAGAGTAAAGTTTCTTTTTTTGCTGACTATATGTACTGCTATTATCCTCATTGATTCCTTCATTTATCTATTTGTAAATAATACTTAATACTAAATGTTTACCATACGTATTTAATTCATGATTCAATAATGTCTGCGTGCACACAATGGCTTATTCATGTGTCAACGTTCCGTGAAGTTTAATTCATTCAATGTCTAGAATAACCACCATTTGTGTTGCTTTATAGACGTACGAGGATTAAAACTCTTTCTATTTTTTCTTATCTAGATAAAACATGTCGTTAAAGAAGATAGAAACACCGCGGGAATCAGCCTTGCACAGAATGGGGCAAACCATTGATAATTTTTACGTTTCCAGCACATATAATGAAAGAACAGGAGATCGATCCTCGACTTTTTTTTTTTATACAGATTGGACCATATTTGTCGTATTTTTTTCTGCAACAGTTTTATTAATTACTCTAGGTGTATTTTCGCCTTGGACATTTATTGTTGCAGTTGTTGTGGCATTGATTGCATTTGGCTTCTGGTGCTACAAAAGTGTATGATGAACTACTAATTATACCCTTGTCAAAAAATGCTACGTAATACGTACGTACGTATTACGTAGCTAAAAAGCTGCGTAAACGTAGCTAAAACGTACGTAATACGTACGTAAAAGCTTGCGGTATTGGCACCTACGTATACGCAGCTTTTACGCAGGTCTTTGTAAAAGCTTCGTTTACGCAGGTGCCAATACTGAAGCTTTTACGTACTTATTATCTGCGTATACGCAGCTTTTACGAAGCCATGTAAAAGCTGCGTATACGAAGCTTTTATGCAGCCTCTTCGTAAACGAAGCTTTTACGAAGTTTCTTCGCAAAAGCTGCGTTAACGCAGGTGCAAACACTGCATGCTTTAACGTACGTATTAGCTGCGTATACGCAGCTTTTACGAAGCTCCTTCACAAAAGCTGCGTTTACAAAGGTGTCAATTACTGCGAGCTTTTACATACATTTTAACTGCAGAAAAACTGCATATACGAAGCTTTTATAAGGCTATTTTTATGCTTTAAAAAGAATGCTGCATATTTGCAGATATCAATATAGAAATGAAAGAATTAATATGACAAACTGATGGATAAAAAAATAAATAACATTGTGTAACAAGAATAATATTTTTATAATCAAGCATAATGCCCTAGCAGGGCTAATGTTTAGTAATCGTGAATAAATATGTGCGCTGTACAATGTGAAACATAAAAATTAACTCCAAAGTGTCATAATTCCATTCCAAATGTCACTGATGTTCATTGTCTATCCCTTTAAGGGGAGTTTCCAAATGTCACTGATTTTCATTGTCTATCCCTTTAAAGGCAGTTTCAAAACTTCTGAGAACAGTCCTCATCTTCCTATCAACATCATCTGTCGAAACTCCGAACACTTCACGAATACAGTCTGAATAAAAAAAACAATATGTTAAATTTTGGAAATATTTTTTTATTGTATTTTATGTATGGGATGTGTCATAATTAAATATATATATATATCAATTTGCATTCTTCAATTCAGTTGATAGGAAACAATAATAGATTGATTATTTAGCATCATTTTTATGCCATCAAGGGTTAACAGACAATCAGTTTACCTTACCACTGTTTCCTGGGATTAATCAGTACTCAAGTACACCCAATCTCCGCAAGTAACTAATAACTTTATCGCTTAATCAGTGATGAATGATAATGAGACACAATGTTGTATATCAATCATCACAGTGACTGTTGCCAGGCGGGAATTCGAACTTACAATCCATGGATTGATAGTCAGGTTTGCAACCGACTGACCTAATCGGGCCCGGCTGATTGGAAACGAAAGTAGTGAAATTTCTTTCAATATGAACTATGAGCCCCATTTAATCTGATTATCAAATTAATAACAGTTCAGTGTATCTTTAATAATCTGACACTTTTTTTATTATAAGTACATTGAAAACTTAAAGCTGATATAGCTAACCTTAACAACAATGATGTATGGCCATAATCTTTGACCTGTCTTTAACCTTTACATATGTTCAATGGCATGTCAAAATTGTTGACATAATTATCATAATATTAATAATACTAACCAACAACAACACAACGTTTGTCAGCAGGCAGGCCTAGTCGTGGATTCTCCACAAACTTGTTCGTGTGATGTCCTTTGAGGGTGCAGCTGGTTAACTCTTTCACTGAAAATGCTATTTTCATACTTCTCTGCACTGCCCTTGACAATTTTTTTTCACTCTTTACAGTGTTCTTGATTTGGTTCTGTAAATAACAAAAAGCTATTTAATTGTGGCCAATAAAAAAAAACAACAAAGATAAATTGACCATAGCAGTGGACCAGTGGTAAAGCTTTCATTGTGGAAGGTTTTGGTTCGCTCCCCACTTGAGTCATACAAAAAACTTGAGCAAAAGTACAAAAAGCATCCTTCCTTGGTACTCAGCATGTAGAGGATAGTACTTGTTCTGGTTACACAGTGGCAGTCCTTAAAATACCATCTCAAACAGACACTGACATGCTATAATGTACTAAAAAAAATTTTAAAGTGCCAAATAACTCCACACAATAACCTCATCTGTTTGAATTATTGATTGAATCATGATGGAAAGAAGCTTTAACACCTTAGAAAATCACATATATCTATTGTAGCCCTCAATGAATAAAAAATAAAACTACTGTATAGATACAAAAAGCTTCAATCGTATGAAGTGACAGTTAAACAAAAGTAATGAAATCTGCTGTTGTCTAAAGATAGACACTGTAATAACGACAAGTTCAAGGCTGTGATAACCGAGCCATGTACACTTATGAAAAGCTTGCACCTGAACTACAATGCAGGTAGTATGAAGATGCCAGAGAGAGTAAACAATAGATTGCAAAAAAAATCTTACTTTAAGATCATCTAGTTGTGGCAAAGCCAGCATTGGAGAACTTGCATCAGGAACCTGACTGGATAGGGGGGGAATTGGCGTAGATGTGAAAAGGGGACTTCTTGGGAGTGGTTCTGGCATCACAGAATGACTGGACTGGACTGGCCATGGGGTCAAAGTGTTGTCTGGAGACAAATTCCTCATCTATAAAATAATATTAAACATGAACCTACACATTTAATAATATCACAACACAAAAACCATTTAATTTATGAAGCATTATTAAAAGATTTATGAAACAAAGGGTGAATTGTCACGATATTTTTTTCCATAAAACCCTCGGACCTAGTGAATAAAATGCAGTTTCAGTATCATTTCTGTGATATGTTCAGTTTTATATAAACAAACACGCATCAAATTTGATTCTGACAGGATGCAATGCATATCAAGTTTTTTATGGTTTGTATCAAGAAAATTATCCCCTTTATCAATTGATAGATCACCAAACCAGCCTCATGTCATGATTGGTAACATTAGCAATGGGAACCAGCTCATGTATGCATATAATTATTACTTTACTCAATCTACAAACAGGCAAAAAAATGAACCAACATACAGCATATATATTCAAATTCATATATTATTCATACCTGCTGGTTCAAATCCGCCATCTCGTTCATCAAAGATTCTAATTTAGAACAGCAACCATGACAACTGTTATCTTTGCTGTTATTGTACTGCTGGTGGTCATACACAGTGTCCATGGCTTCAGATAAAGCTCCCAGTAAAGAACCACCAGAGTTACTAATGGAAAGGTCTATGTAGGACGGTGAATGGTCATATGATGGTCGGTTATTGCCAATAAATACAGCCGGGGGTGGTGCACAAGGGGTTGTGGTAACACGACGTTCACTGTTGACTGCTTGTCGGATTGGAGCCTCTGCAACAGGAGCTGGATTGTTCATAGTAGATGCTGGCACTGGCGGCTGATAACAATCCCTATTTCCATTACTGGTAGTATTCACCACTGGAAGAACTGGGGAAGGCATGGATACTTCTGATAGTGGCTGGGTCACTTCTCTCCTCATACGAAGGACTTTCATTGCAACAGATGCCTGTTCCTCAGGATATTCTGAATAATTAGAGCAACAATTACTGCATGTTCTTAAATTGTGAAAGTTACTACACAGCATTTTTTTTAAAAAAACAATTAATGTATACAAGCAAATATCTCAATTTGGCCACCAACTTTGTATTAGCCAGATGAGCCTAAGAAGCTGTTTTGTTTTTAAATAAATACTCAAATAATATATGTTTTTGTGTATATGCAGTCACTTAAAAAAATTCAGATTTTACAGATTTTTAAAATTGGCTAACAGGATATCTATGTAAACATGTCAAAATATTATTTTAAAAAAGGCTTTGGTTCTGTGTCTAGTCAAAAATAGATTGTCTGCTATAAATGGCAAAATATTTTGTGACATTGAACAAGCATATTATTTTGATTATACAGGTCTACATGTCCTTAAAACACTTCATCTTAGAAAAAGTCAGAATGATGATGTGAAGGTTTTCAGAAAATATTTAATAGCTGTCTAGTTTTAGCATGGGGATTTTCAATTTTTGTGATGTTGTGGATTTGATTAACACATTATTCTGATTCTTTTTTGCTTAAGATATTATAGATGCTTATTATCCATTTTGATAGACATTTATAACATTTTTTATATACTCTCCCTTTGTCAGGATAACAATTCAGTTACTGCATCATGTGAAATAAATGTCTTAAAATATATTTTATTTCAAAATGTCTATAGTGATGTCCTAGGAAGTGCCATTTTAAAATCTTAAACTGGACTGATTGATTGATAAAAAGATTTATTGAAGGAATAAAGAATGATGTTTATTAATGAGATTTAAGAGGCTCAGATAAAAAAGTGGTTACCCCTGAAAATATAATTTATTCTTCTGTAGAGAATAGTTCCTTGCAGTATAAAATAATAGAAAGGGTATGTGTGTCTTATAAATATATCTATATATGCTTTTTTGACAGAATTCTTTATATTATAATTCTATTATATGCATAGAATGACCAAAACAGATGATCATTGACAACATAATGCAGGCAGTAATATATTAAAAGCATTAATTCTCATACCATATACTGATCCGGACTGGATGAACATTAAGTGTTACAAGACTAAGTGCCTAATAAAAAGTTATAGTATTTACCATCAGACATGCTTGTGTCTTTTTCAACAATGCGTTTCTTAATGCCAGTCTCGACACCATTTTCTTTACCTGCAAAAAACAATAATTACAAAATGCAACAAAACTTGTAAGTTTTCATATACATATAACACATTAAGACTAAGGATATATACATATCACTCTTGTGGTTGTGGCTCAACCATAAGTCCTTCATACAAAAACTTTGTACTGCTTCTGCCTTTGAAGTGAATGCAAGTAGGTGCATAACAAACTTAATTTTTTTCTGCATATCTTTTACTTATAAAATGGTGTCAATGGAAACATATTTGCTTGACTTAACCCTTCTGAAAACAATGTCCAGCTTCTTCACTTAAGTGCAAAATCATCATTATTAAATCTTAACTCTTTTGGAAAAAAGTCATCTCCACAAAGAAAGTATAAAAGTAAGGTGCATGCAAACCCATAATAAATCCTATTTGGCATATTTTGGACATGTGTGACTAAGGTCATATTTAACCTCAAATCTAGCTGTATTAGGGGAACTAGGAAGCTATCCACTGTAAATAATAGCTAAAGAGAGAGCATTAAAATTCTTGACTAAGATTTTAAAAAGCCGAAATTCTATTATATATAGATCTTTTATTGATCAATGTGAAACTATCAATGGTAAATGTTGGGCGAGTAATGTGAAGGAATATTTGGATAGATTGGATCTGGTGAACTATGGTTAAACTTTATTACAAACGTAAATTATCTACCCATGTTTAGACAAAGAATACATGATCAGTATATCCAGAGTTGGAATACTGGCATTGAAGAATTGCCTAAATTGGAATATATTAGGAAATTCAAGAAACAGTTTATTTTTGAAGATTATTTAGATGTTATAAAATAATGCCATTAGAAAACAGTTAACGTGCCTTAGATTAAGCTCCCACGACTTAGAAATTGAGTTTGGAAGATTTAATAATATAGAGAAAATAGCCTATGTAAATTATGTTCCATGAAAGTTGTTGAAACTGAATATCATTTCTTACTATGTTGCCCAAGATACCATAGCATCAGAATATCAAATTTAAATAGTTCATCTTGGCCTACAGTTCAGAAATGTTCAAGTATTATGTCAAATAAAAACAAGAAAAAAATTTAAAAAAAAGGAAAATATGTACCTGAAGCTTTTAAGATAAGAAAACTAGCACTAGAACAAGTAAATAATATTTGATAATGAAACTACTTTACAATCCCTATATAATATAACTGCTTCTTATACTCAATATGTGTATAACTTAGTACATAACTTGTATGTGAATGATATTTATGAATTTGTTGTGTATTGTGTTTTGGCCATATTTATTTAAAAACTTTGTAAATGGCCAAAAGCAAATGTTTGCCGAAATTGCCAATAAAATTTGATTGATTGATTCAAATATGGATGATCCAATTCTCATTTATGAGATATTTGTGGCTTGTTTTATTTAAAAGATATGAGGTTTTTCTATCAGTAGTTAGTAAACAAAATGTTCTTTATAAATACCAAAATGCCATAACGAAAAACCACCTTACCCTTGGCTTCACCCTTTTTCCGCTTGTTTGGCACCTTCTGGTTTGAGTCGTCAGTCAATCTTTTTTTACTGGGTTTGGATCTGCCAGTGGAATCATCCTCTTTGTCTCCAAGAACTGTCAACAAAACCATACTTTGTTAAAATGAACAATGAGCATGTGAACGAATGGCATATTTGATTCAAGTGGGAAAGTTATCAGTTCCTGCAGAGATGGGGTGTGCTCAAGTACTGGTTAATCTCAGGAACGGTGGTTAGGTTAACTGATCGTCTATTAGCCCTTGATGGCATAAAAATGACACTAAATAATCAATCATTATCTGTGTAAATGTGGCGGGCCCGATTAGCTCAATCGGTTACGCGTTTGACTTTCAATCCAGGGGGTCGTGGTTTCTCCCGCCCGGCAACAGTCTCCGTGATGATTGATATACTACATTATGTCTCATTATCATTCATCTCTCACCAATGATACAAGTGGGAAAGTGATCAGTTACTTGCGGAGATGGGGTGTGCTCGAGTACTGGTTAATCCAAGGAAACAGTGGTTAGGTTACTGATCGTCTGTTAGCCCTCGATGGCATAAAAATGATGCTAAATATTCAACTGTGTAAATGCATTATCCTCTCTATAACTTTTTAGGCAGAGCCATTGTGTACCCAGCAGTAGGTATAAACAAAAACCATAAAATAAACCGAAAACACCTGAAAATGTTAGTATTTGATAAAATGTTAAATAAACTTGACCATTACCTTCAAGATCAAGATGAAATCCTTTATTCAGCTTTGCGTTGAGGACAGCCCTACTTTCTGCAATAATTGAAACAAAATTTAGGATATATAACTTAGAAAATGTTAAAACATTTTTAATTCAAGTGATTTCATGAATATGGGTCCGTTCGCCCAGATTCTCGTTCCCGCTTGCTCTACTTCCTGTTCACCCTGAATCCGTTCGCACTGATTTTTATTCATTGTTTGTTTGAATTTCGCTGACAATTTAAACTTGAGATGAAACAAGTCAAGCTTTGAAAAAACAGTTCCCTTTAATGTCTTACAATTCTTACATTCATTGTTTTAACTCATACAAAGCTGACTTTATTTAATTTTTAATATTAATCCATCACAAACAATTAATACAGCAATCAGTGAGATCAAAGACATAATGATTATACCTAATCAGTATTCTAAATTGCAATCAACAAACATTAAAATTAATTAAAATAAAATAAATATTTCCACGTTTTTTTTATTTAAGTTTGATATAAATCTTTTTTCTCCGTTATAAAGCATAAACATTTATAATTATATTTTTCATATAAAAAATAGCGCACGGACCTAGGGCGAACATGTTATTAGGGCAAACGGACCCAATACCTGATTTCATCAGGTCGTCATGTGATTTTGAAACACTGTAGCCACAATTTATTGGATTAATTATATCTAACACTCTGTTGCATTGCCATATTACTTTTACCCTCACCATAAGTGGAAAAGCTGTTAATTATTCAAGTATACAGCCCAATCAACAAATAATCAATGACAGTGTATAATTTAATGTGTGCTGCTGATTGAATTAGCGTTTGCAGTTTGACCAGGTGTGCCAAACAGATCGACAAATAATTGATAATAGTGTATAATTTAACTTGTGCCACTGAGTGAATAAGCACTAACCATTATAAGAACGAGATTTTTGGATGATAATTACTAAAACGAAAATATGAAGAAAAGCTTACTTATTCTTACCATTTTCAATTACATAACATATTTTAAGTTATACCTGTACTGTATCACATAAAATAATAAATACAGACACAGTTTAAAACATTTTTATGGTGATTGCAAGTTACTTCAATACATGACGGTGGTTGTACTGGGTTCATCATGATATATAAGATGCTCAGTGTTTTATCATAATAAAGACTCAAACGGCAAATCTCTGTAACCCACATCTCCTACAATATTTCAGTGTTCGATCAATGGCTTTTCGTCTTAAAAAATATTCACATAATCATTAGAAATATGAAAGCATTGTGACTAATATTGTTGCGTTATAAGATGTTATATTAACCTCCGATCTCGTACAGTTTACATTGAAGACTCTTTCCTTGGAATGGCACAGAAACGTTTTCGCCAATTTTGTAGTCCTCTAAAGCTTTCCTAGGCGTTGTAACTGTCTTTAAAGCAACGACTGTAAACGTACTATCAATCTCCCAAAAAACAATCGCGTACATGATTGTGTTTATATTTCTATATCCGTTTGCAAAGTTCAAAGTTAATAAATTCTTATTCACAGGTCGAAGTTCGAATTTAAAATGACAAACCAACCCGCTGAAAAATATATTATGCGTGCGCATCGCGCACCTGTTATCTCGTGACATCTCACACACGAGATTCTTCAAATAAACCGTTTTCTGTAATCTTATAACAATTCCCCAAAGTGCAGAATATATTATTATAGTAATTGTAACGTATAATTAACGAATTACCAAATTATATGTTTATATATTTAAAAATATTTATATTAAACAACCACCGCCCATATTGCACTGCGATGTTTATACTTCCGGTATCAACTTCCGCCCGGCAAGTGCAAAGGAAAATACGTAGATTAAAATAATCTCTTACTGATACTGTCGCTATACATTTGTTTGTACACAATTTATACAAGCTCGTATATGAAGTATGCAGAAATCATTATGTGGCAACCGGTAAGTATAATAATTTCTCAATTGTTAGATGTATATTTCTCCACACGATATTGTACTTGGTCTGGTTTCATAATACACAAAAAAAATGGTAATGACCCTGTCGTGAAAATCGCTATAGTGTTTGTTTAAATCAATTTTGATAAGATTTCTGTTTGAGAGAATGATATCTTTTCAACCTTTTTTTCCATTACCAAGGGATGTTGAATGCATTTGAATCACCTATTTGCACTTATTACACATATAGAGAAGGGAAGGCAACTGATTGATGTTTTAAAATATTCGCATATTCATACAAAAAGGAGCAATATCTCGAGCAAGTTCTACTGCATTGGAATTAAACCAAGGACCGACCTCTGGTTGCGGTGGGGGACACTCAAAATCCCCAAGGCTCAAAATGACAAGGTAGTCACAAACCCCTCGATAGAGTTAAATAGGTGGTCAAAATCCCCTTAGTCAATATAGACGGGTAGTCAAAATCCCTAATAATATATTTATATGAGGATGTTCAATCTAGAATGCAACTTTTGTTGTTTTTTTCTTAAAAAAAAGAGGCAGATTCACAAGCATAAAATTTATACAAACGGCATATTCTCAAACCACTATTAATTATATTTTTACAGTTTGTATTTTTTTCAAAAAGCTTGTTTGTCACAGTCATTTATTTATGTGGTCATGTTAACTATTTGCTGATAATTAGAGCATTTTATTGTAATTTGTAACAAAAACTTGTTTTTCACAGATATTTAAGCGATCATGTCAATGATTACCCCTTAATTATAAAATTTACTGCATATTGGCTTTAGATCTTTGATGATTATTTCTTAAAATGATTAAATTAAATTGCAGTTTTCAATTTTTTTACTTAATCATGTTGATTTTGGGTACCCAACAAGGGGATTTTGACATCTGTGTCATTTTTGCCATGGAGATTTTGACTACCCATCAAGGGGATGTTTACCACCCTGTTAAATCTGTCAAGGGGATTTTGATTACCATGTCATTTTTGAGCCATGGGGGTACACTCTCTGGTTCTTGTTAAAAGCTTGCTTACCATTTTTACTTCTATCTATTCTGCATATATTATATTTATTTCAACAAACACCACCCAATGTATTTAAAAGGGTTGAAACCACTATTAGAATTTTGTAACTAGGATTAAAACCACCCTGGGCAGGGCAATGTATCTCAAACTGCCTCCAATGACTTGGTGTTAAGAATTTGAAAAGGATGAGGGGTTTTCTTCTTTGTACACATCTTTGATGATTAAGTACTTTATTCTAATTATTGCTATCTGTATTTTTATTTATCTGTCATGATTTTATATTTGTCATAATTTTATTTTTTAGCAATAAAATGAATACTGTTTTTCATATATAATTGTGTAGAAACAGTTTTGTAATCATTAATTCAATCACTTTATCATTTTCACCAATTTTTTAAGTTTGACATTTTCTTCTATATTCATGTATTTGTATATTTAGTGTGAAGCCCTGAAGAGTTGATATGGAGAGTTGAATTGCAAGATTTCTTCAAACATGGCAAATGAGAGCAACATTGCTGCTAAAGGTACTTTTATATTCATTTTATTAGTACTGTAAACAAGGATGTATGCAAATGTGAAAATAATTGTTCGCTAAAAAATAATAAATACACCTCATTTTGAAACTTTATTTTATAACAACTGTGTACAGGCAAAGTTATTTTAGATTGCCCTCCCCCGCCCCCCCCCCCCCCCCCAAAAAAAACAAAACCCAACACACATTGTCCTTGACACCTCATGTGATAATTAATTAATCTCTTGGACAATTTGTCAGGATAGTTGGAATTTTCAAGGATTCATAAAACCCTGACTGGATGCCATATGATTATGTTTTGGGCAATTAATCTTGTGGGTTACATGTCAGATTAGTTGGAATTTGCAAGGGGTCATAAAACCACTGACTGGATACCATATGATTAGGTTAGGGGAAATTAATCTCTTTGGTGACATATCAGATTAGTTAGAATTTGCAAGGGGTCATAAAACCACTGACTGTATACCATATGATTAGAAGTATCAACACAAAATCAGTGGGGGTGCCATATCTAATATATCACAATGCCAATTAAACATGTAATTGGAGTTTATTGATTTGCCTGGGGCTACATGCTCTTAGATTAAACATGTAGGGGGTCATAAAACCCAAGGCTGGCAATCATTTCAAGTATATGGGAAATACCATGTCCAGTCTGTCACACATTCACAATACACACCAACAGTTTGTAATTGTTTCAATTAAAAAATCTGTTGTCTCATAATTCTACTATGTTAAAGTTTTTATTAATAATTTTCTTTAATATCAGAATATTTAATTTGTATAATTAAAATAAAAACATTATGAAACAGTTATAACATCAGACTATTTAATTTGCATAATTAAAATAAGAACATTATTATATATTATATTATTATCACCCATTAGTACTTTATATTACCTTTTATACAATGATTGAATATATGAAGCATGCTTTTTTGCTTAAAAAATTTCTTTATTCTGTAGTTACATAAAGTTAATTTGCAGAATTAAAATAAACAAGGAATTTCACTAGTGAGTGGCACATGCCCCCAACCCACATCATGGTCTGTGAAAATAAGGATATATTTTATAATTGTTTGCAATGTACCAGTGAGGAATGGACTGACATTACAAAATGTTTAATATGCAGAATTAAATTAAAAAACATTACTGGTAGTATTCACCACTGGAAGAACTGGGGAAGGCATGGATACTTCTGATAGTGGCTGGGTCACTTCTCTCCTCATACGAAGGACTTTCATTGCAACAGATGCCTGTTCCTCAGGATATTCTGAATAATTAGAGCAACAATTACTGCATGTTCTTAAATTGTGAAAGTTACTACACAGCATTTTTTTTAAAAAAACAATTAATGTATACAAGCAAATATCTCAATTTGGCCACCAACTTTGTATTAGCCAGATGAGCCTAAGAAGCTGTTTTGTTTTTAAATAAATACTCAAATAATATATGTTTTGTGTATATGCAGTCACTTAAAAAAATTCAGATTTTACAGATTTTTAAAATTGGCTAACAGGATATCTATGTAAACATGTCAAAATATTATTTTAAAAAAGGCTTTGGTTCTGTGTCTAGTCAAAAATAGATTGTCTGCTATAAATGGCAAAATATTTTGTGACATTGAACAAACATATTATTTTGATTATACAGGTCTACATGTCCTTAAAACACTTCATCTTAGAAAAAGTCAGAATGATGATGTGAAGGTTTTCAGAAAATATTTAATAGCTGTCTAGTTTTAGCATGGGGATTTTCAATTTTTGTGATGTTGTGGATTTGATTAACACATTATTCTGATTCTTTTTTGCTTAAGATATTATAGATGCTTATTATCCATTTTGATAGACATTTATAACATTTTTTATATACTCTCCCTTTGTCAGGATAACAATTCAGTTACTGCATCATGTGAAATAAATGTCTTAAAATATATCTTATTTCAAAATGTCTATAGTGATGTCCTAGGAAGTGCCATTTTAAAATCTTAAACTGGACTGATTGATTGATAAAAAGATTTATTGAAGGAATAAAGAATGATGTTTATTAATGAGATTTAAGAGGCTCAGATAAAAAAGTGGTTACCCCTGAAAATATAATTTATTCTTCTGTAGAGAATAGTTCCTTGCAGTATAAAATAATAGAAAGGGTATGTGTGTCTTATAAATATATCTATATATGCTATTTTGACAGAATTCTTTATATTATAATTCTATTATATGCATAGAATGACCAAAACAGATGATCATTGACAACATAATGCAGGCAGTAATATATTAAAAGCATTAATTCTCATACCATATACTGATCCGGACTGGATGAACATTAAGTGTTACAAGACTAAGTGCCTAATAAAAAGTTATAGTATTTACCATCAGACATGCTTGTGTCTTTTTCAACAATGCGTTTCTTAATGCCAGTCTCGACACCATTTTCTTTACCTGCAAAAAACAATAATTACAAAATGCAACAAAACTTGTAAGTTTTCATATACATATAACACATTAAGACTAAGGATATATACATATCACTCTTGTGGTTGTGGCTCAACCATAAGTCCTTCATACAAAAACTTTGTACTGCTTCTGCCTTTGAAGTGAATGCAAGTAGGTGCATAACAAACTTAATTTTTTTCTGCATATCTTTTACTTATAAAATGGTGTCAATGGAAACATATTTGCTTGACTTAACCCTTCTGAAAACAATGTCCAGCTTCTTCACTTAAGTGCAAAATCATCATTATTAAATCTTAACTCTTTTGGAAAAAAGTCATCTCCACAAAGAAAGTATAAAAGTAAGGTGCATGCAAACCCATAATAAATCCTATTTGGCATATTTTGGACATGTGTGACTAAGGTCATATTTAACCTCAAATCTAGCTGTATTAGGGGAACTAGGAAGCTATCCACTGTAAATAATAGCTAAAGAGAGAGCATTAAAATTCTTGACTAAGATTTTAAAAAGCCGAAATTCTATTATATATAGATCTTTTATTGATCAATGTGAAACTATCAATGGTAAATGTTGGGCGAGTAATGTGAAGGAATATTTGGATAGATTGGATCTGATGAACAATGGTTAAACTTTATTACAAACGTAAATTATCTACCCATGTTTAGACGAAGAATACATGATCAGTATATCCAGAGTTGGAATACTGGCATTGAAGAATTGCCTAAATTGGAATATATTAGGAAATTCAAGAAACAGTTTATTTTTGTATATTATTTAGATGTTATAAAAATAATGCCATTAGAAAACAGTTAACGTGCCTTAGATTAAGCTCCCACGACTTAGAAATTGAGTTTGGAAGATTTAATAATATAGAGAAAATAGCCTATGTAAATTATGTTCCATGAAAGTTGTTGAAACTGAATATTATTTCTTACTATGTTGCCCAAGATACCATAGCATCAGAATATCAAATTTAAATAGTTCATCTTGGCCTACAGTTCAGAAATGTTCAAGTATTATGTCAAATAAAAACAAGAAAAAAATTTAAAAAAAAGGAAAATATGTACCTGAAGCTTTTAAGATAAGAAAACTAGCACTAGAACAAGTAAATAATATTTGATAATGAAACTACTTTACAATCCCTATATAATATAACTGCTTCTTATACTCAATATGTGTATAACTTAGTACATAACTTGTATGTGAATGATATTTATGAATTTGTTGTGTATTGTGTCTTGGCCATATTTATTTAAAAACTTTGTAAATGGCCAAAAGCAAATGTTTGCCGAAATTGCCAATAAAATTTGATTGATTGATTCAAATATGGATGATCCAATTCTCATTTATGAGATATTTGTGGCTTGTTTTATTTAAAAGATATGAGGTTTTTCTATCAGTAGTTAGTAAACAAAATGTTCTTTATAAATACCAAAATGCCATAACGAAAAACCACCTTACCCTTGGCTTCACCCTTTTTCCGCTTGTTTGGCACCTTCTGGTTTGAGTCGTCAGTCAATCTATTTTTACTGGGTTTGGATCTGCCAGTGGAATCATCCTCTTTGTCTCCAAGAACTGTCAACAAAACCATACTTTGTTAAAATGAACAATGAGCATGTGAACGAATGGCATATTTGATTCAAGTGGGAAAGTTATCAGTTCCTGCAGAGATGGGGTGTGCTCAAGTACTGGTTAATCTCAGGAACGGTGGTTAGGTTAACTGATCGTCTGTTAGCCATTGATGGCATAAAAATGACACTAAATAATCAATCATTATCTGTGTAAATGTGGCGGGCCCGATTAGCTCAATCGGTTACGCGTTTGACTTTCAATCCAGGGGGTCGTGGTTTCTCCCGCCCGGCAACAGTCTCCGTGATGATTGATATACTACATTATGTCTCATTATCATTCATCTCTCACCAATGATACAAGTGGGAAAGTGATCAGTTACTTGCGGAGATGGGGTGTGCTCGAGTACTGGTTAATCCAAGGAAACAGTGGTTAGGTTACTGATCGTCTGTTAGCCCTCGATGACATAAAAATGATGCTAAATATTCAACTGTGTAAATGCATTATCCTCTCTATAACTTTTTAGGCAGAGCCATTGTGTACCCAGCAGTAGGTATAAACAAAAACCATAAAATAAACCGAAAACACCTGAATATGTTAGTATTTGATAAAATGTTAAATAAACTTGACCATTACCTTCAAGATCAAGATGAAATCCTTTATTCAGCTTTGCGTTGAGGACAGCCCTACTTTCTGCAATAATTGAAACAAAATTTAGGATATATAACTTAGAAAATGTTAAAACATTTTTAATTCAAGTGATTTCATGAATATGGGTCCGTTCGCCCAGATTCTCGTTCCCGCTTGCTCTACTTCCTGTTCACCCTGAATCCGTTCGCACTGATTTTTATTCATTGTTTGTTTGAATTTCGCTGACAATTTAAACTTGAGATGAAACAAGTCAAGCTTTGAAAAAACAGTTCCCTTTAATGTCTTACAATTCTTACATTCATTGTTTTAACTCATACAAAGCTGACTTTATTTAATTTTTAATATTAATCCATCACAAACAATTAATACAGCAATCAGTGAGATCAAAGACATAATGATTATACCTAATCAGTATTCTAAATTGCAATCAACAAACATTAAAATTAATTAAAATAAAATAAATATTTCCACGTTTTTTTTATTTAAGTTTGATATAAATCTTTTTTCTCCGTTATAAAGCATAAACATTTATAATTATATTTTTCATATAAAAAATAGCGCACGGACCTAGGGCGAACATGTTATTAGGGCAAACGGACCCAATACCTGATTTCATCAGGTCGTCATGTGATTTTGAAACACTGTAGCCACAATTTATTGGATTAATTATATCTAACACTCTGTTGCATTGCCATATTACTTTTACCCTCACCATAAGTGGAAAAGCTGTTAATTATTCAAGTATACAGCCCAATCAACAAATAATCAATGACAGTGTATAATTTAATGTGTGCTGCTGATTGAATTAGCGTTTGCAGTTTGACCAGGTGTGCCAAACAGATCGACAAATAATTGATAATAGTGTATAATTTAACTTGTGCCACTGAGTGAATAAGCACTAACCATTATAAGAACGAGATTTTTGGATGATAATTACTAAAACGAAAATATGAAGAAAAGCTTACTTATTCTTACCATTTTCAATTACATAACATATTTTAAGTTATACCTGTACTGTATCACATAAAATAATAAATACAGACACAGTTTAAAACATTTTTATGGTGATTGCAAGTTACTTCAATACATGACGGTGGTTGTACTGGGTTCATCATGATATATAAGATGCTCAGTGTTTTATCATAATAAAGACTCAAACGGCAAATCTCTGTAACCCACATCTCCTACAATATTTCAGTGTTCGATCAATGGCTTTTCGTCTTAAAAAATATTCACATAATCATTAGAAATATGAAAGCATTGTGACTAATATTGTTGCGTTATAAGATGTTATATTAACCTCCGATCTCGTACAGTTTACATTGAAGACTCTTTCCTTGGAATGGCACAGAAACGTTTTCGCCAATTTTGTAGTCCTCTAAAGCTTTCCTAGGCGTTGTAACTGTCTTTAAAGCAACGACTGTAAACGTACTATCAATCTCCCAAAAAACAATCGCGTACATGATTGTGTTTATATTTCTATATCCGTTTGCAAAGGTCAAAGTTAATAAATTCTTATTCACAGGTCGAAGTTCGAATTTAAAATGACAAACCAACCCGCTGAAAAATATATTATGCGTGCGCAACGCGCACCTGTTATCTCGTGATATCTCACACACGAGATTCTTCAAATAAACCGTTTTCTGTAATCTTATAACAATTCCCCAAAGTGCAGAATATATTATTATAGTAATTGTAACGTATAATTAACGAATTACCAAATTATATGTTTATATATTTAAAAATATTTATATTAAACAACCACCGCCCATATTGCACTGCGATGTTTATACTTCCGGTACCAACTTCCGCCCGGCAAGTGCAAAGGAAAATACGTAGATTTAAATAATCTCTTACTGATACTGTCGCTATACATTTGTTTGTACACAATTTATACAAGCTCGTATATGAAGTATGCAGAAATCATTATGTGGCAACCGGTAAGTATAATAATTTCTCAATTGTTAAATGTATATTTCTCCACACGATATTGTACTTGGTCTGGTTTCATAATACACAAAAAAAATGGTAATGACCCTGTCGTGAAAATCGCTATAGTGTTTGTTTAAATCAATTTTGATAAGATTTCTGTTTGAGAGAATGATATCTTTTCATCCTTTTTTTCCATTACCAAGGGATGTTGAATGCATTTGAATCACCTATTTGCACTTATTACACATATAGAGAAGGGAAGGCAACTGATTGATGTTTTAAAATATTCGCATATTCATACAAAATGGAGAAATATCTCGAGCAAGTTCTACTGCATTGGAATTAAACCAAGGACCGACCTCTGGTTGCGGTGGGGGACACTCAAAATCCCCAAGGCTCAAAATGACAAGGTAGTCACAAACCCTCGATAGAGTTAAATAGGTGGTCAAAATCCCCTAAGTCAATATAGACGGGTAGTCAAAATCCCTAATAATATATTTATATGAGGGTGTTCAATCTAGAATGCAACTTTTGTTGTTTTTTTCTTAAAAAAAAAAGGCAGATTCACAAGCATAAAATTTATACAAACGGCATATTCTCAAACCACTATTAATTATATTTTTACAGTTTGTATTTTTTTCAAAAAGCTTGTTTGTCACAGTCATTTATTTATGTGGTCATGTTAACTATTTGCTGATAATTAGAGCATTTTATTGTAATTTGTAACAAAAACTTGTTTTTCACAGATATTTAAGCGATCATGTCAATGATTACCCCTTAATTATAAAATTTACTGCATATTGGCTTTAGATCTTTGATGATTATTTCTTAAAATGATTAAATTAAATTGCAGTTTTCAATTTTTTTACTTAATCATGTTGATTTTGGGTACCCAACAAGGGGATTTTGACATCTCTGTCATTTTTGCCATGGAGATTTTGACTACCCATCAAGGGGATGTTTACCACCCTGTTAAATCTGTCAAGGGGATTTTGATTACCATGTCATTTTTTAGCCATGGGGGTACATTCTCTGGTTCTTGTTAAAAGCTTGCTTACCATTTTTACTTCTATCTATTCTGCATATATTATATTTATTTCAACAAACACCACCCAATGTATTTAAAAGGGTTGAAACCACTATTAGAATTTTGTAACTAGGATTAAAACCACCCTGGGCAGGGCAATGTATCTCAAACTGCCTCCAATGACTTGGTGTTAAGAATTTGAAAAGGATGAGGGGTTTTCTTCTTTGTACACATCTTTGATGATTAAGTACTTTATTCTAATTATTGCTATCTGTATTTTTATTTATCTGTTATGATTTTATTTTTTAGCAATAAAATGAATACTGTTTTTCATATATAATTGTGTAGAAACAGTTTTGTAATCATTAATTCAATCACTTTATCATTTTCACCAATTTTTTAAGTTTGACATTTTCTTCTATATTCATGTATTTGTATATTTAGTGTGAAGCCCTGAAGAGTTGATATGGAGAGTTGAATTGCAAGATTTCTTCAAACATGGCAAATGAGAGCAACATTGCTGCTAAAGGTACTTTTATATTCATTTTATTAGTACTGTAAACAAGGATGTATGCAAATGTGAAAATAATTGTTTGCTAAACAATAATAAATACACCTCATTTTGAAACTTTATTTTATAACAACTGTGTACAGGCAAAGTTATTTTAGATTGCCCTCCCCCCCCCCCCCCCCCAAAAAAAAAACCAACACACATTGTCCTTGACACCTCATGTGATAATTAATTAATCTCTTGGACAATTTGTCAGGATAGTTGGAATTTGCAAGGGTTCATAAAACCCTGACTGGATGCCATATGATTATGTTTTGGGCAATTAATCTTGTGGGTTACATGTCAGATTAGTTGGAATTTGCAAGGGGTCATAAAACCACTGACTGGATACCATATGATTAGGTTAGGGGAAATTAATCTCTTTGGTGACATATCAGATTAGTTAGAATTTGCAAGGGGTCATAAAACCACTGACTGTATACCATATGATTAGAAGTATCAACACAAAATCAGTGGGGGTGCCATATCTAATATATCACAATGCCAATTAAACATGTAATTGGAGTTTATTGATTTGCCTGGGGCTACATGCTCTTAGATTAAACATGTAGGGGGTCATAAAACCCAAGGCTGGCAATCATTTCAAGTATATGGGAAATACCATGTCCAGTCTGTCACACATTCACAATACACACCAATAGTTTGTAATTGTTTCAATTAAAAAATCTGTTGTCTCATAATTCTACTATGTTAAAGTTTTTATTAATAATTTTCTTTAATATCAGAATATTTAATTTGTATAATTAAAATAAAAACATTATGAAACAGTTATAACATCAGACTATTTAATTTGCATAATTAAAATAAGAACATTATTATATATTATATTATTATCACCCATTAGTACTTTATATTACCTTTTATACAATGATTGAATATATGAAGCATGCTTTTTTGCTTAAAAAATTTCTTTATTCTGTAGTTACATAAAGTTAATTTGCAGAATTAAAATAAACAAGGAATTTCACTAGTGAGTGGCACATGCCCCCAACCCACATCATGGTCTGTGAAAATAAGGATATATTTTATAATTGTTTGCAATGTACCAGTGAGGAATGGACTGACATTACAAAATGTTTAATATGCAGAATTAAATTAAAAAACATTATGAAACAGTTTCATTTATAATATATCCTATTATTCTATTATTGTCAACCATGAGTTTACTTTACATTTTCCTTTTATACAATGAGAGAATAAAATATTAAGTATTTTTTTTTTATTCTTTACTTTCTTCAATTTTTATAATGGACAAAGCATGCTGAAAATCTAGCTGTTGTAGAACCAGTTCTAAGTATATAATTATATATGCAAATGAAAACACCATTTATTTAATCAAGTATCGAACCTGCACCTCCCCCCTTCCTGGATCCGATACTTAAACACTGGACCACAGGTTTCATGTCACATGGTATACTATATATTAAGCCTATTTTAATGTGTTGTTTGACTTGCAACAATCATGCTTGTCAGAATTTTGAGTGGTCCAAAAACTATTTGGTGTTCATTCAAAATAGTCTTGGTCATTATGTGCCCTGATAAAAGATTTCTTTGTGTGTGTTTAATCAAAATGTTCTCTATCGTGTCTCCTGAAAGTGATAGACAATTATATTTTTATGGATGATCTTATAACATGAATAGCTGATAAAGTAAATGTTGTTCAATATTTGTCAAGTCTGCCATCTTTTACCCGAGATGTGGCTGTTATTCAAATTTTTTTTGTTTATAAAAATTGTCAACATATTTGGAGGCAAATATATGATACAGTTGTTATTTAAAGTCTGACTTATTCACTTAAGTTATCAACATTATATATATTAGTTCATTAAAAAAATAGCTCAAAACGTATAAGAATAGATCCCTTGAGTCCATTTCCTAGGTAGAATCAGTATTGCTGTTGATTTGTAGAAAGTTTAGTCTGGAAATGAATACATGCCCTCTGGTATGAGCGGCCACCAATATCAACATTGCTTCACTATTTCAAAATCAGTGTGTCAAAGGTATCATTCAATGCATTTACCTTTTCACACCAACTAGGTAGCTGCCTGACAATACTTCTTTGCATTGTTCAATCAGGTGGCAGAGTTGCATAATACATATTTAATGTAAAAATTGCCAAAGTTTTATCTAATTGAATTTTTCATCTCTTTCATTACAGCAGCCCAACAAGGAAGTGATTTTGAATGTCATCTGTGTGGTAACAGACTGTCAAGAAAACAGCGACTCCTGTCCCATTATGAAAAAGTTCATCCTAAAGAACCATTACCTGGTAAGAAAAAAAATGAGTGCAAAGCAGTTAATTGATTAATTTATTTAATATTTAGCATACTTTTTATGCCATAGAGGGCTAACAGATGATCAGTTAACCTAACCACCTCCTGGGATTAACCAGTACTGGAACACACCCCATCTCTGAAAGTAACTGATAACTTTCCCACTTGAATCATTGGTGAGAGACGAATGATAATGAGACAAAATGTCATATATCAGTCATCACAGAGACTGTTGCCGGGCGGGGATTCAAATTGACGACCCCTGGATTGATAGTTAGACCGACTGAGCTAATCGGCTAAGCAATTAAAGTTATGAATATAGAATGTGAGCTCTTTTTAGCTCTACTGGCCAAAGGCCAGAAGGGCTTTTATCATTGTTGTTTATGCATGGTGTTTATTGTAACTTTGTATAAAGTGTTTCAGTCATTGTGAGAGAAGTCTACCTGGAGTTTCATGCCACAAACACATGATATACCCCATCCAGTCACATTTTACTGACACCGGGTTGACCAGACCGAGAACAACCCTGAGCAATGCTGAGCAACCAAAGAAGCGTCTAGTATTATTTTCAAGTATTTTGCATTACCCATCTGGGGATCAAACTGATGACCGACCTCCTTGACAGTTAACACTAGACCACTGCTGCAGTTTATGTTCTAATTAATAGTCCATCTGCGAACCTTTTTCTTGAAGATACAGGAGTTTATAACTATTATACAAATGTTTAACTTTATTACCTCCTGAAGAGACCATTCCATCCATCAGGTTATTTTTACCGTTTTAAACAAAGTTTAATCATGTTTCAAATTGAGGTCCAAATTGAGGTCCAAAAATGAAAAAAAAATAATTCCATTTTGGATAAAAAACAACTGGATATGAATTACAGTCAATCCTGTAGAAGCAGTCACCTCTATTAGACAGCCGCATTTGTTGTTTCCCATGTATATTGTTTCATAGCAAATTAACCTGTATATTAAACATGCTTAAGACAGGTTTGACTGTATTGCATTATCTGATAGTTATTGGTTAGGACATTACCGTATCAGTGTTAAGCTTTATATTCGAGTTTTCTAAAGCCTTAAAATTCCCAGTTTCCTCTTAATCACACTATATTTTTCCTAATGTCGAAGGCATGGGCCAATTTCCAGAAAAAGGCTGTTCATCAATGTTATTGTATTTAAGCTGTCTCCATCGCTCTTCAATTTTAAAAAAAAAAAATTTTCTCAATTATTAAATATGATAAAATTGTGTATGCTTTCTGATGCTCTCATATTATAAAAGTTCTGGGGCCTGTTTCACTAACCTTCGTAAATCCAAAATTTTCATACCAACAAATGTTGACACCTGCAGATGTATCATTAACACAAATTTATTGTGATTTTTAAACAATAAAGAAATTTCCGGACGTTTAATGATAACTTCAAATTTAACGTTACGAAGTTCGTAAACTTACTAACATTAGTGAGACGGGCCCCAGCAACATAGGTCTATTTGTAAACACCAGGTAAAGTTAGTATGGGTTCTAGTCTCTAGAGCTCCGACTCATATTTTAATATGCGTATATAAATTCTAAATTGAGTGAATAAAACTCACTTGGCATTAAAACTTTAATTTTAATGTGCATATGAAAATAAAAGTAAATTGGAAACAAATAATAAACTGCTCCTAGTTACCAACAAAATACGAAACTATTTGTTACTAGATTCTGGTGTATTGGACTATATTTTAAAACAATACATATCAAAGTTTCATAATCATGTCAATGAGAACTACAAAGCAAAGGTAAGATTGTTTTCTCATGTTCAGCACATAGTATATCGTCCTTCCCATATCGCGAAACATATGGTATTGGACATGCCCTGCCAATACATAACCAGATTTCTCATATTCTTCATGTTTATTCTTTACAAGAAAGTTATGATCCTCTTTTTTATTTCAGGACACCTGCACTACAAAAGGAAAATTTATAAAGTATACGACAAATTAGATTCTTCCCTTCCACTTCCCAAGAGATCATTGGTACGACTAAAGCAATCAAAGCAGTCAGAATCAAATAATGTGCTTCCAACAGTCTGTTCTTTGAATGACGAAAACATCAATGTAAAGTGCATGGATGAAGGAACCATAAATGAACAATTTAATGTTGAAGCTGTGTATGATATTGAAGAACCTGTGGTGAATGATGACTCAACACAAACCCTTCCTGCAATGAATGAAACTATTCAGCTTGAGAAAGACATAGATACACAGTCCAAATTGACGGAATATCAGGAAAAATGCATGGCAATATTGTCATTCATCACTAAAATGAAACTGACTGGATCAGCATCAGAGAGTTTACTTAAACTATTAAAAATGTTTTCAAGTTCGGAAGACAGTATGCAGGAAATAAGTAGTGCTGATCTGAGAAACATTTGTAGTGACACAAGGCCAACAAGTCATGATTTTTGTAGCCAGTGTCAATCCCTATTTCCCAGTGATGAATCTGTGATCTTGTGCCCAAATCGTAGCTGCGATGGATTGAGATACTTGGGTCCACTTAGGAAACAACATTTGAAAAGACAAAAATCTTATTTCGCATCAATTTCAGTTCAAGAGCAACTAGTAGACATTATAGAAAGGAATGGGAACTTGGAAAGTATGGAGAATGTGTTAAATGAACAAACAGTGACACTGATGTTCAAAACAGATGGTGTGCCATTGTATAGTTCATCGTCGGTAAGCTTGTGGCCTGTTTACTTGGTAATTAATGAGTTGCCCCCAGTTACACGCTTTTCAAAACAGAACATAATTGTGTGGGGTTTGTGGCAAGGAAAAGGTAAACCAAAGTTCCAGACATTTTTTCAACCATTTGTAGAGGACATGATTAAACTTAAAAATCAAGGATTTCAGATCACAGTCAACAGCATCTCCATCAGGATGAAAGCAGAACTTACAATTGGTACAATGGACCTTCAAGCTAAAGCATATGTAATGGAAATGACCCAGCATAATGGTAAATATGGATGTTTAACTTGTGAGGAACCAGGTGAGGTCTTCACCCAAGGTAAGGGACATGCCAGAGGCTATCCTGTAAGACCAGAACCAGCTCCACCAAGAGACCTTCCATCATTATTAAATGATGCTGAACATGCTATCAATAATGGAAACAAATCTTCAAAAGGTATCATGGGAGTTTCAATGTTATTGGCAATTGACTACTTCAACCCAATCAACAGTCTTGTTCCAGATTATATGCAATGTGTGCTTCTTGGGACAACTAAAAAACTGTTACAACTCTGGTTCTCATCCCATAATTCAAAGAAATCATACTTTTTGGGTCCCCACGTCAAAGAAATTGCCAAACGCTTAATATCAATGCAACCAACAGATGGAATTCCCAGAATGCCTAGGTCAGTGGAAAACAACCTTACTCATTGGAAAGCTTCAGAGTTACAGAACTGGCTTCTGTATTATGCTATTCCCTGTCTTGATGGGATAATGGAGGAGAGCTATTACGAGAACTTGTGCTTTCTGTCGGAGGGTTTTTATATCCTCCTGAGCGACAACATCTCAAATGAAGAGTTAGTCAGAGCAGAACATTTGTTACAACGCTTTCAAGTTACATTTGAAAATCTGTACGGACAATGTAACTGTGGACTGAATGTGCACAACATTGGCTGTCACCTGGTTAACTTTGTCAGGCACCACGGACCTCTATGGGCATGGTCATGTTTTCCTTTTGAGGATATGAATGGAACTTTGTTGAAATCAGTACATGGAACTGGGGATGTTTGCAAACAACTGTTGTGCTTTTTACAAGCACAGAAGAAACTCATTGTTGAAGCCGAGCACATCTCAAATGCTACATTGAAGAGTTTTACTCTTGATATGCTCACAGTTGGAAAGCCAGTTCGTAACCTTAAAGAAATCAGTAACTGTTCCATAACTGGAAGACAGACACCTCTACCAGAAGGCAATGAATATGTTGAGGCAGCAGTGTCTGAAATTGTAGGGTATCAAGTTAAGTCGCTGTTGAAGGTTTTACGTGTTCGAGTTGGAAAAAACACAATCTGGTGCAGAGAGTACGAAAGAATGCAAAAAAGAATTTGCTATGCTGTTGTCATAAATGGGGACGTCGATAGTGAATTAGCATTAGTTGAGTATTATGTTTACGAAAGGGAATGTAACAGGTGTTTTGCTGTTGTGAAAACAATGGATGTAATCGGACTTATTAACAAAAATGTTCACCACATTGCAAAAGTGAAAGAAACAGCAGTGCAGAAGGTTATTCCAGTAGATAAAATAATTGAAAAAGTACTTCTGCTACAAGGAAACCAAAACTACAAATGCGTTATTAGAATGCCAAACTTATTTGGACAATGTGGTTAATTTATATTAACTACATATTTGTGTCAAAGAAACAGTTGACTGAAAAAGGCAAGCTGACCTATGCCATGATTATTTGATATTTTGTATTAGCTGTGTAAATACTCTGTTTGAAACAGTCTTCTGATGAAGGCAATGCTGTGCCATGATTATTTGATATTTTGTATTAGCTGTGTAAATACTCTGTTTGAAACAATCGACTGATGAAGGCAATGCTGTGCCATGATTATTTGATATTTTGTATTAGCCTGTGTATATTCTCTGTATGAAACAGCCTTCTGATGAAGGCAATGCTGTGCAATGATTATTTGATATTTTGTATTAGCCTGTGTAAATACTCTGTTTGAAACAATCGACTGATGAAGGCAATGCTGTGCCATGATTATTTGATATTTTGTATGAGTCTTGTGTATATACTCTGCTTGAAACAGTTGACTGATGAAGGCAATGCCATGTCTCGAATATCTTATATTTTGTATAATTCGGTAATAGTCAGCTGTTGAGCAAACTTACTTATTTTGAGCAGCCCAACTTTCTTACAATTTTTATAATTTTAATCAACCTGTATTAAGCAGCTATCTGCATAATGGTTATTTTTTTCTCTGTCCCTGAAAAATATGGCTGTATGTTTGACAAATTATTATGGCAACCTGTGACACAAACAAAACAATATCAAGGTCTCATTGAAATTTAGACCATTTGCGTTTTTTTTATCAAAATGATGTATTAACTTTCCCTACTTATTTAAGAACCAAATTTATTATTGACTGACATTTACTGAGTAGACATGCGAGACACTTTTTTCCCTGATATATAATCACTTAAAAGGTTTTTAATACCTCAATTATAAATGTACAGTTTATTTTTCAAAGTAAGTTGCAATATTAGTATTTAAAGATAAAAACTATTTCTTAGTGAAATTTTGATACTTAAAGCAACACATCCATGTTTAAACTTTTTTAAAAAGTTTTTCAATTGAGTTGTGAGCACATTTCCCATACATAAATATATGGTCAGTGAGCTGTATATGTGCTAACAAACACAATCCAGAACACTTTAGAATAATAAAAAAAATATGTCCAAATTATAAAGCGTGACAAACGCTTTATAAATTAGTTTTAAATTGCCGAGGATTCCAACTTGGCTTCAAATTGAATTATGCGAGTCGTATTAAAAAAACTTCATGTTTTAGTGCGTAGTGTACATTACCTGCCTTGAAAGTCATTTTGACAATTTTTTTGACTAGGGTGAGTTACACGCTTGTTTTATAAAGTGTTAGTCACGCATTATAATTTGGGCATCATTTTGTACCGGATTGTGTTTATATGCTCATATACAGCTAATTGATCATATGTTTGTATGGGAAATGTGCTCATAACTCAATTAAATTTTTTTTTTTAAAAGTTCAAACGTGGATGTGTTGCTTTAAATAAATATGATTTGATGAAATTTGATAGTCACAGATATGAGTTCATGACATTTGATAGCAATTAATAAAAAATGTTTCAATAATGTTGTGTTTGTTTTTTGTTACTTTGCATTTAATTTACTGTAAAATTGTCTGTTGCAGTAGTCTGTTATGAACTATAGTCTATCGCATCCCTAACCAGGCTACGAGGTTGTAGGAGGCATACTCTGATTTTACCACGTCTGTCTAATTCTTTCTTTAAGATATACCAGTTTATGGTCACACTTTGAGGTCAAACCTTACATTATATATGATCTTTTTGTCAAGTCTGTAATTTAGCCATCATAAATGTAGTTACACTGGTTTTAAAGCTTTGAAATAAAAAATTTCCAAAAAGTTTAAAATCATTCTTACAAATACATGTGCTCCAGCAATAACAATGAAATAAAACAAAGAGGCATCCAAACTGTATCTGTTTTATAACATTTTCAATAATTTCGTTGTTACAATGCAAACCATATATACAAAATCAAGGCTTCTGCATGCCTTACTGATATTGTATCTTGGTTTGAATTAAAGCAAGGTGAGCTCACTGTAGTCCGGTCTGTACATCTATGTCTGGTTATTCACAAATTATCTCCAGAGAGAGAGAGAGAGAGAGAGAGTTCTTTAATAATTGTATGATATAGAAATAAAATAAGATTCCAGCTATGGTTATATTTATAAAGACGCAGCTTCAAAAGCTGTGTAAATCCTGCGTATTTTATTTATTTTGCTTCTTTTTTTTTGGTTGGAAAAAGATACAGGTTTTACGAAGCTTTTGGGATAATATGCAGTCTAATTATTATTTCCTATTTGTATTTGAGTATAATACGTAGCTTTTGCACACCTATGAAAAAAAAACGCAGCTTGGAAAGGAAATACGTAGCTCAAAATGTTAAAAGCGCGGCTTTTACTAAGGTATCAAGTAAAAACGCAGCTTTTTATAAAAAAGCGCAGCTTCAAAAAAAAATACGCAGCTAGTTAAGAAAAACGCAGCTTTTATTTGGCAAATTCGAAAATGCTGCGTAAAAGCTGGACATTAGCTAGCTTTTAGCTACATATTTTTCGAAGCTGCGTAAACATTTGACAAGGGTAATAATTATTCATCAATACACTTTTGTATTGTATCTCTGCCTAATTAATGTCAGTCGATTCACTGATAAGCCTCTGTGATACAACTGCTGGTCAATCTTGTACAGACACTTCTCATTTTATAAATTCATTAGTTATAGCACAAACATGGCGTTCTTATTTATATTTTACGAAGCGTCCGGAGGGTCGGGTTTCTTGGTCGACAGCGGGTGACACAAATCTAGTATCACGGCAAACAGCACGCAAGGCGGATGTTGTTTTCTTCATTTTTATTCACACAGGTTCAAAATTATAACAATTAGTCCAATTACAATTACAATGCACATATATTTTATGCACAACGTTTCCAATAGTGTCTTATAATTTAAACCAAATATTTCACGCAGTAAATTTCACATAGTAATTTAAAACTCTATTTTTCTATATCATGTTTCTATATTTATTTTCCTTTTTTATGTTAAGGATGCATGTCTTTATATACCTGTGTTCAAGACCTGACATATGGAGCACATATTTTAAGTAATGGATTTCACAGGAAATAACACAATAACTTATTGAGACAAGTGATTACCATAACAATGGCTTAGTTTAAAACATATCAAAGTATTAATTAAAATGGTTCACACCTAATCACAATTATGCAAACATGGCTTTGCACCTATTTATGGATAAAAGGAAGTTGAGACATGAGAAATATGCCAGATAAATTAGGGTTAAAATAGTTTTAAATGAAAATAAATGTAGCTTTCTTAATAACAAAGAAATTGCGCTAAATGACAAAAATGTTAACACTATTATAATCAACTGAATTATAAAGTTAGAGACACATGTCAAAATACAGAGTTTGTTTTGTTTGAAAAATCATAATGTCATAATATTTTAAATAACAATAAAAATAAATCTTACAAAAATTTGTTATGCAATTTTATCATATTTTACGGCATAATATATTACCCAAAGCACCTCTTAACATTACATGGTCACGGTCAGGGAACTCTGTCACAACGTAGTGATTCGCGTTGACAGTTTGTCACAGATTCACGTCGATCTGATGAGGGAAAACACGGCATACTTTGATTTATCAAGTCAAGTATTTACTGGATACAGCTATAAGTTTTAAACTTTTTACAAGATTGAGTTTCACCTAATATTAATAAGTATTCTTAAGACAGGTTTGACTGTGTGTGTGTATATATATATACCCATTTGATGGGCGGGGGTGGGGTGGGTATTTATTCTGGAGTGGGAATACGGATTACAGATAGTTAACTCATATGTATGTTGTTAGATGCAGGTGTATCTGTTGATCGAGAAGTTTTTGCCACAGTAATGATTCTTTAATTTGTAAAATTGCCATTGTAAAACCTCAGTTGGTCTTCAGCTATCTGTTCATAAATTTTTCATTTTGGATTCATACATTTTGTACTGCAAGTGATATCTGAGTGGAACATATGATATGTTCCCTATGACTGTAAAATCAAAGTAAGGAGTTGGGGGTCAAATGTCACGGATTTTTTGCTTTGTGATACTTTATATTTGTTTGTAATTTAATATATTATATATACCAAAAATTATGAATAAGTGCAGAATTCTGTACATGATCTTCCTGCAAGGTCTCACAATCGCCCCAAACATCTCTTAAACGGTACAAAAGTGGGGATGGGGGAGTGGGATATTAATTCAATAAAATCTCTGGTGCAATGATTTGTTTATGGAAATGTTTTTTATTGTCAGTTCAAAGTTGTTGTGATAACTTTTGCTTTAAAATTAGACAAATAATGGCTCATTGTAATTTTATATTTTTTTTATTACAAATTCATATCTCTGACTACCTACTAAATCATTGAAACTTTACAAATGTCTCCACTATGGTATTAATGACACTATTAGGACATCTGTGTTTTGAAATAAGGTAGAATTGTTCCCTTTTTAAACTGATCAAATTTGGTTTTGTTTTTAGATAACTCTGTTGTCTATAGTCCAATATAACAGTTGTCTATAGTCCAATATGGCTGTTGTCTATAGTTCAGTATTACTGTTGGCTATAGTCCAATATGGCTGTTGTCTATAGTTCAATATTACTGTTATCTGTAGTCCAATATTGCTGTTGTCTATTGTTCAATATTACTGTTTATAGTTCATATTACTGTTATCTATAGTCCAATATGACTGTTGTCTACAGCCCAATATAGCTGTTGTCTATAGTCCAATATGGCTGTTGGCTATAGTCCTGTATGACTTGTCTATAGTCAAATAGGGCTGTTGTCTATAGTCCAATATGGCTGTTATCATGTATGGCTGTTGTCTATAGCCCAATATGGCTGTTGTCTATAGTCCAATATGGCTATAGTCCTGTATGACTTGTCTATAGTCAAATATGGCTGTTGTCTATAGTCCAATATGGCTGTTATCCTGTATGACTGTTGTCTATAGCCCAATATGGCTGTTGTTGTCTATAGTCCAATATGGCTACAGGCCTGTATGACTTGTCTATAGTCAAATATGGCTATAGTTCAATATGGCTGTTGTCTATATAATCCTATATGGCTGTTGTCTATAGTCCAATATGGCTGTTGTCTACAGCCCATTATGACTGTTTATAGTCCTATATGGCTGTCGTCTATAGTTCAATATGGCTGTTGTCTCTAATCAAATATGGCTGTTGTCTATAGCCCAATATGGCTGTTGTCTCTAGTCCATTATAACTGTTGTCCATAGCCCAATTTGACTTGCCAATAGTCCAATGTGGCTGTTGTCTATAGCCAAATGTAGCTGTTGTCAAAAATCCAATGTGGCTGTTGTTTAAAGTCTTGTTTGACTGTTGTCTATTGCACATTGTGGCTTTAATCTATAGCCCAATGTAGCTGCTGTCTATAGTCCAATGTAACTGTTATCTATAGCCCAATGTAGTTGCTGTCTATAGTCCAATGTTACTGTTATCTATAGCCCAATGTGGCTGTTGTCTATAGACCAAATTTGCTGTTGTCAATAGTCCAATGTGGCTGCTGTCTATAGTCATGTTTGGCTATTGTCTATAGTCCAATGTGGCTGGTGTCTATAGTCATGTTTGGCTGTTGTCTAAAGTCCAATGTGGCTGTTGTTTATAGCACAATGCGGCTGTTGTAAATAGTCCAATGTGGCTGTTATCTATAGCCGAATGTGGCTGCTGTCTATAGTCAAATGTTACTGTTATCTATAGCCCAATGTGGCTGTTGTCTGTAGACCAATTTTCTGTCATCAATAGTCCAATGTGGCTGTTGTCTATAGTCATGTTTGGCTATTGTCTATAGTCCAATGTGGCTGGTGTCTATAGTCATGTTCGGCTGTTGTCTATAGTCATGTTTGGCTGCTGTCTATAGCCCAATGTCGCTGGTGTCTATAGTCATGTTTGGCTGTTTTCTATAGCCCAATGTGGCTGCTGTCTATACCCAAATGTGGCTGCTGTCTATAGACCAGTTTTGCTTTTGTAAATAGTCCAATGTAGCTGTTGTCTATAGTCATGTTTGACTGTTGTCTATAGCCTAATGTGGCTGCTGTCTATACCCCAATGTGACTGTTGTCTATAGACAAATTTTGCTGTTATCAATAGTCCAATGTGGCTTTTGTCTATATTCATGTTTGGCTATTGTTTATAGTCCAGAGGTGACTGTTATCTATAGCCAAATGTGACTGTTGTCTATACCTATGTTTCTGTTGTCTATAGCCCAATGTGGCTGTTGTCTTTAGCTCAATGTTGCTGTTGTTCATAGCCTAAAGTGGCTGTTGTCTATAGTCATGTTTGGCTGTTGTCTATAGTCCAGATTAAGATGTTATCTATAGCCAAATGTGGCTGTTGTCTATAGTCCAATGCTACTGTTGTCTATAGCCCAATGTGGCTGTTGTCTATAGACTAATATTGCTGTTTTCTATAGTCCAATATAACTATTGTCTATACCCCAATGTGGCTGTTGTCTATAGCACAATGTGGCTGTTGTCTATACCACAATGTGGTAACAGAATGAAATTGGGCAGGGTACCAGACTAGCAATGTCTCTCTTGCTCACCCAGATGCTCTAACTACCCTGGAACCATTTTTCAAAGTAAACCAATACACGTATGCACACGAAATACAGTGTTTGGATGGTAATTCCAAAGAAAGATATAATTGAAATATTGATATATGATTATAAAGGCAGAATAGTGCAGTGGTTATCAATGTTGATTGCATGTCGCAAGGACTGCTGTTCAACCACACCCAACATCAAACTTTTTTTATATTTATTAGATGGTGTTTACATATTAAAATCAATTATTTATGCGTATGTCTTGCCTTTTGGAAATTGAACCGTTCAGAAGTAGTATTTGTCACTTCTGTCCGTTTTGATTTCTTTCTTGACCTTACTTGTGTCCCCGTTTCAACTGCATCATACATGTACGCATCGCTACTCTACATTCTGATTGCGCGTCCCCAGTTACTATGGATTGTTTTATAGAGTGCGTCCCCGTTTAAAGTGCCCCATACATGTACGTATCGCTACTCTACATTCTGATTGCGCGTCCCCAGTTACTATGGATTGTTTTATAGAGTGTGTGTCCCCGTTTAAAGTGCCCCATACATGTACGTATCGCTACTCTACATTCTGATTGCGCGTCCCCAGTTACTATGGATTGTTTTATAGAGTGTGTGTCATGTTTCAAGTGCCCCATACATGTACGTATCGCTACTCTACATTCTGATTGCGCGTCCCCAGTTACTATGGATTGTTTTATAGAGTGTGTGTCATGTTTCAAGTGCCCCATACATGTCCGTATCGCTACTCTACATTCTGATTGCGCGTCCCCAGTTACTATGGATTGTTTTATAGAGTGTGTGTCAAGTTCAAGTGCCCCATACAAGTATGTATCGCTACTATAAATTCTGATTGCGCGTCCCCAGTTACTATGGATTGTTTTATAGAGTGTGTGTCATGTTTCAAGTGCCCCATACATGTACGTATCGCTACTCTACATTCTGATTGCGCATCCCCAGTTGCTATGGCATATTTTATAGAGTGTGCGTCCACATTTCAACTGCCCAATACATGTACGTATCGCTACTGTACACCCTGGTTGCGCGTCCCAAATTACTATGGCATATTTTATAGAGTGTGCGCCCACATTTCAAGTGCCCAATACATGTAAGTGTCGCTAATGTACACTCTGGTTGCACGTCCCGAGTTGATATGGTAAGTTTATAGAGTGTGCGTCCTCATTTCAAGTGCCCCATACATGTACGTATCGCTACTGTACACTCTGGTTGCGCGTCCCCAGTTACTATGGTATATTTTATAGAGTGTGCGTTCCCCTTTCAACTGCCTCATACATGTACGTGTCTCTACTGTACATTCAGGTTGCACATTCCAAGTTACTTTGGTATATTTAACATACTGTGCGTCCACATTTCAACTGCTTCATACATGTACGTGTCGCCACTGTACAGTCTGGTTGCGCGTCCTCAGTTATTATGGTATGTTTTATAAAATGTACGTCCCCATTTTAACTGCCTCATACATGTACGTATCGCTACTCTACACTCTGGTTGCGCGTTCCCAGTTACTATGGTGTGTTTCACAGTGTGCGTCAACATTGCAAGTGCCCCATACATGTACGTGTCGCTACTGTACACTCTGGTTGCAAGTCCCCAGTTGCTATGGTGAGTGTGCGTCCACATTTCAACTGCCTCATACATATATGTATCACTACTGTACATTATGGTGCGCATCCCCAAGTACTGTGGTACGTTTTATAGAGTGTGCGTCCCCATTGCAAGTGCCACAAACATGTAGGTATCGCTACTCTACACTCTTGTTGGACGTCCCCGGTTGATATGGTATGTTTTATAGAGTGTGTGTTCCCATTGTAAGTGCCTCATACATGTACGTATCGCTACTGTACACTCTTGTTGCACGTCCCCGGTTGATATGGTATGTTTTATAGAGTGTGTGTCCAAATTGCAAGTGCATCATGCATGTACGTATCACTACTCTACACTCATGTTGCAAGTCCCCGGTTGATATGGTATGTTTTATAGAGTGTGTGTCCCCATGGCAAGTGCCTCATACATGTACGTATCGCTACTCTACACTATGGTTGCACGTCCCCGGTTGATATGGTATGTTTTATAGAGTGTTTGTCCCCATTGCAAGTATCTCATACATGTACGTATCGCTACTCTACACTCTGGTTGCACGTCCCCGGTTGATATGGTATGTTTTATAGAGTGTTTGTCCTCATTGCAAGTACCTCATCCATGTACGTATCGCTATTCTACAATCTTGTTGCAAGTCCCTGGTTGATATGGTATGTTTTATAGAGTGTGTGTCCTCATTGCAAGTACCTCATACATGTATGAATCGCTACTCTACACTCTTGTTGCTCGTTCCCAGTTGATATGGTATGTTTTAAAGTGTGTGCGTCCCCATTTCAACTACCTCATACATGTACGTGTCGCTACTGTACACTCTGGATGCGCGTCCCAAGTTACTATAGTATGTTTTATAGTGTGTGCTTCCCCTTTTCAACTGCTTCATACATGTACATATCGCTTCTGTACACTCTGGTTGCGTTTCCCAGTTGCTGTGGTATGCTTTATAGAGTGTGCGTCCACATTTCAACTCCCTCGTACATGTACGTGTCGCTACTGCACTCTGATTGCACGTCCCCTGTTGATATGTTATGATTTATAGTGTGTGCGTCCCAATTTGAACTGCCTCATACATGTACGTATCACTATTGTAAACTCTGGTTGCGCGTCCCCAGTTGCTATTGTATGTTTTAAAGAGTGTGCATCCCCATTTGAACTGCCTCATACATGTACATATCGCTAGTGTACAATCTGGTTGCGCGTCCCAGTTGAAATGGTATGTTTTACAGTGTGTGCGTCCCCATTTCAACTGCCTCGTACTTGTACGTATCGCTACTGTACACTCTGGTTGCGCGTCCCAAGTTGATATGTTATGTTTTATAGAGTGTGCATCCCAAATTCAACTGCCTCATACATGTAATTATCGCTACTGTACTCTCTGGTTGCGCTTCCCCAGTTGATATGGTATGTTTTATAGGGTGTGCATCCACTATTCAACTGCCTCATACATGTATGTGTCGCTACTGTACACTCTGGTTGCACGTTCCCAGTTGATATGGTATGTTTTATAGGGTGTGCATCGACTTTTCAACTGCCTCATACATGTATGTGTAGCTACTGTACACTCTGGTTGCGCGTTCCCAGTTACTATTGTATGTTTTATAGAGTGTGCGTCCCCATTTCAACTGCAATACATGTACGTGTCGCTACTGTACACTCTGGATGCGTTTCCCAAGTTACTATGGTATGTTTAATAGAGTGTGCGTCCACATTTCAACTGCCTCATGCATGTACGTGTCGTTACTGTACACTCTGGTTGCACGTCCCTGGTTGATAAGTTATGTTTTATAGAGTGTGCGTCCCCATTTCAAGTGCCTCATACATGTACACGTATCGCTAATCTACAAACTTGTTGCACGTTCCCAGTTGATATGGTATGTTTTATAGTGTGTGCGTCCCTATTTCAACTACCTCATACATGTACGTGTCGCTACTGTACGCTCTTGGTGTGCGTCCCCAGTTACTATGGTATGTTTTTTTAGTGAGTGCGTCCACATTTCAACTGCCTCATACATATACGTGTCGCTACTGTACACTCTGGTTACATGTCCCCAATTACTTTGGAATATTTATTATGAGAGTGTGCGTCCTCATTTCAACTCCCTCATACATGTACGTGTCGCTACTGTACACTCTGGATGCGCTTCCCAAGTTTCTATGGTATGTTTAATAGAGTGTGCGTCCACATTTCAACTGCCTCATGCATGTACGTGTAGCTACTGTACACTCTGATTGCACGTCCCCGGTCGATAAGGTATGTTTTAAAGAGTGTACGTCCCCATTTCAAGTGCCTCATTCATGTACGTATTGCTAATCTACACTCTTGTTGCACAATCCCAGTTGATATGGTATGTTTTATAGTGAGTGCGTCCCCATTTCAACTACCGGTACCTCATACATGTACGTGTCGCTACTGTACACTCTGGACGGCGTCCCCAGTTACTATGGTATGTTTTATAGTGAGTGCGTCCACATTTCAACTGCCTCATACATAAACGTGTGGTTACTGTACACTCTGGTTGCGAGTCCCCAGTTACTTTGGTATATTTATTATAAGAGTGTGCGTCTACATTTCAACTCCCTCATACATGTACGTATCGCTATTGTACATTCTGGTTGCACGTCCACAGTGACTTAAGTACGTTTTATAGAGTGTGCGTCCTCATTGCAAATTACCATACGTGTACGTATCGCTAATCTACACTTTGGTTGTGCGTTCCAAGTTACTATTGTATGTTTTATAGAGAGTGCGTCCCCATTTCAACTGCCCCATACTTGTACGTATCGCTACACTACATTCTGGTTGTACATCCCAAGTTACTATGGTACGTTTTATAGAGTGTGTCCACATTTCAACTGCCTCATACATGTATGTATCGGTATTGTACACTCTGGTTGCGTGTCCACAGTTCCTATGGTATGTTTTATAGAGTGTGCATCCCCATTTCAAGTGCAACATACATGTACGTATCACTACTTTACACTCTGGTTGCAAGTCCCTAGTTGATATTGTATGTTTTATAGAGAGTGCGTCCCCATTTCAACGGCCTCATACATGTATGCATCGCTACTCTACACTCTGGTTGTGCATCCCCAGTTACTATGGTATGTTTTATAGAGTGTGCGTCCCCATTTCAAGTGCAACATACATGTACGTATCATTACTCTACACTCTGGTTGCACGTTCCCAGTTACTATGATATGTTTTATAGAGTGTGCGTCACCATATCAAGAGCCTCATACATATAAGTATTGCTACTCTACACTCTTGCTGCACGTTCACAGTTGTTTTGGTATGTTTGATTGTGTTTACGTCCCAATTTCAAATGCCTCATACATGTACGTATCGCTACTCTACACTCTTGTTGCACGTCTCCGGTTGATATGGTATGTTTTATAGAGTGTGCGTCTCCATTGAAAGTGCCACATACATTTACGTATCGCTACTCTACTCTCTTGCTGCACGTTCCCAGTTGATATGGTATGTTTTATAAAGTGTGTGTCCCCAGTGCAAGTGCCTCATACATGTACGTATCGCTACTGTACACTCTTGTTGCACGTTCCCAGTTGATATGGTATGTATTATAAAGTGTGTGTCACCAGTGCAAAGGCCTCATACATTTACGTATCGCTACTCTACACTCTTGTTGCACGTTCCCAGTTGATATGGTATGTTTTATAAAGTGTGTGTCCCCAGTGCAAGTGCCTCATACATGTATGTATCGCTACTCTACACATTTGCTGCTATCCCCGGTTGATATGGTATGTTTTATAGAGTGTGTGTCCCCATTGCAAGTGCCTCATTCATGTACGTATCGCTACTCTACACTATGGTTGCACGTCCTCGGTTGATATGGTATGTTTTAAAGAGTGTGTATCCCCATTGCAAGTACCACATACATGTACGTATCGCTACTCTACACTCTTGTTGCACGTCCCAGGTTGATATGGTATGTTTTATAGAGAGTGTGTCCCCATTGCAAGTATCTCATACATGTACGTATCGCTACTCTACACTCTTGTTGCAAGTCTCCGGTTGATATGGTATGTTTTATAGAGTGTGTGTCCCCATTGCAAGTACCACATACATGTACGTATCGCTACTCTACACTATGGTTGCACGTCCCCGGTTGATATGATATGTTTTATAGAGTGTGCGTCCCCATTTCAAGTGCCTCATTCATGTACGTATCGCTACTATACACTCTTGTTGCACGTTCCCAGTTGATATCATATGTTTTATAAAGTGTGTGTCCCCAGTGTAAGTGCCTCATACATGTACGTATCGCTACTCTACACTCTTGTTGGACGTCCCCGGTTGATATGGTATGTTTTATAGATTGTGTGTCCCCATTGCAAGTACCACATACATGTACGTATCGCTACTCTACACTCTTGTTGCCCGTCCCCGGTTGATATGGTATGTTTTATAGAGTGTGTGTCCCCATTGCAAGTACCTCATACATGTACGTATCGCTATTTTACACACGTGTTGCACGTCCCCGGTTGATATGGTATCTTTTATAGATTGTGTGTCCCAATTGCACGTGCATCATACATGTACGTATCACTCCTCTACACTATTGTTGCACATCCCCGGTTGATATGGTATGTTTTATAGTGTGTGTGTCCTGTTTGCAAGAACCTCATACATGTACGTATCGCTATTGTACACTCTGGTTGCAAGTTCCCGGTTGATATGGTATGTTTTATAGAGTGTGTGTTCTCATTGCAAGTATCTCATGCATGTACGTATCACTCCTCTACACTCTTGTTGCCCGTCCCCGGTTGGTATGGTTTGTTTTATAGAGTGTGTGTCCCCTTTGCAAGTACCTCATACCTGTACGTATCGCTATTTTACACACTTGTTGCACGTCCCCGGTTGATATGGTATCTTTTATAGAGTGTGTGTCCCCATTGCAAGTACCACATACATGTACGTATCACTTTACACTCTTGTTGCACGTCCCCAGTTGATATGGTATGTTTTAAAGAGTGTGTGTCCCCATTGCAAGTACCTCATACATGTACGTATCGCTACTCTACACTCTTGTTGCACGTTCCCGGTTGATATGGTATGTTTTATAGAGTGTGTGTCCCCATTGCAAGTACCACATACATGTACGTATCACTCCTCTACACTCTTGTTGCACGTCCCCGGTTGATATGGTATGTTTTATAGAGTGTGTACCCATTGCAAGTACCTCATACATGTACGTATCACTACTCTACACTATGGTTGCACGTCCTCGGCTGATATGGTATGTTTTATAGAGTGTGTGTCCCCATTGCAAGTATCTAATACATGTACGGATCGCTACTCTACACTCTTGTTGCACGTTCCCGGTTGATATGGTATGTTTAATAGAGTGTGTGTCCCCATAGCAAGTACCTCATACTTGTACGTATCGCTACTCTACACTCTTGTTGCACGTCCCCTGTTGATATGGTATGTTTTATAGAGTGTGTGTCCCCATTGCAAGTACCTCATACTTGTACGTATCGCTTCTCTACACTCTTGTTGCACGTCCCCGGTTGATATGGTATGTTTTATAGTGAGTGCGTCCCCATTTCAACTACCAGTACCTCATACATGTACGTGTCGCTACTGTACACTCTGGACGGCGTCCCCAGTTACTATGGTATGTTTTATAGTGAGTGCGTCCACATTTCAACTGCCTCATACATAAACGTGTGGTTACTGTACACTTTGGTTGCGAGTCCCCAGTTACTTTGGTATATTTATTATAAGAGTGTGCGTCTACATTTCAACTCCCTCATACATGTACGTATCGCTATTGTACATTCTGGTTGCACGTCCCCAGTGACTTAATTACGTTTTATAGAGTGTGCGTCCTCATTGCAAATTACCATACGTGTACGTATCGCTAATGTACACTCTGGTTGTGCGTTCCAAGTTACTATTGTATGTTTTATAGAGAGTGCGTCCCCATTTCAACTGCCCCATACTTGTACGTATCGCTACACTACACTCTGGTTGTACATCCCAAGTTACTATGGTACGTTTTATAGAGTGTGTCCACATTTCAACTGCCTCATACATGTATGTATCGGTATTGTACACTCTGGTTGCGTGTCCCCAGTTCCTATGGTATGTTTTATAGAGTGTGCATCCCCATTTCAAGTGCAACATACATGTACGTATCACTACTTTACACTCTGGTTGCACGTCCCTAGTTGATATTGTATGTTTTATAGAGAGTGCGTCCCCATTTCAACGGCCTCATACATGTATGCATCGCTACTCTACACTCTGCTTGTGCATCCCCAGTTGCTATGGTATGTTTTATAGAGTGTGCGTCCCCATTTCAAGTACAACATACATGTACGTATCATTACTGTACACTCTGGTTGCACGTCCCCAGTTACTATGATATGTTTTATAGAGTGTGCGTCACCATATCAAGAGCCTCATACATATAAGTATTGCTACTCTACACTCTTGCTGCACGTTCACAGTTGTTTTGGTATGTTTTATTGTGTTTACGTCACAATTTCAAATGCCTCATACATGTACGTATCGCTACTCTACACTCTTGTTGCACGTCTCCGGTTGATATGGTATGTTTTATAGAGTGTGCATCCCCATTGAAAGTGCCACATATATTTACGTATCGCTACTCTACTCTCTTGTTGCACGTTCCCAGTTGATATGGTATGTTTTATAAAGTGTGTGTCCCCAGTGCAAGTGCCTCATACATGTACGTATCGCTACTGTACACTCTTGTTGCACGTTGCCAGTTGATATGATATGTATTATAAAGTGTGTGTCACAAGTGCAAAGTCCTCATACATTTACGTATCGTACTCTACACTCTTGTTGCACGTTCCCAGTTGATATGGTATGTTTTATAAAGTGTGTGTCCCCAGTGCAAGTGCCTCATACATGTATGTATCGCTACTCTACACATTTGCTGCTATCCTCGGTTGATATGGTATGTTTTATAGAGTGTGTGTCCCCATCGCAAGTGCCTCATTCATGTACGTATCGCTACTCTACACTATGGTTGCACGTCCTCGGTTGATATGGTATGTTTTAAAGAGTGTGTATCCCCATTGCAAGTACCACATACATGTACGTATCGCTACTCTACACTCTTGTTGCACGTCCCAGGTTGATATGGTATGTTTTATAGAGAGTGTGTCCCCATTGCAAGTATCTCATACATGTACGTATCGCTACTCTACACTCTTGTTGCAAGTCTCCGGTTGATATGGTATGTTTTATAGAGTGTGTGTCCCCATTGCAAGTACCACATACATGTACGTATCGCTACTCTACACTATGGTTGCACGTCCCCGGTTGATATGATATGTTTTATAGAGTGTGCATCCCCATTTCAAGTGCCTCATACATGTACGTATCGCTACTATACACTCTTGTTCCACGTTCCCAGTTGATATCATATGTTTTATAAAGTGTGTGTCCCCAGTGTAAGTGCCTCATACATGTACGTATCGCTACTCTACACTCTTGTTGCACGTCGCCGGTTGATATGGTATGTTTTATAGATTGTGTGTCCCCATTGCAAGTACCACATACATGTACGTATCGCTACTCTACACTCTTGTTGCACGTCCCCGGTTGATATGGTATGTTTTATAGAGTGTGTGTCCCCATTGCAAGTACCTCATACATGTACGTATCGCTATTTTACACTATTGTTGCACGTCCCCGGTTGATATGGTATGTTTTATAGAGTGTGTGTCCCCATTGCAAGTACCACATACATGTATGTATCACTCCTTTACACTCTTGTTGCACGTCCCCAGTTGATATGGTATGTTTTATAGAGTATGTGTCCCCATTGCAAGTACCTCATACATGAACGTATCGCTACTCTACACTCTTGTTGCACGTCCCCGGTTGATATGGTATGTTTTATAGAGTGTGTGTCCCCATTGCAAGTACCATATACATGTACGTATCGCTACTCTACACTCTTGTTGCACGTCCCCAGTTGATATGGTATGTTTTATAGAGTGTGTGTCCCCATTGCAAGTACCTCATACTTGTAAGAATCGCTACTCTACACTCTTGTTGCACGTCCCCGGTTGATATGGTATGTTTTATAGAGTGTGTGTCCCCATTGCAAGTACCTCATACATGTAAATATCGCAACTCTACACTCTTGTTGCAAGTCCCCGTTTAATATGGTATGTTTTATAGACTGTGTGTCCCCATTGCAAGTACCTCATACATGTACATATCGCTACTCTACACTCTTGTTGCACGTCCCCGGTTGATATGGTATGTTTTATAGAGTGTGTGTCCCCAATGCAAGTACCTCATACTTGTACGTATCGCTACTCTACACTCTTGTTGCACGTCCCCGGTTGATATGGTATGTTTTTTAGAGTGTGTGTCCCCATTGCAAGTACCTCATACATGTAAATATCGCTACTCTACACTCTTGTTGCAAGTCCCCGGTTGATATGGTATGTTTTATAGACTGTGTGTCCCCATTGCAAGTACCTCATACATGTACGTATCGCTACTCTACACTCTTGTTGCACGTCCCTGGTTGATATGGTATGTTTTATAGAGTGTGTGTCCCCAATGCAAGCACCCCATACATGTACGTATCGCTACTGTACACTCTTGTGGCACGTCCCCGGTTGATATGGTATGTTTTATAGAGTGTGTGTCCCCATTGCAAGTACCTCATACATGTAAATATCGCTACTCTACACTCTTGTTGCAAGTCCCCGGTTGATATGGTATGTTTTATAGACTGTGTGTCCCCATTGCAAGTACCTCATACATGTACGTATCGCTACTCTACACTCTTGTTGCACGTCCCTGGTTGATATGGTATGTTTTATAGAGTGTGTGTCCCCAATGCAAGTACCCCATACATGTACGTATCGCTACTGTACACTCTTGTGGCACGTCTCCGTTTGATATGGTATGTTTTCTAGAGTGTGTGGCCCTATTTCAAGTGCCACATACATGTACGTATCGCTACTCTACAATCTTGTTGCACGTCCCCGGTTGATATGGTATGTTTTATAGAGTGTGTGTCCTCATTGCAAGTATCTCATACATGTACGTATTGCTACTGTACACTCTGGTTGCAAGTCACCGGTTGATATGGTATGTCTTATAGAGTTTTTGTCCCCATTGCAAGTACCTCATACATCTACGTATCGCTAATGTACACTCTTGTTGCACGTCCCCAGTTGATATGGTTTGTTTGATAGAGTGTGTGTCCCCATTGCAAGTACCACATATATGTACGTATCACTCCTCTACACTCTGGTTGCACGTCCCTGGTTGATATGGTATGTTTTATAATTGTGTGTCCCTATTGCACGTGCATCATACATGTACGTATCACTCCTCTACACTATTGTTGCACATCCCCGGTTGATATGGTATGTTTTATAGAGTGTGTGTCCTGTTTGCAAGAACCTCATACATGTACGTATCGCTATTGTACACTCTGGTTGCAAGTTCCCGGTTGATATGGTATGTTTTATAGAGTGTGTGTTCTCATTGCAAGTATCTCATGCATGTACGTATCACTCCTCTACACTCTTGTTGCCCGTCCCCGGTTGGTATGGTTTGTTTTATAGAGTGTGTGTCCCAATTGCAAGTGCATCATGCATGTACGTATCACTCCTCTACACTCTGGTTGCACGTCCCCGTTTGATATGGTATGTTTTATTGAGTGTGCGTCCCCATTGCAAGTGCATCATACATGTACGTATCACTCCTCTACACTCTTGTTGCACGTCACCGGTTGATATGGTATGTTTTATAGAATGTGTATCCCCATTGCAAGTGCCACATTTATGTACGTATCGCTACTCTACACTCTTGTTGCCCGTCCCCGGTTGATATGGTATGTTTTATAGAGTGTGTGTCCCAATTGCAAGTGCATCATACATGTACGTATCGCTACTCTACACTCTGGTTGCACGTCCCCGGTTGATATGGTATGTTTTATAAAGTGTGTGTCCCAATTGCAAGTGCATCATGCATTTACGTATCACTCCTCTATACTCTGGTTGCACGTCCCCGGTTGATATGGTATGTTTTATAGAGTGTGTGTCCCAATTGCAAGTGCATCATGCATGTACGTATCACTCCTCTACACTCTGATTGCACGTCTCTGGTTGATATGATATGTTTTATAGAGTGTGTGTCCCAATTGCAAGTGCCACATACATACATGTACGTATTGCTAATCTACACTCTTGTTGCGTGTCCCCGGTTGATATGGTATGTTTTATAGAGTGTGTGTCCCAATTGCAAGTGCATCATGCATGTACGTATCACTCCTCCACACTCTGATTGCACGTCCCCGGTTGATATGGTATGTTTTATAGAGTGTGTGTCCCAATTGCAAGTGCCACATACATACATGTACGTATTGCTAATCTACACTCTGGTTGCACGTCCCCGGTTGTTATGGTATGTTTTATAGAGTGTGTGTACCAATTGCAAGTGCATCATGCATGTACGTATCACATCTCTACACTCTTGTTGCACGTCCCCGGTGTTATGGTATGTTTTATAGAGTGTGTCCCAATTGCAAGTACCTCATACATGTACATATCGCTACTCTACACTCTTGTTGCACATTCCCGGTTGATATGGTATGTTTTATAGAGTGTGTGTCCCCATTGCAAGTACCACATACATGTACGTATCACTCCTCTACACTCTTGTTGCACGTCCCCGGTTGATATGGTATGTTTTATAGAGTGTGTACCCATTGCAAGTACCTCATACATGTACGTATCGCTACTCTACACTATGGTTGCACCTCCTCGGTTGATATGGTATGTCTTATAGAGTGTGTGTCCCCATTGCAAGTATCTCATACATGTACGTATCGCTACTCTACACTCTTGTTGCAAGTCCCCGGTTGATATGGTATGTTTAATAGAGTGTGTGTCCCCATTGCAAGTACCTCATACTTGTACGTATCGCTACTCTACACTCTTGTTGCACGTCCCCGGTTGTTATGGTATGTTTTATAGAGTGTGTGTCCCAATTGCAAGTGTATCATGCATGTACGTATCACTCCTCTGCACTCTTGTTGCACGTCCCCGGTTGTTATGGTATGTTTTATAGAGTGTGTCCCAATTGCAAGTGATTCATGCATGTACGTATCACTCCTCTACACTCTGGTTGCACGTCCCCGTTTGATATGGTATGTTTTATAGAGTGTGTGTCCCAATTGCAAGTGCATCATGCATGTACGTATCACTCCTCTACACTCTTGTTACACGTCACCGGTTGTTATGGTATGTTTTATAGAGTGTGTCCCATTTGCAAGTGCATCATACATGTACGTATCACTCCTCTACACTCTGGTTGCACGTCCCCGGTTGATATGGTATGTTTTATAGAGTGTGTGTCCTCATTGCAAGTACCTCATACATGTACGTATCGCTACTCTACACTCTTGTTGCAAGTCACCGGTTGATATGGTATGTTTCATAGAGTGTGTCCCAATTGCAAGTACCACATGCATGTACGTATCGCTACTCTACCCTATGATTGCACGTCCCCTGTTAATATGGTATGTTTTATAGAGTGTGTGTCCTCATTGCAAGTGCCTCATACATGTACGTATCGCTACTGTACACTCTGGTTGCATGTCCCCGGTTGATATGGTATGTTTTATATAGTTTGTGTCCCCATTGCAAGTGCCTCATACATGTACCTATCGCTACTCTACATTCTTGTTGCACGTTCCATGTTGATATGGTATGTTTTATAGTGTGTGCGTCCCCATTTCAACTACCTCATACATGTACGTGTCGCTACTGTACACTCTGGATGCGTGTCCCCAGTTACTATGGTATGTTTTATAGTGTGTGCGTCACCTTTTCAACTGCTTCATATATGTAGTGTCGCTACTGTACTGGTTGTGCGTCCCCAGTTACTATGGTATATTTATTAGAGTGTGCGTCCACATTTCAACTCCCCCATATATGTACGTATCGCTACTGTACATTCTGGATGCACGTCCCCAGTTGCTAAAGTACGTTTTATAGAATGTGTGTCCCCATTGCAAGTGCCACATACATGTACGTATCGCTACTGTACACTCTTGTTGCACATCCCCAGTTACTATGGTATGTTTTATAGTTTGTGCGTCAACTTTTCGACTGCCTTATACATGTACGTGTCGCTACTGTACAGGTTGCGCGTCCCCAGTTAGTATGGTATATTTATTAGAGTGTTCGTCCACATTTCATTTCCCTCGTACATGTACGTATCGCATCTGTACATTCTGGTTGCACGTCCCCATTTACTAAAGTACGTTTTATAAAGTGTGTGTCCCCATTGCAAATGCCTCATACATGAATGTATCGCTACTGTACCCTCTGGTTGCGTGTCCCCTGTTACTATGGTATGTTTTATAGTGTGTGCGTCACCTTTTCAACTACCTCATACATATACGTATCGCTACACTACACTCTGGTTGCACATCCCAAGTGACTATGGTATGTTTTATAGAGTGTGCGTCCCCATTTCAACTGCCTCATACATGTACGTATCGCTACTCTAAACTCTGGTTGCGCGTCCCCATATGATATGGTATGTTTAATAGAGCGTGCGTCCTCATTGCAAGTGCCCCATACATGTATGTATCGCTACTCTACAATCTGGTTGAGCGTCCCCAGTTGATATAGTACGTTTTATAGAGTGTGCGACCTCATTGCAAGTGCCCCATACATGTTCGTATTGCTACTGTACACTCTGGATGCGGTTCCCAAGTTACTATGGTATGTTTAAAAGAGTGTGCGTCCACATTTCAACAGCTTCATACGTGTACGTATCGCTACTGTACACTTTGGTTGCGAGTCCGCAGTTACTATGGTATGTTTAATATTAGAGTGTGCGTCCACATTTCTACTGCCTCATGCATGTACATGTCGCTACTATACACTCTTGCACGTCCCCGGTTGATATGTTATGTTTTATAGAATGTGCCTCCCCATTTCAAATGCCTCATGCATCAACGTATCGTTACGCTACACTCTTGTTGCACGTTCCCAGTTGATATGGAATGTTTTCAAGTGTGTGCGTCCCCATTTCAACTACTTCATACATGTACGTGTCGCTACTGTACGCTCTGGATGCACGTCCCAAGTTGATATGGTATGTTTTATAGTGTGTGTGCTTCCCCATTTCAACTGCTTCATACATGTACGTATCGCTAATCTTTTCTCTGGTTGCACGTCCCCAGTTGATATTGTATGTTGTATAGAGTGTGCATCCCCATTTCAACTGCCCCATACATGTACGTATCGCTTCTGTACACTCTGGTTGCGTTTCCCAGTTGCTGTGGTATGTTTTATAGAGAGTGCGTCCACATTTCAACTCCCTCGTACATGTACATGTCGCTACTGCACACTCTGATTGCGCGTCCCCAGTTGCTATTTTATGTTTTATAGAGTGTGCGTCCCCATTTCAACTGCCTCATACATGTACTTATTGCTACTGTACACTCTGGTTGCTTCCCCAGTTGCTATTGTATGTTTTATAGAGTGTGCGACCCCATTTCAACTGCCTCATACATGTACATATCGCTAGTGTACACTCTGGTTGCGCGTCCCCAGTTGAAATGGTATGTTTTACAGTGTGTGCATCCCCATTTCAACTGCCTCATACTTGTACGTATTGCTACTGTACACTCTGGTTACGCGTCCCCAGTTGATATGTTATGTTTAATAGAGTGTGCATCCCAAATTCAACTGCCTCATACATGTACTTATCGCTACTGTACACTCTGGTTGCGTGTCCCCAGTTGATATGGTATGTTTTATAGTGTGCATCCCCTTTTCAACTGCCTCATACATGTATGTGTCGCTACTGTACTCTCTGGTTGCGCGTCCCCAGTTACTATGGTATGTTTTATAGTGTGTTCGTCCCCATTTCAACTGCCTTATACATGTACGTATCGCAACTGTACACTCTGGTTGCGCGTTCCCAGTTACTATGGTATGATTTATAGAGTGTGCGTCCACATTTCAACTACCTTATGCATGTACGTGTCGCTACTGTACATACTGGATGTACGTCCCCAGTTACTATGGTATCTTTTAAAGTGTGTGCGTCCTCATTTCAACTGCCTCATACATATACGTATCGCTACTGTACACTCTGGTTGTGAGTTCCCAGTTACTTTGGTATATCTATTATAAGAGTGTGCGTCCACATTTCAACTCTCTCAAACATATAAGTATCGCTGCTCTACACTCTTGTTGCACGTTCACAGTTGTAATGGTATGTTTTATAGAGTGTGTGTTCCCATTGCAAGTGCCACATACATGTACGTATCGCTACTTTACACTCTTGTTGCACGTCCCCGGTTGATATGGTATGTTTTTTAGAGTGTTTGTCCCCATTTCAAGTGCCTCATACATGTACGTATCGCTTCTCTACACGCTTGTTGCACGTTCACAGTTGATATGGTATGTTTTATTGTGTTTACGTCCCCATTTCAAATGCCTCATACATGTACGTGTCGCTACTCTACACTCTTGTTCCACGTCTCCGGTTGATATGGTATGTTTTATAGAGTGTGTGTCCCCATTGCAAGTGCCACATACATGTACGTATCACTACTATACCCTATGGTTGCACGTCCCCTGTTGATATGGTATGTTTTATAGAGTGTGTGTCCCCATTGCAAGTGCATCATACATGTACGTATCGCTACTCTACACTATGGTTGCACGTCCCCGGTTGATATGGTATGTTTTATAGAGTGTGTGTCCCCATTGCAAGTGCCACATACATGTACGTATCGCTACTCTACACTCTTGTTGCAAGTCCTCGGTTGATATGGTATGTTTTTATAGAGTGTGTGTCCCCATTGCAAGTATCTCATACATGTACGTATCGCTACTCTACACTCTTGTTGCACGTCCCAGGTTGATATGGTATGTTTTATAGAGTGTGTCCCCATTGCAAGTACCACATACATGTACGTATCGCTGCTCTACACTCTTGTTGCAAGTCTTCGGTTGATATGGTATGTTTTAAAGAGTGTGTGTCCCCTTTGCAAGTATCTCATACATGTACGTATCGCTACTCTACACTCTTGTTGCAAGTCCCCGGTTGATATGGTATGTTTTATAGAGTGTGTGTCCCCATTGCTAGTACCACATACATGTACTTATCGCTACTCTACACTCTTGTTGCAAGTCCCCGGTTGATTGGTATGTTTTATAGGGTTTGTCCCCATTGTAAGTACCACATGCATGTACGTATCGCTACTCTACCCTATGGTTGCACGTCCCAGGTTGATATGGTATGTTTTATAGAGTGTGTGTCATCATTGCAAGTGCCTCATACATGTACGTATCGCTACTGTACACTCTGGTTGCACGTCCCCGGTTGATATGGTATGTTTCATAGAGTGTGTGTCCCCATTGCAAGTGCCTCATACATGTACGTATCGCTACTCTACATTCTTGTTGTACGTTCCCAGTTGATATGGTATGTTTTATAGTGTTTGCGTCCCCATTTCAACTACCTCGTACATGTACGTGTCGCTACTGTACACTCTGGATGCGTGTCCCAAGTTACTATAGTATGTTTTATAGTGTGTGCGTCACCTTTTCAACTGCTTCATATATGTACGTGTCGCTACTGTACTGGTTGTGCGTCCCCAGTTACTATGGTATATTTATTAGAGTTTGCATCCACATTTCAACTCCCCCATACATTTACGTATCGCTACTGTACATTCTGGATGCACGTCCCCAGTTGCTTAAGCACGTTTTATAGAATGTGTGTCCCCATTGCAAGTGCCTCATACATGTACGTATCGCTACACTACACTCTTGTTGCACATCCCCAGTTACTATGGTATATTTTATAGTTTGTGCGTCAACTTTTCGACTGCCTCATACATGTACGTGTCGCTACTGTACAGGTTGCGCATCCCAAGTTAGTATGGTATATTTATTAGAGTGTTCGTCCACATTTCATTTCCCACGTACATGTACGTATCGCATCTGTACATTCTGGTTGCACGTCCCCAGTTACTAAAGTACGTTTTATAAAGTGTGTGTCCCCATTGCAAGTGCCTCATACATGAACGTATCGCTACTGTACCCTCTGGTTGCGTGTCCCCAGTTACTATGGTATGTTTTATAGTGTGTGCGTCACCTTTTCAACTGCCTCATACATGTATGTATCGCTACACTACACTCTGGTTGCACATCCAAAGTTACTATGGTATGTTTTATAGAGTGTGCGTCCCCATTTCAACTGCCTCATACATGTACGTGTCGCTACTGTACACTCTAGTTGCGCATTCCCAGTTACTATGGTATGTTTTATAGGGTGTTCATCCCCATTTCAACTGCCTCATACATGTACATATCGCTACTGTACACTCTGGTTGCGCGTCCCCAGTTGATATGGTATGTTTCATAGAGTGTGCATCCCCTTTTAAACTGCCTCATACATTTACGGATCGCTTCTCTACACTCTGGTTGCGCTTCTCCAGTTGCTATAGTATGTTTTATATCTATATCTAGTGTGCGTTCACATTTTAACTGCCTCATACATAAACGTATCGCTACTGTACACTCTGGATGCACGTCCCCAGTTAATATGGTATGTTTTATAGAGTGTGCGTCCCCTTTTCAAGTGCCTCATACATGTACGTATCGCTACTGTACATTCTGGTTGCACGTCCCCGGTTGTTATGGTATGTTTTATAGAGTGTGCATCCCCATTGCAAGTGCCTCATACATGTACGTATCACTCTTCTACATTGTGGTTGCACGTCCCCGGTCGGTATGGTGTGTTTTATTGAGTGTGCGTCCCCATTGCAAGTGCCACATACATGTAAGTGTCGCTACTGTACACTCTGGATGCGTGTTCCCAGTTACTATGGTATGTTTAATAGAGTGTGCATCCCCATTTCAACTGCCTCATACATGTACGTGTCGCTACTGTACACTCTGGTTTCGCGTTCCCAGTTGATATGGTATGTTTTATAGGGTGTGCGTCCCCATTTCAAGTGCCTCATTCAAGTACGTATCGTTACTGTACATTCTGGATGCGCGTCCCCAGTTACTCTTGTATGTTTTATAGAGTGTGCGTCCATATTTCAACTGCCTCATACTTGCACGTATCGCTACTGTACACTCTGGTCGCGCGCCCCCAGTTACTATGGTATGTTTAATATAGTATACATCACCATTTCATGTGCCTCATACATGTACGTATCGCTTCTCTGCACTCTGGTTGCGCGTCCCCAGTTATTATGGTATGTTTAATAGAGAATGCGTCCCCATTTCAAGTTCCTCATACATGTACGTATCGCTACTGTACACTCTGGTTGCACGTCCCCACTTACTATGGAATGTTTTATAGAGTGTGCGTCCACATTTCAACTGCCTCATACATATACGTATCGCTACTGTACATTCTGGTTGCGCGTTCCCAGTAATAATGGTATGTTTAATAGAGTGTGCGTCCCCATTTTAACTGCCTCATACATATACGTATCGCTACTGTACTTTCTGGTTGCACGTCCCCAGTTGATATGGTATGTTTTAAAGAGTGTGCGTCCCCATTTTAACTGCATCATACATGTACGTATCGCTACTGTACTTTCTGGTTGCACGTCCCCAGTTACTATGGTAGGTTTTATAGACTGTGCGTCCACATTTCAAATGCCTCATACATGTACGTGTCGCTACTGTACACTCTGGTTGCACGTCCCCAGTTGATATTGTATGTTTTATAGAGTGTGCGTCCCCTTTTCAACTGCTTCATACTTGTACGTATCGCTACTGTACACCCTGGTTGCACGTCCCCATTTGCTATGGTATGTTTTATAAAGTTTGCATCCCCATTTTAACTGCCTCATATATGTACGTATCGCTACTGTACACTCTGGTTGCGCGTCCTCAGTTGCTATGATATGTTTTATAGAGTGTACGTCCACATTTCAACAGCTTCATACATGTACGTGTCACTACTGTATATTCTGGATGCACCTCCCCAGTTGATATGGTATGTTTTATAGTGTGTGCGTCCCCATTTAAACTGCCTTATACTTGTACTGATCGCTACTGTACACTCTGGTTGCCCGTCCCCAGTTTCTATGGTATGTTTTATAGTGTGTACGTCCCCATTTTGACTGCCTCATACATGTACGTGTCGCTACTGTACACTCTGGTTGCGCCTCCCCATTTACTATGGTATGTTTTATAGTGTGTGCGTTGCCATTTCAACTACCCCATACATGTACGTATCGCTACTGTACACTCTTGTTACGTGTTCCAGTTACTATGGTATGTTTTATAGATTGTATGTCCCTATTTCGACTGCCTATTGCTATTGTACATTCTGGTGTCGCTACTGTACACTCTGGTTGCGCCTCCCCATTTACTATGGTATGTTTTATAGTGTGTGCGTTGCCATTTCAACTACCCCATACATGTACGTATCGCTACTATACACTCTGGTTGCGTGTTCCAGTTACTATGGTATGTTTTATAGATTGTATGTCCCTATTTCGACTGCCTATTGCTATTGTACATTCTGGTGTCGCTACTGTACACTCTGGTTGCGCCTCCCCATTTACTATGGTATGTTTTATAGTGTGTGCGTTGCCATTTCAACTACCCCATACATGTACGTATCGCTACTATACACTCTGGTTGCGTGTTCCAGTTACTATGGTATGTTTTATAGATTGTATGTCCCTATTTCGACTGCCTATTGCTATTGTACATTCTGGTGTCGCTACTGTACACTCTGGTTGCGCCTCCCCATTTACTATGGTATGTTTTATAGTGTGTGCGTTGCCATTTCAACTACCCCATACATGTACGTATCGCTACTATACACTCTGGTTGCGTGTTCCAGTTACTATGGTATGTTTTATAGATTGTATGTCCCTATTTCGACTGCCTATTGCTATTGTACATTCTGGTGTCGCTACTGTACACTCTGGTTGCGCCTCCCCATTTACTATGGTATGTTTTATAGTGTGTGCGTTGCCATTTCAACTACCCCATACATGTACGTATCGCTACTTTACACTCTGGTTGCGTGTTCCAGTTACTATGGTATGTTTTATAGATTGTATGTCCCTATTTCGACTGCCTATTGCTATTGTACATTCTGGTTTCGCGTCCTCAGTTGCTATGGTATGTTTTATAGACGTATAGATTGTACGTAGTGTGTTTTTCCTTAATTTCAAATGACTCTACTTCACTAACTATAATATATAATATGCTTTCAAATTGTTTTTTTACATCAATCGCTTTATCTAACCATAAGCATTGCAGAAAAACACCGTTAAAGTTCCCGGCCAGGCTAATGACCTAAGGCGAGCCGGTCGAACAGTGCCGTAAAAACGTTCGGACTTTGAGGCAAATAAACGTGAAAATTACTATTTCTGGAGCGTTCGATTATGCCGGACAGGGCAATATCCGTAGTATATGATATATCCGATTGATAGTGGATGTTGGCATTGGGTTTCTCTAATGAATGATGTAAAACTCATTCCCTAGTGCTACCGATGTGGTCCCGGAGATGCGTGGCGAATAGTGAAAAATCTTGAACATTTCATATTTGCCGGTGTGTGAATTTTTCGAAAATACTTATCAGAACCTATCAATCTGTATATCAGAGTGTACCTAGATGTTGCCTGTACGAATTGAAGGAGTACCAACAACCACATGTGCTTGTTTGAAGCACGTGCGCTACAGTAAAAAGAGTGAACATAAAATTGATTTCTGCGTTTAGGTTCTATGTTTGTCCGTGTCTCACGGGTCTTTAATATATTTTTAAAAACTATCTGTGGTAAAAACAAGAAAATAAAAATGTTCCGATAAAGAATGGTACAAAAACAGACCTGTCGACCAAATATTGAAGTTTGTGGAACTTTTTGAAAATTATGGAATTTGACTTTTTCTAAAAAAAAAGCCGTGAAAAGCCGTGATAATACTTGTTGTACATATACGTGTCATGTTCAAATCACTGCCGAGAGCTCATTCCTCAGGAATTGACCTTGAGCTTGACTTTGTTGAACTTGGTCCATTGTGTAGGTATTGACGAGATAGTGAGTTAGTTTTATTTCCTCACACTTGGTCCCCAGTTACTCGGTAAATACTAATACAGTGTGTATGTCCCCGGTTGCCAGTGTGTAAACGGTGTGCGTCCCCGTTTATACTGGCTCGTACATTTTTTACACACTTGGTCCCCGGTTAATCGGTAAATACTAATACGGTGTGTATGTCCCCGGTTGCCAGAGTGTGTAAACGGTGTGCGTCCCCGGTTAGAGTATAAAATTTCATAAGTCACTATTTTAACAATAGACAACTTTTTGAGCCAGCACCATAACTGGAATGCAACCACCATGACCGTTACCCCACCCACTATCATTTTATTGCAACCGTTTCAGAAATCCGTTGCATGTTGAATCTGTGAAAAACTAAAAAAATCAAATCGGCCTCTATTGCATGAATCGTATGACGTGGACTGAAAAACCTGTTGACCGTATGTGCACGTGGAAAAAGTGGAAATGAATGTTCTGGGCACTAAGTGCTGTGTACACGCTGCATATGATCTCAACATCGCCAGGGTAAAAAATACATGTACATTGGGCATGAAACTCAGACAGAGCTACATCAGTTATAAAAAAAAGAGGGACGTTTTTTTGCTAAGTAAGGCCTATATATAATATAACATTTCAACATCTTTTTCCCCTTCAAATGATCATATAATCATATAAAACGTATAAAACACATAAATACAAGATTTATTTTTTGTGAGTGTGGGTCAAATGTACGATATATTGACATGTGTAAATAAGCACATCTACAATTCCCAAGTATACTTGCGGGTGTTCACGTTACCCTAACTTGTCTTTCATGTTTTCCCCTGCAGATCATGATAGCTTTTGTGTACATTTTGTTTTTATTATTTCATAAAAAACGAATATAATGTTACCATATGTGTTGTGTTTTATTAATCCAGAAAAGTTTGAAAAAGTTCCAAGTTCAAATCTTAATTAAATTTCTTATTTGTTAGATAAAAGAAAACGAATAATGGAGAGTAACGGAAGATTTTAATCCGAGTCTCAAACTTGGGCAGTTAATTGAGAACAAGACATGACTCAGTCGATGAGCTGGGTAAATACATCACTCAAAACGTAAATACGGAAATACGTATAAAAAGTGACAATTTTTCCCTAAAATGATTTGTTATATGTAGAGTTTTAAACTACCAACGCAAGTCTCACGAAACATGACTATTGCTATTGAGTTATAAGTACTGAGGTATTGTTTTGCTTCTGTGTGTCGGTTCTAACTTTCACAGACTTAATCCGTAACATAACGACAATGCTCTACAGTGGCGTAGCTGTCTTACGCTATAACGCCCGGGCTTGCACATATTTTTGAAATTACCCTTCAGAACGCAGGAAATGCAATCTGAAAGTGTTTTTTCTGCTGGGACATGCCCCCAGACCCCTCTAGAACCTGTTGGGCTTGCACATCATTTTAGGGTCAGCTACGCCACTGCTCTAAAACTATATGCCGGACAGCCTCTTTACGAGACTCGAAGTGTAAATGGCAGTATTGGCGTAGGGTTGCACTATTCTACAATGTTAAAACTATCGACACTGAATCCGTGACATTAAAATAAGGATCGACACGCCTCCGTTAGTTACCCTGTCGTCACAAACCTGTGACATTTTAAAAAATTTAAACTTGAAGAAATATTCATAACCAGATGTTCAATTTGATTGTATTTTACTTATAATACACTACATTCCCTGGTATGTCAAATATATACTTCATACGTTTGATTATATAAACATATCAGCGATTATGTCCCCGCTTTCGACTAGCAACTGTGACAAAATTTACAAAACAATAATACTGTCGACGTGAATCTGTGACAAACTTTCGACGCGAATCACTCTCGCTGTGACAGAGTTCCCTGACCGTGATGGTGTCAGAAGTTAAGGATTTCAATCATTCCTGAACATTATTAGTGGACATTCTTAGTGAAGCGACGGAATTCCATAAATAATTCTTTGGAATATTGAATAGATCGTTTCATCCACACAAAATGAAATTAGCTGGTGTGCCGATGCCATCAATGAATTGGGAATCTTTCAGAGCAATTCAAGAAATTTCGACAGCATTCGGAACTAATTTTTGCGGGAGCCCTGGTAAAGCAAACCGAAGAGGTGAAAGTAACATATCTACTTCTCTGGATTGGAAAGACAGGCAGAGAAATATACAATATACAATCCCGTGTTTGCGCGAGATTTAAATTCAACAACGAAATCCAAGGAACAAACACAATAGAATAGTTCATAACAAAACTCAAGTCTCTAGCTTTGGACTGTGCTTTTGGGGTCGATTATAGAGACGAACTGATTAGGGATCGCATTGTGTTTGGCGTCAAGTCAAACAAAATTCGGGAGAAGTTATTGGCGGAGGGCGAAAAACTAACTCTTGAAAGAGCTACTCGGATATGTCAATCGTTTGAGTATGCTCAAGAGCAGTTATGTTCCATGCAGCCCGGTCAACCATATGATAACGTTAACACAAACAAAAGACCCCGAACAAAGCGAGGAGGGCACAAGGGAGGTTCAGCCAGAGATTTATACCAGCGTGCGACCAACAATCGAGAGGGCGCTGTCGGTTCAAGACCAAAACAATCAGTGACACAAAATGGACACAACAAACATAAGTGTTATAACTGCGGTGGCTCACAGCACAAAACAAAGCAGCAGTGTCCGGCACATGGCAAACAGTGTCACAAATGTTCAAAATGGAACCACTTTATGTCAGTTTGCAAGCCCGCCAAGGTTCACGAGGTCGGAAATGGACACTCCGATAACTCAGACATTTTTGTTGATGGTGTTGAGTCCAAAGTGGTGAATGGCCAGGTATTTTCAGAGATAGACGTGGGACCGTCAACACAAAGAATTAAATTCAAGCTGGACACTGGAGCTCAGGTAAATATCATACCGTTTGATCTGTATCAGAATCTAGGTCTAGAGAATAAGTTAGATAAGTCTGTTTTCTCTGTCTGCATATGACGGTAGTAAGCTTAAGGTTAAGGGTTGTGTCACACTACATTGCAGGCATCCGGCTACAGGTCATACGGGTCCTGTGACATTTCATGTTGTTGACAAAGTCAAAACCCTTGTTTGGTCTCCAGTCATGTATCGATTTCAGATTATTAAATTAACATACTCTGTTGAAGGGAACCATCAGGTAACACCCCTCACAAAATCGGCCGTGTTAGAAACACATGCAAAAGTATTTCAGGGTATCGGTCTGTTTCCCGGGGAATGCATCATACGGTTAGATCCCCAAGCTATATCTGTGGTTCATCCTCCTGAAAAGTCCCTGTATCATTACATGATAGCTTTAGGGAAGAACTCTCCAGAATGGAGAGTAATGGGATCATTGCAAAAGTAAACAAGCCTACTGACTGGGTCAATTCGATGGTTGCAGCAGAGAAAGGTTCTGGCAAACTTAGAATATTGCCTGTTGCACAGTAAAGGCCCGGTCACAACCCACCGTGCGTGTTTTTAGTCCGTACGTTTTTTGGGGAGGCCACGGCCGCCACGTTTTTCTGAAAACGTGGGGAGGGAGTGGCAAGAGCAGGAAAAGAGTACGTCAACGCACGTCACTCGCACGGTTGCGCAAGGTGTAAGTACGTGGCCCGCACGCCACGCATGGCCGTGAGCGGTTGCGTGCATCGTACGTTGCACACATGGTAAGTGAGTTGTACGTGCTTACAACTTGCTTACAACGTACGATCTCCATGCGATTGCCACGTTATTGTACGGAGGCCGTACTTACACGTGCTGCTCACGTACTGTGTCCTTACTCACTCGCATGTTGTAAGTGCGTGGAAGCACGCACTTGCAAGTACGGCGGGTTGGGACCACGGCATAAATGGGCCAATTTTGAAAAAAAAAAACAGGTAAATGAATAAAAAAATATATATATGTGTTAAAGTCTAAATTACACCATTATTTCTATAACATAACATAATTACCTAAATGTACTTTTTTTTTTTTGTCATGCAAAAATCCATGATTTTTTTTAAGAGCGCTTTTAATGGCTCAAAACAACTGTTTTAGGGCGTAATGTGTTAGCATCTAAAGTTTACCCATTATTTAAATATAAATAAAATTCATTTAATTGCTCATTTACACATTTTATTAGAATTTATCAATAGATATTTTAATTACTTTTATTTTGGTGTATGGCTAAGTCGTTTTTCTTATGTAGACTTTTGAACGATTTCCCTACTTCGTAATGGAAAAAAATTCAATTAAAACCTTTGTTTCCTTATTTATTCATAAATATATAAATATGTACTAAATGAATGTTTATTTTCCTTTCTATGCTTTGCTATTGTATGTGATTCAAAAGCAGAGTTTTATTTTTACTGTTAAAATAGTGTATTTGTGAAAAAAATACCTAACATCAGAAAATTTCAATTTGTGCCAAAAAAACTGTAACGTCCGTCCCCCTGCCATATATTCTTCCAAAAAGATAAACAGAATAATACATTTACCTGTTGACATACATATCCATGTACTATATAAAAAAAAAAGTTAAATAAAACTTGATCTGAGCATATTTAAGGAAAATATACACTAAAATGTAAAATTTACATGTAACGTCCGTCCCCGTAACGTCCGTCCCCCTATATATACAAATGATAAATCTATGTTTTTATCATCTTTTCACATTTTTTTCACTTTATAAAAGTATTTTATGTTAGCAGTGTGATGTTTAGACTTGAATAAAAATTTAAAAAATAATATATATATATATATATTGACCATATTATAGACTTTCTTAATAAATTCATAATGCAAGATCAATGAATTGTGGTATTTAATAAAATTGTATAGCTACAATCTCATGGAAGAGCAAATTTCTTATACACATGTTTGTTTAGGAAACAAAAATTAAAAGAATTTGCATTTAAGTTGAATGTTTAAATTCACTTTAAAAAATAGGGGACGTACGTTACTTGATTTTTTAGTAGCAATGTACAATTGATACAAACCCTCTAATTTAACTGAAAATGTTGAAATTAGCAATAGGCCATAAAATGATGTAATATTACATACATCCTGTCATTAACCCAGGGATTATTAAAGATGGGGTGATCTATGGAGTCACTGTGTGCAGTATGCAGACAGAGGGGGGCAGTATGTCTCCAGTGTATATTACCACATGGTGTGAATGTAGTCCTTGGGGAAATTAGGAGAGCACAGTAGGATGTCAGGTAGATTGACAGTAGCATATTCCTTGTACAATATAGATGTAGACAAATATATTCCATTTGGCACTTCTTAAAAAGGTGAGAAATTCATATTTGTCCTGGGAACTAGAATGGGTAATGATGTTAAATGGGGGTAAAATGGCAGGTTGAATACACAGTATAATTAACAAAGTGGCATGTCAAAAATACTGCTCAACTTGGCTTCATCTAAATTTACTTTAAAAGGGTATGAAATAAAAATCTTATCATTCGTTTCTTATCGTGCAATAATAGATGCAGAAGCTTAACGCGAGAAAGAAAGAGACAAAAAGCGCCGCCAAAGAAAAATTGAAGCTTAATAAGGTAATTATATGATTATTTTATTTTAATATCCCTTTATTCATCACATGGTTTATAAATGGACCATTCTTTATTCCTGATTTATAGGGTGTTTTTTAGCTCTACTGGCCAAAGGCCAGAAGTGCTTATGCGATGGCGCGTTGTCTGTCGTCTGACGGCTCAAGCATTCAAACGTGTTTGCTTGGAAACTGCTTGGAACTCCAGCTAAGAAGGCGCGTATCATTGAAAACTTGTTGAAAATACGACATCACGGTCTCGCCAGATGTCAAGTCAGAGTCCCTCTGTACAGGCTGTGTTAAACCAAAAAATGACTCGAAAAAAACTAAACACACAATTCTCTATCAATGAATCTCTGAAGCAGAAATTAGGAAACCGAAAAGAGAAACAAAAATCCACAACAAGCATTGTTGCATCTAAATTACATATGTACTTGGATTAATTATATATTAGTTTAAAAGTTTTAGAATTTAGTAAAGGTTTGCTTAAAATGTAGTTTTAATATCATCTCTTTTAAATGTAACGTCCGTCCCCTTGTGCTATAGACAATTTTAAGTTCCTGTAAAATTACTAAAACTTGGACAAAAAGGGTATTGGATGCTGAAAACAAGTCCCATTATAATCAAATATTGTGTAATAGTATGACCAAGTATAACCAATAATTCAAACGGAATAATTTCAATGAATGCATGACAAAATCATGAATTAGCATATTTTAATTGAAATATATTATAAAAATACTATTTTGAAATTGCTTTTTTTTTTTTAATTATAAGTAGCTACATTTCTTTTTCACATTACTTTTACTAAATAAGAATTGTATGAACTCAAACAATTGTATCTCTCTTAGAGTGATGTTCAAATTTAATGTAACATCCGTCCCCTTATATTGTAACGTCCGTGCCCTGAGCCCTTATGTTGTACATATGCTATTTATTAAAACTGACATAAAAGAGACTGTAATAAATGTTCATAGTATGTTATATTTTTTACTTAGATGCTAACATAATTGGCCAATTTACTGTGCAACAGGCAATATGTATTGATGCCAAAGACTTGAACTCAAATATCCTCCGACCATATTACCTTATGAGAACTCACTGGGGTGCAAAATATTTCACCAAACTAGATGCCCGATCCGGTTACTGGGCCATCAAACTAGTTTCAAAGTCCTCCTATCTGACTACCTTTAACACCATATTTGGAAGATATCGTTATCTGAGACTACCATTTGGTCTGGTATGTTCTGGTGACGAATTCATCCGCAAAGTTGACGAAAGCTTTGAGGATCTCAGTGCCGTAGTTGCAATTGTCGATGACATTCTTGTGTATGGGAAAACGCGAGAAGAACATGACCTTTATCTAAGGGCAGTATTAGACTGATCACTCGAGAGAGGCATCCGCTTTAATGAAGAGAAACTCCAAGTAGGTGTCACGGAAGTATAGTACTTCAGACATTTGCTAACATCTGAGGGTTTTAAAGCAGAACCAGCCAAGGTCAAGGCTATTAGAGAAATGCCCTTTCCAACAAACAAAGCTGAGGTAGAGACCATATTAGGGATGGTTACATATCTGTCGAGATATGCCCCAAATCTGGCTGAAATAACAAGTCCTTTGAGACAGGTGTTATCAAAGGATGTTGAATTTTCATTGGACAAACCTCAGGTAGAAGCTTTTAACAAGGTTAAACAGGTTATAACACGACCGGGTAGTATCTTGTCCTATTATAAGAAATCATTAACACTTAGAGATACAAGTAGATACAAGCAAGTTTGGCCTGGGTGCGGCCATATTGCAGGACGGCAAATCCATTGCTTATGCATCGAAATCCCTCACATAATCCGAAATTAACTATGCTGAAATAGAAAGAGATGTACGCCATTGTATTCGGGTGCGAGCGGTTCCACCAATTTATTTATGGGCGCAATGTGCATGTCGAAACCGACCACTGCCGTTGATATCAATTTTCAAAAAACCGCTCTACGCCGCTCCCGCTCGTCTACAACGCATGTTGTTACGGTCACAGAGATATGACCTTGAACTTAAGCATTTCTTCTCAAAGCAAAATCCCTATCGCAGACACCTTAAGTAGGAAATTTCTAAGCGACACCTATCCAGACCCTGACCTATCAAAAGGTATGGATTTGCAAGTCAACATGGTCATAAAATGCATGCCTGTAAGTGACAGAAAAATGCAATAAATCAGAATACACACAGAGCAAGATATACAACTGTGTACGCTTAAAACAGTTATCTTACAAGCTGGCCAAACTCTAGAACTCAATGTCAACCTGATATAGTTCCGTTCTGGACTTATCGAGATGAATTAACCCTAGTTGATGGAATTGTGATGAAAGGTCATAAGATAGTGATACCAAAATCCCTTCGATCAAACATGCTTGATATAATTCATCTCCGGCACTCAGGTACTGATAAATGTCTGAAAAGGGCACGTGAGGTCATGTACTGGCCAGGAATTTCAAATGACATAACCAGTCTAGTGCTTAACTGCACTATTTGTGTACAGCATCGTAACTCTAATCAGAAAGAACCGCTGTGTACAACAGAGTTCCCTGATTATCCGTGGCAAATGATAGCCACTGATCTGTTCACCTGGGACAATAAAAGTTATCTTCTTGTAGTAGACTACTACAGCCGATACTTTGAGGTCAAAGAACTCCCAAATATAAAAAGTGTGACTGTGATTAATCGAATTAAGAGCATTCTTTCTGACAATGGCCCATGCTACAGCTCACAGGAATTTTTCTCAGTTTGCTAAGGAATGGGATTTCAAACATGTGACTTCTAGTCCACATTATCCACAGTCAAACGGGCTTGCTGAGAAATATGTGCAAATATGCAAAATAATTCTCACAAAATCTAAGTCAGCCAAATCAGACCCATTGTTAGCATTTCTTGAATACAGAACCACACCCCTAGACAGTGGGTACTCCCCGTCACAGCTATCAATGGGCAGACAATTAAGGTCAGTTTTACCTGCTTCAAAACATAAAATGATCTCACACAAGCAAAGGGGAAAAGATTATTATGAAAGGCAGGCTAAAACACTTCAGATCTTAAAGGTAGGGGATTCAACTAAGATCCAAAAACAAAACAAAACTTGGACACCAGCGGTTGTAACTGAAAAGCACAACGACAGGTCTTATTCGGTTAAAACCTCTGGGGCCGAGTATATGCGAAACGGGCGTCATTTATTGAAGACAAATGAACCTCATCATATCACTTACACCCATGACTTGATATTTGCACACCAACGGATATTGAAGTTAGCCTTTCAGTCGCTGCACAAAGAATCGATCCCACCACCTATCTCTGGAGATACATCACCATTACCACAACAGGATGAACATTCGCCCACCAAACCATATGTGTCGAGACTTGTAAAAAGAAAAATGATTGAATCAATGTAAAATGACTATCGGGTGCAAAATGAAGACTGGGTGTAATCATATGTCAAAATAGCATTGGACTATTACAAACAATATATAGTAATACAGTTTAAAAAACACCAACACGTAAAAATCGTTAGTTAAAATTTAATACCGACGTTTCGGCATATCGCTTTAAACATTGTTTTTTTAAACAATATATAGGAAGTGCTTATATATACAACTTTTAAGTAGTACATAGTTGCACTGCTTACAATACAATTTCTTGGCAACCTTTCTGGTTGCAAAAATAATATTGTTTATTGTATAACACTGATTATTGTTAATTCATTATGACACTTGTTATATCTCATTAATTTCCCGTGACCAGCAGATGACTTTAATAATATTATTATGAACAACTTTCGCACGCGTTTTAGCTACAAGTGCAGTGACCTATATAGCGGAGTCTCTATCTGGAAATAAGCAGAAGACGATATTGTACAATCTACAATATTTTATTTACCAATTTAATGTCCAAATACAGTTTTATTATATAATACATAAAGCATATCTCGAATACAAACAAATATTAGCTACCAGAAATGACATGTATTTAAATTCGTACAGTTAAATATTTTTTGTAAAGAAATCAAACTACTTTAACACAATTTTGAATTTTGACAATAAGTCATTATTTGGGGAAATAACGCTTGCAGTAAGAAGTACACTTATTTATCAAAAGTTATACATATGAATTAATTTCTTTAATTTGTATATTTAATGTAACTTCAGAAAACATACATGTACATTTCAGTAGTAAACATTTATTACCATAAAGAATAGTTTATGATTAAGTAATGTATCATCAAGATTTTATTATACCCCCGACAAACGAAGTTTTGAGGGGGTATATTGGAGTCACCCTGTGGTCGGTCTGTCGGTCGGTCTGTCCGTTGCAATTTTCCTTGTCCGGAGCATCACTAGAAAAGTACTGGATGGAATTTCATCAAACGTCATACAATGGTAGAATATAATGACAGGAAGTGCAGTGTACAAGAAACATAACTCTATTCTTGCTAATTACAGAGTTATTGCCCTTTGATATATTTCCCTTGTCTGGAGCATTACTTTTAAAGTACTGGATGTAATTTCATCAAACTTCATACAATGGTAGAATATAATGACAGGAAGTGCAGTGTACAAGAAACATAACTCTATTCTTGCTTATTACAGAGTTATTGCCCTTTGATATATTTTCCTTGTCCGGAGCATCACTAGAAAAGTACTGGATGGAATTTCATCAAACGTCATACAATGGTAGAATATAATGACAGGAAGTGCAGTGTACAAGAAACATAACTCTATTCTTGCTAATTACAGAGTTATTGCCCTTTGATATATTTCCCTTGTCTGGAGCATTACTTTTAAAGTACTGGATGTAATTTCATCAAACTTCATACAATGGTAGAATATAATGACAGGAAGTGCAGTGTACAAGAAACATAACTCTATTCTTGCTTATTACAGAGTTATTGCCCTTTGATATATTTCCCTTGTCTGGAGCATTACTTTTAAAGTACTGGATGGAATTTCATCAAACTTCATACAATGGTAGAATATAATGACAGGAAGTGCAGTGTACAAGAAACATAACTCTATTCTTGCTAATTACAGAGTTATTGCCCTTTGATATATTTCCCTTGTCCAGAGCATTACTTTTAAAGTACTGGATGGAATTTCATCAAACTTCATACAATGGTAGAATATAATGACAGGAAGTGCAGTGTACAGGAAACAACTCTATTCTTGCTAATTACAGAGTTATTGTCCTTTGATATATTTCCCTTGTCCGGAGCATTACTTTTAAAGTACTGGATGGAATTTCATCAAACTTCATACAATGGTAGAATATAATGACAGGAAGTGCAGTGTACAGGAAACGTAACATTTATTGATTTCCATGAAAGCTTGTACACTGCACAATAATTAAAAAGACCGTTTTTAATTTTAACAAAACCATAAAAAAATTAACAATACAAAAAACTCAATCCATAACATTCTTTTTTATTAAGTATTTCTTTGTCTGGAGCATAACTTTAAAACTATTTGATATAATTTAATAAAACTTCATACAATGGTAAACCATTTTCTGTCATGGCGGCGTTCGGGGGTATTCATCACCTTCAGTGATAGCTCTAGTTAATTCTAATTTCATTTAAAGATTCTGAAAACATTATTTAAGTTTTACACAAAAATAATAAACTTCTTTCTATCAACATAAAAAGTTACAAGTTAAATGAAATAAAAAGTAAAGAATTCAACATACCTGGAAATAAGCAGAAGACGATATTGTACAATTTACAATATTTTATTTACCGATTCAATGTCCAAATACAGTTTGATACTTGGACATGTTCAATCTTGATTTATATACGTTTCTGCGCATTCCAGGTGTTAAAAATGTATTTACAACAATTATCGCCATAAGGTCCAAAGAAGGAAATGTCAGTCTGGCTTCCTGTCAACTATTATACCTTTATTTAATTACAATCAAAGAAGCTCTTTGATCTCAGGCTTAAGGTGATTAAACATCTGATTTATTATCACAGTAAAAGCTGACTGAGATTTGACACAGATTGTTTAAAGGAGCTGGACAGTAGGTGTTAATATTTGGCTTTAACACTCAACACTTAGAGCAGTCCAACTATTTAACAATATGTACTTTTCTTAAGAGCAATGTTAAAATACTAAATTAATCAAGTATTGGACATGCAAAATTGAAGAAAAATCTTTTGATATAAAAATCATTAATAAATATTTATAAAATATTTAAATGCATTTTATAGTTTCTTTTTAAAATTTATTTTTAACAATTATGTATGGTTATGCAATATTCAATATTGTAAAAATATGCATCATAATAATATAACTATAAATTGTAACATGCGTCATTTCATTAAGAAAACATGACTCTACTTGTAAACATAAAACCATGGGAAAGATGAATTAACCCTGCCATGAACTTAATCTTTGATCAGATTGTGTGTCAAACAGCTAATACAGCTGCCAGTTGCTGCAGTTAGATTACAATTATAGGCGTCAGTTTAAATGAAATGTGTTATTTTACCATTAAGCTTACATAATAAATCCCATTGGTCAAAGTGTAATCCTCTCTGGGAATACACCGACAAGATGTTTAATTGGTAGTTTATTTTGAAAAGAAGGGACATGTAACAGTATTGTAACTCCGCCTTCTTCATGTCAGTTAATTCACTGATAAGCCTCTCTGATACCTCTGGTGATCAATCTTGTACAGACTCTCATACGGTATACATCTCATAGTGTTTCCCCCAGGATTGAAAATGGGCAGGGTACCAATTGAAAAAGGGCATTTTTTGGCGCGTACAAAATAATAGAAAAAAGGTCATTACTTTATTGCGTGTTGTGTTGAGCACCATTTTCAGCACTAATAACAAGTATGATACATGTATGTTTTTGTAAATGTATGAATCATCTTAAATAAGGCTATTACAATATCATGTATTAATAATACATGCTATCAAGGAACTATAGAAGGATATACTATAGTTCCTTGATGATATTGTAGTAGCATTATTAATAATACATGATACTATTGCAGTAGCCTTATTATTAATCAATTATAAAGTAATTAACTCAATAGTATTTGATAGTTCAAGTACCCTTATAAGATAAATATTATATTTACACAATGCTTTAATCTATGTTAAAAATTTGAACCGTTTTAAGTGGGGATTTTATTTGTTGAAATAAGATGCTGAGAAACCGGGAGTATCCAGCTAACCATTAATGTGCATTTCAAATATATGTTTCTATCCTATATTAGAATAATATTGCCATAAAAATATAGTAAAGGAGTGTTTAAAAATGGACAACTTGTCATATTTAAAAGTTAATACAACTGAGAAGTTTGCATTTTTAATGTTTGATTCTGTAATTTTGTCGGTGTCGGTGTATTTCCAAATAAATATAAATTTTATAACAGGAAACATAAATAGTTAAGTCTTAAACATCGGTAATAAACGGGATGGCTATAACCGATGCACCGATTTTTTAGGATCCAAATTTTGAAAGTGCCGACTTTTAGATCGGGTTTCTCAAATTTGTTAACATACGGTCCGCCCTGCCCAAAGTTCTTTTCGAAGACCTTCCAGATACCTCGAAAACACCTGCTGGATATACAACAAACGGGGTTTGTGTAGAGACACAAGATATTCAAGGCCACACACCTGCGGTTACTGCAGGGGGACACACCATGCCGGACTCTGTTCCTTCTCCAACAAAGAACAGGCCAGTGCTTCTCTCCACCAAACACCAAAAAACTCTCTACCCACACCCAGTATCCCCCGCCCTCCCAAAAAATAGTTTCATTGGGTCGGCACCAACTACGCCAGTACGGGTTGACGTATTGTCAGATCATCTATCAGGCTATCCCGGGTCAGACTATTTAATTAAAGGTTTTACAGAAGGTTTCCATTTAGGTTACACAGGCCCACGTCTGCCCACTTCATGCTCTAATCTTAAATCCTGCTATGAACACCCTTTAGTGGTGGACCTAAAACTGCAAACGGAATTGTCCGCAAACCGCATCAGAGGTCCTTTTTCCGTCCACCCTTTTCCCAATTTTCATGTCAGTCCAATAGGTTTGGTACCTAAAAAGGCGCACGGGGAATTCCGTTTGATACATCATTTAAGCCATCCCAAAGGTAGTTCCATCAATGATTTCATTGAATCCAGTCTGTCAACAGTCAAATTTGCCTCTTTTGACAATGCGTCTGCCTTGCTTCTGCAATATGGTCAAGGCTGTTATTTTGCTAAAACGGACTTGGATAACGCCTTCCGTTTAATTCCAATTCATCCCGATGATCATGACCTTCTAGGTCTCCATGTCCAAGGCAAATTTTACTATGATACATGCTTACCTATGGGTGCCTCCAGTTCATGTGCTATATTTGAAGCCTTCAGCACATCTTTACATTGGATTGCTACAACAAAACTTTCTTTACCAAGCTTGGTTCATATACTAGATGACTTCCTTTTCATCGGCCGTACATCGATCAGCTGTCAAAACCACCTTGAAAAGTTCCTGCAGCTATGTCACATTATGGGGGTTCCCACCAAGCCAACAAAAACAGAATCGGCCAGGCAAATTATAACATTTATGGGTATAGAACTGTACTCAATAACAATGGAGGCACGCCTACCTACGGACAAACTTATGAAACTAAAAACCCTTTTAACCCATCATGTGGGGCGTAGGAAAATAACTCTAAAGGAGTTACAGTCGTTAATTGGTCTTCTAAATTTCTGTTGCACAGTAGTTGTCCCAGGTCGCTGCTTCTTACGCAGGTTAATCGATCTTACTCTTAAGGTTTCGCAACCTCACAATCACATCACACTGTCGTCCGATAGTAGACGCGACCTAAAAGCCTCGAATTTATTCACACAACATTTCAATGGAAAAAACTTGTTACAACACCACAGATGGGTCTCAGCTAAAAAGCTGCATTTGCACACTGACGCGGCTGGTTCCCTTGGTTTTGGCGCCACATTCCAGACCAGTTGGTTTTACGGAATATGGCCGCTCTCCCTGAAATCTTTTAGTATTACATTCAAGGAGCTTTTCCCAATTGTTCTGGCTTTGGAAATATGGGGTCCGCTGCTAAACAACAAATGTCTAGTTTTACATTCAGGCAACTATGCAGTAGTACACATTATAAACAAACAAACGTCCAAAGACTCAGATGTCATGAAGTTGGTTCGGCGTTTAGTGGTAACATGCATGCAGTTTAATGTTTTGATTCACGCCGAACATATACCTGGAAAGACTAACATTTTACCAGATCTTCTTTCACGTTTACAGGTCAAACAGTTCCTTCGGTTGGCTCCTCACATGGATGCTCTGCCCACAAAAGTACCGGACAAGTTGCTGCTTCTGCACTGAACAAATCCGTATCTCGCATACTGGGCCAGTCCCTAGCGCCTTCCACACAAAACAGTTATCGGAACGCATTCAAACAGTACACCAGATTCCATTACACTTATTACCCCCTCCATGCCTTATTCCCCATCCCAGTATACAAAATGGCACAATTCATCGCCGTCTGCCATGACATGGGTCTTAAACCTTCGTCCGTTACATCCATGGTATCAGCATTGTCTTACTTCCATCGTTTAAACAAGTGGCATAATCCCACTAAATCTTTCATCATTAAGAAATTGTTATACAGTATTCGGAAATCAAAGGCCATGGACAAACGTCAGGGGTTTACCCTTCCATTACTTCAAGCACTATTACGATCACTTTCCAAATTGGTACAATGTCCATATGATCGGATATTGTTAACAGCCATGTTTTTAGTGGCTTTCTACGCGTTACTTCGCCTTGGGGAAATTACTGACACAAAAAACGGAGCTGTTAATATCATCCAGCGAGACAACGTTTCCTTCACATTTAGTAATTCCAAGGTTACTAGTGCTGAAATACGTCTCTCCCACTTTAAACACTCTCAAGGGCAAACAGCCGTTCTATCACTTACACGCTCAAAAACCAAATCACTTTGTCCGTTAGAGCTTTACTTCAATATTGCAACAGAAGTTCCTCCTTCTCTATGGGTTCCTTATTCCGGTTTCGGTCTGGTCGTCCAGTTACTTCGTCTTATTTCAGACGAATGCTCAAGCTATGCGTACAAGACTGTCAATTAGACCCCTCAAAATACACAACACACTCCTTCCGCAATGGCGGCGCCACCTTAGCACATAGCATGCAGTTCTCTAATACTCAAATACAACGACTGGGACGGTGGAAGTCTCAAGCTTACACAAAATATTTACGCCCAAATCTTACCGCCAGTCCAGTTAAATAAAGTTAATATCGTCATGTTTGACATTTCCGCTTGACTGTCTGAGGCAGCAAGCCAACGTCTCGGGTACTTTACTATACTACACAATATTCTTGACTGTCCGAGGCAGCAAGTTACAATAAATATAGCATGTAAAATATCCTCCTGACGGGTGTGCCATTACCAGTGACTTGTTCTCTTACTGAGAAACTATTATATTCAGTAACTGTACAGCTATACAACATAAAAGTGTATGTGGCTTGACTGCCTGAAGCGGCAAGCGTATGGATACAACAGCCTTATTGTGTCGAGTGTGCTGTAAATTGTTAATGTTTTGCGAACTTTTCATGTGTCCAATTGTTCAACATTGTTTTTATACAGTCATTAGATGCTTTGTGTACAATATAACAATTAATCGACAGGCCAATGCAGCCATTGTTAAGACACCGGTAACAGTAAATTTTTCGACGGCTGTTACAACTTTACTGATATCTACTTGTATATATTCTTATATATGAAATTATTATAGTCATATGCTCCTTTTCTCATATAAATGCATCTAAATGCCTATCGAGAGATTCATAAACATTGTTATTGAGGTATGGGCGTCACGTTACTCGATATGTATTTCACACAGATTGCGGATACTGTGGGTACAGCATAATATTTTTTTTTATTTTTTTTTTTTTTCGACTGTCAGAGGCAGCGATTATTCAGAAAAAGGTTCATAACCCATGATGCTGTAATATCTAGGTGATAACTAAATGTTTTGTCCTACCTTGAAAACTACATTGTTACAATTGTACTTTGTTTTTATGTTATGGATTACTTCAAATGTATACTCTAACAAGTGTACTTCGGCTACGGGTACATATTCAATTTTGTTATTATATCATAATTTATGGTCCCTATCTTTGCATAATAAGTTTGAATATGTAGTTATGATTTATCAATCCTTTTAGTAATAATCGTCATATGTTCACAATGTAATGTACATGGCTTTACTTTACTACTTTTGATGAGTTTTCACTGACATTTCTTAAACTTCGCATCTGTCCCTGTGTATCTGGGCGGCGTCCCAAGTCACTTTAGTTCCTTGGTTCTTCTGTGGCGGTATTTTTTGCCCAGATATGTGGAAATTAGATTGCCCATTTTCATTTCAATATAGACTTTATTTTCTATATGTTTGAATTTTTGGCAAAAATTAAAATTGCCCATTTTTCAATTCAGTCTAGAGTTCCACCAGTGTAGTTTTCTATTTTCCCCATACATAGTTACACAGAGCCAGTGCTTAGTTGTGAACAGATGCACATAAATGTGTTTTATAGTTAGATAAAATGTTTTATGTCATTGAATAACATTTGGGTATTGCGATGACGCATATCAGTTATGATAATGTATGTCTGTAAACAGCAGCCAATCAGAGAGCTGCCTTTAGTCACATGACCACTCTTAACCAATCGGCATGAATCTTCATCATTCTTCTAAAATATTTTCAGCGTGAGATCACGCTCCTTTGTTGTGGTTCTATAAGACAAATATTTCGACTTTTTACAAACCACCTCCTCCCTCTCCACCTCCTTTTAAGCGTTACTCTCTGGTTGGCTTAGAATTACGTATTATATTATTATACTTCATTATATTTCTATTTGTTCTCACAATTTTTGCCTCCATATGTACTATTGATCTGTTATAGTTTGGCGGTATTTTTTGCCCAGATATGTGGAAAATAGGTTATCATGATTCCATTTGTTTGAATATTTGGCAAAAATAAACATTGCCCATTTTCATTTCAATATAGACTTTATTATTTTTCTATATGTTTGAATTTTTGGCAAAAATTAAAATTGCCCATTTTTCAATTCAGTCTAGAGTTGCGTTTTCTCTTTCCACCAGTGTAGTTTTCTATTTTCCCCATACATAGTTACACAGAGCCAGTGCTTAGTTGTGAACAGATGCACATAAATAGTTAAGTCTTAAACATCGGTAATAAACGGGATGGCTATAACCGATGCACCGATTTTTTAGGATCCAAATTTTGAAGGTGCCGACTTTTAGATCGGGTTTCTCAAATTTGTTAACATACGGTAGGCAACATCCGGGTGTTTTTCTTCTTCTATTTATGTACAAAATAAACCATTTTAAGTGGGAATTTTATTCTAACTTTGTTGAAATAAGATGCTGAGAAAACCCTTTACGATTTTATTGTTTTGCTTACTTGCATAAAGCCCTTACTATACACTGCGATCTAGTTATCTTGATCCGATAAATGGTCGTGACACACTTTATTAAGTGTTTCGTTCCGATTGATTGCATACATACTACATAGACTTCACGTGATTGGGAGGTTCATGAATCAATTGAAAGGTAATGCCGACACCTTTTTAAATCTTGTGAAAAACATTGTCAACACCTTCGGTTGCTAATCAAAACAATCGCACATGATGCGTGTGTGTACCGCTGGCTTCCTAGTTTGTTATAATTGGATAGCTTGAAATGAGAACCATTCTAATGGTTCCGCGGTCTATGAAAGAATAATATGATAATGCACTAAAAGCGGGAACCATGTGTTAATCGAGTGTATATGCATATTGGAAATTTCCTAACGACGCGTGTAGTGTCTACGGTCTGATTAGCCAATAAAGGAACACAGCGGGGAGGTACCGTTTATTCTTCACAGCGGTGTCTATCATTGTTTATTAAAAAGGGCACTGCGGGGCGGTTATTATTTAAGCGTGGCGGTATAAGGCATAGTGCCACCATTGCAAAAAGGAAGTGCTTCCGTGGGGTAGTCGCATAATGGCGGTTGTAAATAATCCTCAATTCTTCTTCTTTAAAAATACATTTTCCTTATTTTAATGCTCATTTTTTTATTTGAATGGCATTATTGATGTATTTTGAACATTTTGATAGCATTGTCATGTTTGAATTGTGAATTTAGAAAAAAAAAATGATGCTTGGAAATTGGGGTATGAATTCATGATTTCGGAAGTCTACTTTCACTTTGTCACCAGTGTACACACTGAGCAGAAAAAAATCTCTTATATGACACATGACCCCTACTTTTCTCATCATATTTTGATAGTGCAGAGGTTGACAAACAGTAAAATGTAGGTTTCACTTCTTTCATTTGGGACCCTCTATGAATGACAAGCCTTCAAACTTTTATTATTTACTATAGAATAAAGAGCAAAAATCAATGGTGGGGTTACACTTATAAGAGATACTTGAGTGAAATGGGGGTGATTTTCCAAAATGTTAATTGTAGGTAAAATAACCTCTTTTTTACACTCTCATAGTATTAAATGACAAATTGGAGACATTTACTTCATAAAAAAACACATTTTGGCAAGTGTATGCCTCAAATAAAGCATATATGTGCATATTTACATTGAAATTTCATGAAAAATCACAACATTTTGAAGCTTTTTTATTTTGGATGATTTAAATGTGCAATTTTTAGCATGTAAATTGTATTGAATAATGTATTTTGGTAAGATAATGTCTTCAGTGTATCATGAGACTATTTTGGTGTAAAAATTTTAATGGAATTAGGTAAAAAAAAAATTATTTTGCTAAAATTAGTCAAACACATCAAAATTGCATGTCGGTCAACATCTCGCGCCTGTATACAGTGATCATGTAAAAAGTGGTATTTTGACAAAAGTTTCAGTATTTAATGCCTGCAACTTGGCAGTATTACTTCAAATTGGTAGTACTTAGTAAAAATGAGGTAATTATGAAATTAAAAAAAAAAGAGTTTCCTTATAGGCATAGTGCCACCATTGCAAAAAGGAAGTGCTTCCGTGGGGTAGTCGCATAATGGCGGTTGTAAATAATCCTCAATTCTTCTTCTTTAAAAATGCATTTTCCTTATTTTAATGCTCATTTTTTTATTTGAATGGCATTATTGATGTATTTTGAACATTTTGATAGCATTGTCATGTTTGAATTGTGAATTTAGAAAAAAAAAATGATGCTTGGAAATTGGGGTATGAATTCATGATTTCGGAAGTCTACTTTCACTTTGTCACCAGTGTACACACTGAGCAGAAAAAAATCTCTTATATGACACATGACCCCTACTTTTCTCATCATATTTTGATAGTGCAGAGGTTGACAAACAGTAAAATGTAGGTTTCTCTTCTTTCATTTGGGACCCTCTATGAATGACAAGCCTTCAAACTTTTATTATTTACTATAGAATAAAGAACAAAAATCAATGGTGGGGTTACACCTATAAGAAAAGGGTAGGGCGGCATAGAAAAAGGGCGGGGCCGCTTTAGGGGAAACGCTATCTCATAGTAAATACATTAGTTAAAGCACAAACATGTCGTTCTTATTTATAATCCAAAGCACCTCTTAACATTACAGTAGTGACTTATGTAGGTGACATAATGAATAATATTAATAATATTGTACGGTGTCAGTTTATTCTCATATGTTTAAACTGAACTATTTCTTTCAACTTTTTACTACAACTTAAAAAGTGAACCAAAATACAAGTAATATCTCCATAGCGTTGTCCTTGCATGTCAGTTAATATAATATAAAACTAAGATATGTGTAAAATCAAATGCATTTACCATTACATGATTTTATTGCCGTTATGTGTACAACTGGATCGAGCCACAAAAAAACATTAGCAACTCGGATTAACGGATGCATATGCAGCTGAATACACCGATTCTTACGCCTAAGAAATTAGAACTGTGTAAATCGGTTGTGTAGCTGGCTCGGTCAATCAAATGTTCAAAGACTGAAAATGTTTAGTATCGTTTATCAACGTAAGGCCTGAAAGAAAACAAATTATAACAATAATAAGAGATAAGCATTACACAGCTGTATACTTCTTACGTTACGTTTTATAACGGTCAATGTCAATCAAAAGTATGTATGATCCCTTACATATAGATACGGACCTGATATGATGTCAATGTGCAAACAAAAAACAAACAAACAAAAAACAATAATTTACACTCGAGTTGAACCTTGAATATTGCCCTGGGACAAGAGAGATAACTCTTGTAACACACGTTTTGTACGATCGATACAAATTACTAATTGACCTAAATAACTACACAAATTTACAATCTGACATTTACATGTATTGAAAATACCAATATGCTGGCAACATCGTTGAACGTTAGAAGAGCTACACTGGAGAGTTGCATGTGAAGAAACTAGGGCAAATCGCCGCTCCCAACATCACAGTCAAAGAACACACACACACATTCTCGCCAATAAACCTTCAACACGTACCTTATTACTCTTGACCAAGTAGCTAGATTTAAATAATCGTTTGGCGTTCGTTTCGTTTTCATTTTATCAAAAAATGCCCGGCTATTGAGTCGTAAATAATCTGGTTCTCTGTCAGAGAACCAGACTATCACACATGCGCAAAGCCACCCTAAATTAATGCGGCTGGTTCAAAACGGAGACAATTTACTCGAGTTAATATCGTTTACATACGACTTTAAAAAAGCTAAACTGAAAACACTGACATTTACAGGTTGGGCATTATATCTGTTGAAAATGCCTAAAATTGTCATATTTCTTTGTACATGTACATTGAGAACACTGGAACGTTTTCATAATTCTGTTTGGATGACAGCGGGTACTGTTTGATGAAGCTATAACAGTTTAAAGATGCATAGTAGCACACTGCAACAAATAGACAGAATTGCCAAAAATGAATGAATGTCACTAAACTATCGAAATTGTGAAAAGCGAACAGGGCAACCACATATTTTCTTTACATAATTGGACCAACATGGGAACAAAATACTCTTAGAATCATCGCTAATGTAGCCAGTGTTCCAGAAGTGCATTTCTCTCAATGTACAGCAGTACAAAATTATTTGTGCGAGACGTATTAACAGTAAATCACTATGGTTACAATTCAAAAACAAATAATAGATTTCAGTAAATATAATGAAAGACTATACCTTCCTCAACTCTTGATGTTGATCGAATTTCAAAAGCGTTTGCTTTTACAAAAACAACATTATTTATCTTACCTGACAATATAACGAGTATTAAGATAAGAAAAGAATTGAAGAGGTTATGGATACCGACATGTTATTCGAGCTGAAATTTAAGCGAAATGACCAGCTCGTTTTCACTGCTTTTAATGAATGTTTCAGATATTCTTAGCGTCCTAGTCATATGGAAAAGTTAAAGTTATTAAACAAATAGCACTGGCAGCTTCTCAATGGATGAAAAGCCATTGCAAGGTAGTATAGCTGGCACAATAATGACTTTTTGGGTTTTTTTTAATGCACGCCTATCAACCGCACAGCCCGCGTTGTAATTACAACATCGACGTTTAAGGCGGGGGGGGGGGGGGGGGGGGGGTTCCGGTTGCGCAGGCGGGAAAGTCAAGTTAGTGAATTTTACGGTAACTAGTCGATGTTTTCACACAATTCGTTTTACTTAAACTTTATTTCGAAAATCGAAGAATGTCATCAGATGATCAGTTAAACAAACCTATAGTTGACGGAAGTTAAGCTGAATAATCATTTAATGAATGTGTGAGCACTTCTGAAGTGCTCCAAAAATTGTCCAATTCGGTGCACCTTACAATCATCTTCTGTCTATTTTCAAGCAGACAAGTCCTGTTTTTATATAAGAACTTTCCGAGAGTAGACCATATGCAAAAAGACGGTCATTCCATGACGAATTATGAAGAAAATTTTAGTCCAAAGCAAGCGGATACTATACAACGCAGGGGTGCTATACAAATAAGAACAAACTGTTTGTCAAAGTTCCCGCTTTTTTCCGTTCTTCGTATCAATGATGTTTATATAGATATAAGTTCATACATTCTTGTTGTATATACATTCGTAAAATGAGTTAAATAAGACATGTGTAATTTTAGTTTTCGAGCTTTACGAATAAGACTAACGTAGTTCCTTAAACTAACGTAGTTAACTCTGTCAAGTATACCTGTATTGAAAACCGAAGGCAGCTAATCGCCAATGATTTTATCTCGAAAATATTCTCACTAGGGCAGGCGAAATTTAACATTAAAATTGCTCTATTTAAACACAGTCTACATTTTCTCACAGATGAGATGAAAATTCTGTTTTACAATGCGTATATATTTCTAATACTTGATTATTGTTGTACAATTCGAGGGGGGGGGGGGGGGGAGATAACAAAAGCTACATTTTTAAAATAAATATGTTACAAAAATGGCAAAAATCATTACAAATAAGCCGTTGAGACCACCAACAGCAGTGTTATTTAAACAATTAAATTTGCTCTCTTTTACCGACAGATGCAAATATCATACTTCAGTACTTGTATATAAAGTTATGAGCTGTATTGCACCAACGTACATGTCGGACATATTAACATTTTCCCATAAGAAAAAAATTTGATCTTCGATCATCAATGTACAATGATGATGTTTTGCAAAGAAACACTCGCACTTCTAACTATTATAAAGATTCGTTTTCTGATTTAAGTAGAATGTATGGAATAATATTCCAGTTGATATTAGATCATTTTCTAAAATTTAGTCATTTAAATGTAAATATGAAAACTACTGTCTATAATAGTAAATTTGTCTGTAATATAATACATGGGTTGTAATATTTAAAAATATAAATGGTATACATAGCATTATCTGACTTATAGAAAAGCAAATTGTGATATGTATGTGTGTGTGTGTGTGTGTGTGTGTGTGTGTGTGTGTGTTAATTGGATTGATATGTATACCTGTTACATTATTTATATTGACATCTGCATTTTGAAGGCCATATGAAAATAGGTTGTATTTCGGATTAATTGTAAATCGTTGTCTGTATTATATGTCACTTTCGTTAAATAAAGATTTTATTATTATTATTATTAAACATCATTTATTAAATCCAAAATAACATAATACTGTACAGTTGTAGAGATATTTTATAATCAGATAATATTTCCGATTTCTAGTCAACGTATTGTTAATTACCTCTCGACAGAATGATATTTCTACATTTGATTAGACAGTACCCCAAAAGTGATAAATAAAATAATCTGGAAATATTACTTATTTTATACTTACTATCTCTACGAGAAATAGTTGAAATGCGAATAATAATTAGTAAATAAAAGAATGAATTATTAAAACTACAATTATAATGGAAAATAAATGATTACCTTAGTTGGTGGTACGTTCTTAATAAATACCTTAATAAATTTATAAAAAAACAATATTAATAGCAAATAAATACATACCTTACGTGGTGGTACATTCTGGATAATGTATACCTGAATACCGATAAAATATTATGTCGTATTGCATTTCTGAACAACGTTTCGAGAACTGAACAATAGACATTTATTTTTGATTGTTAGAAAAACGCTTTTCCTTATTAGAATCAGCCGTTTAATTCAGTTGCATGTCACGTTTCTGTGTATAATAAATAGAAAACAAATAGAGACACCAAGTGAAGGTTTTGTCGTTTGGAAGATTGCTATTCTTTTAGGAATTTGAGAAATACACCCGTGATAAGTTAGATGCTGACCATAACGAATATACCACATGGTTTATAAAGTATTTGAATGTCAAAAGTCAAGTTATCCAGTAATACAATCTTCGACAGAACATTGAGTGTTGACGAATGTATTACCCTATACAGAGAAGAAAATAATGGAGTGAAATTTCATCATCCATATGATCATAGATTGAACGTAAATGTAAGCGGTCAATACCAATCAGATATTCAAAATCATCTTAGATAATAAAATCATTTTAATTAAAATATCAATACTGGGAAGTAATTTTAATTTTATTTCCAAAATTGTGTTCGTGTTTTCATTTATTATTTTACTGTAAGCTTTTACATTTTGACTACCTGTCCAAGAATATAAGAATAAAGTCTTATAGCAGGATATACTTGAACAATTTGATATTCAAAAACTATACCATATGCAATTTGTGTAGCCATTTCAGAGGACTAAAAGTTTACCACAGTGAAACATGGCTGTATTATTTAGTTCTCGGACTAATTGTTCACTGTAAATTAAAGCAAGTTCGTGCAGAAATGTCCAATAAAAAGTTATCAATAAATAGTTGTATGAACTCTGTTTCGCGGGCATATTTGTAAATATTAAAGGGTTGGTCTAACGGGGCTACTTTTATTTACACCGTCTCAATTTATGATGTGACAATGTGAAAGAGCGAGGTTAAGTGCACTTGTAAACAAGCGTTCAGTGGCGAATGATTACTGGAGTGTTACCTGTTACCTGGTGAAAGCTCCAATACGTTACCATGGTGTAACTAGTTTTGTGTGTGTGACGTGTACTTATTTATTACCATTACTTTATTTATTACTCATGTTTATGCTGTTGAAGTGGTTGTTTTTATCAAAGTTATGTCTCCTGCTCTACATGTGTTTTTCTCATATGTCTCAGATTGATAAAAAAAATACAGCAGACGACACCAATACATTCCGTCGTTTGTAAGCGCGTTTGCATATAAAATATCGACTTCCGATCGCTGTTTTAAATAATCATCGAGTACATTGTTTGAACCTTTTGTCTTCCATTTTATATGGAAACGAAAACGTTACAGTGTATATACATTTCAAATAAAATGTCAACGTTGTATGGCAGATGCGCCTAGAAAATGCTGTGAAAGGATTTACATGTTTATATGGAACCGAAATTAATGTAATATTAACTGACAAAACATAGAACTGGAACACTCCAACAAGATTCACATGTTCAGCCGATGTTGCTGATGCACAACGCCTTTCACCTGTAAACGATTGGAGGAGATGAAGTCACATTGTGTATAGGTGCATTGTTCTGATACTACTGTGCAGTATTGTGAAGTAAAGAATATATAAATATCACATTCCTTGTGAGTGCATTATTGAAAAGTATGATCCTGAGAAAAAACATTGACCGAGGCAACGACGAATTCGATAATATTCTTCGACAATTTTCAAACGCGCTTTTACAAGAATGCGATATTTATTGTATTATATCGAAAACCGTAACGTGAGCAGTAGCATGTATACGCGGATGTGTGTCTATTGCTAAGGACGCTTGTTTCAGTCAAATGTGGTCATGCATTTGGTGAACACAATTATATTATGTATAAGTTGAACAGTCATTTTACTGGTTAACAAAAATGGTCCATTTTTCCAAATGATATTTAATAATCAAGTATTTGAAATATATCTATGATATAACAAAAATATACATTTTGGTTAGCAAATTTAAAAAAATGTTTTATTTTGATGGATGAAATATTTTTAGAAGTTTATGTTAAAACATTTTAAGATTGATCTCATGATATAAAAGAAATAGACATCCGGTTTTAATTCTATAAATTTATATTGAATAAACCGTTGTCTGAAAAATGCGTTGCTAAAAATAGTTATTTCGTAAAACCTTTGAATTCACCATTTTCCTTCCTCAGAAGTTCATGAAACAGTTATACATTCCTCTGTTCGGTTTGAAGAACAGCATTGTGTCTTCCCTGAAAACAAAATGTTTATTTTTCATTACTTGTCAGTTTATTCTCATCTGACAGATAAAATGACCAAGGCATTGTCATAGCAATACTGTAAAACAAAGAGCGTTTCGTTATATTGATTTTTTTAAAGTTAAAACGTTAGAACCGTTCGCGCATCAAAGAATAGCATGTGTTATAATTTTGCCGGTCAATATTACCGGACATTATTAAAAATTATTGAATGATCGTTTATTGGAAAAGTCACATAGACTTAAACAGATGTCTAATGAAAACATAAACCGATGTATTCGACACCTGATACCTATACCGATCAAACATTAGATTCAAACTAAGATAATTATGTAAATCAATACGACATCGGATTAAATGGCACACACATGATGTACTGTGCGGAATAATGATGAAATTCAAACCATTTCACATTTGTTTGCATTGCAAATGGACTCGCAAATGTAGCTTTATAAAGCATATTATCTGTGCAAACAGTATGAACTAGAACGCCGCTATAAAGAAGGGGAAATAAAACACTTTAAAAATATGGTTGCATAATGAGCAGTCGGACATTTCCACCATTCTTCCATAATATTGTTGTGTAATGTGCCGTGTAACCGTCCCGATTTTGGGGAGGGTTTGTAGACAGATTTTCGATGAAGAATACTCAAGAGTTATTGACTCAATAAACAAATCAAAACTATGTAATTGATGCAAAACAACGTCGATCACACATTCGTAATTGTAAAAGTTTAATTAAAAACATTAATACAAAATGATAATAAAATCTACTACGTTATAGTACATATACGTAACGTATGTAGCATGCGTCAAAATGAACCAATGGCAATAAGTGTGTATAACATTTAAACTTAATAGTGTTCATATGACTAACTTCGTCAAAGAAGTCCGATTAGATGGTTTGTATGTTAATTTTGCCCAATATTGAAATGTTCAAAAACGCTATGAAATGAAAGGTAATGCTTTAGTTTTACAAATGTATTGTTATTACTTTTATCAGGTATATATTTTGCAGTAATAGTTTTAGCATTATGCTTATTAATATGTTGTGTTAAATTTTGAACTTTTTAAAAGTTGTGTTGCTTCAGACATGTTTATAAATATTTATATATAATGCCTCTATAAGATGTAAACATGTTTATTTTTGAATGTGTTTGTTGTAAATATGGTATGCTAGATAATTGCTCAATTATTTAATACTTTCTGTTATGTATGCCCGACTGACATTAAGGTTTATCGTATCTTGTGTCATGCATTAACGTATAAAGAAGCAGAGTTGCGAAATATGTTATATGGTCTCTCTGTATAACATTTCACGTTTAGGTTTTAAGAGGAAACTTTTTAAGACACCATTGACCCTAAATCAAGCTATTTTAATGTAGAATATTAATCTGTAGTTGCGAGTTCACCACAACGATTTGTTTCAAACGTGCAAAGTTTTATTCCAATACATGTAATCATTAAAATATTGAAGTATTTAAACAAATCAGTAAAGAAAAATAATATCAGTATTTATATTGTATTGTCACATACGACAAAAACAGAAATAAACAATGGCCAAACTATTGTACATGGTCAACACTACATTTAGCTTAGTCATCTAAGGATGACGTACATGGATTTCGTACATTGATCAGAATCATAGGAATGACAATAATGCCATGACTTCGTGCATATATATTTTCACAGCATGAATTAAACAAGTGTACCAGGTGTAGAACTGTTACTCTTACTATCACTACCACTGCTACTCCTACTACTACTTCTACTACTACAACAACTACTACTACTACCAATACTACCAGAACAACAACTTCTTCTTTACTAAACATAAAACAGCTCCAAAATATAAAACAAGGTATGTTCTTCCCAAAGTTAGGTTTTATGTGGAGCCGTTTTTCAGGATTGAATATATCATTACTGATACAATGCAATTGATAGCATTCATACAAACAAAACAGTAGATATCAAACGTCTTTCCGACAAGTTTCCATGTTATCATTTTAATAGAAGTTCCATTGTCGTCGTTGGCCTGATTTGTATCTTTGATGTGGGTTTTATCAATTTCATCAGTATTGTTTTCTTTTTCATCGTGTCTATTTGCTTCCATTTCAACTCGTGCAGTTTTCTTTTTAAAACATCGAAATCTTAAATATTTAATCAGTTGTTTTATCATCTTTGGAACATTCGTATCTCTTTCGTATACACGGAGGGATACAATACATAGAATCATGATACAAGTACTGTAAATCATCAAAAACAACAAATAAAAGTACATGATCGCCATTGGACTAGAGCTTGATGGTACGTTGTCATTGACAATACCCATGTACACGATAAATGACAAAAACATGGTCACTGCTACTGATAATCGCTCACCAGAGTTAGACGGCATCAAGAACACGCAGTTGTTTAATAAAGAGAGAAAGATGAGTGGCCAAACAATGTATACCTCGTAAAAAGTACTTCTTCGTTTGAGACGAAGCTGTAACCTGACGTATTTCTGTACATCGTCGGAAAACCGTGTGTAATTTATAAAAGAACTTGTTGCTAAGATATCCCACTCACTGTTTTCTGTTAAATAGTTCGTGAAGAGGCGTTCATTTGTAGAATGCAAAATTAAATCAGATGCAAAAATAGCCCCTGGTGAGAGATCAAGTAAGCAGTTTTGTTCATCAAATGGGAAATAGGTAACATCTACCGAACATGTCGATTTCACCACCATTCCTGGTGACCAGCTAACGCTTCCGTCATATTGAATTACAGTCATGAGTGATATATTTCCAATCTCCTCAATTTTCTCCGCTAATTGCAGTGGGTAAATTTGTGGTTTCCATACTACTTCTGGCGCTGCGTAGATGTAAGATTTACCGCCGTATGTTGTTTTATCCCATACAAGCCTCTCGTCCGTCCACGAAAAAGAAAAACTCATACTTGTGGAAATAACTCCAGATATTTGGTTGAAGTCATTGAGACTGATTATATACAAAGACACTCCAACGTATGCAGTTTCACTTTGGTTCAAGACAGGGAGCAGATCCCTGTTATAACCGGTAAATAGTGTCGTGTGCAGGTTTTGCACCTGGGCCAAGGTTGCCGATAATGACGAACCAAAATGGGTTGATAGAAGTCCGACAACTATTGCCCATCGTAAAAGGGTGCCTTTAGTAAGCATCATCATCTGAAGAGAGAGAAAGAGGTAAAAGTAATATCAATACAATTATGTTTCTGTTCTTTTCACACAGTATAATAATACACTACATATTCTGGTTAAGTAAAATAGGAAAAAACAAGTTATCGTCCTTAAATAACTTAAAGCCGATAAGTTTAGTGAATACTGATTATAAAATTACAAGCAAGGCTATAGCGAATAAAATCAAAACATATTGCAACACCAATTATTAATAAAATAACTCTATATGCAAATAAAGATGAAAGTGTTTGCGGTATTTAAAGTAATTGAAACATATAAGTAATGAAAATAAGCCTGAATTTATATTCTGCTTTTGAATGTATTGATCATGTGTATTTTTTTTTAAATTCTCACATAATTCAATTTTGGAAATATTGTTAATTATCGAATAAGTGTTTGATTTAAATATTTAATTATTGTATAAATCGGTTTAAAATTATTTTGATAATGAAAGTAAAATACGAGGTGTCTTCACGGTATAGTGAGAAAGTGCTCATTTTTCTTCATAAATCATCGCAAGACGATGAAACTTTCAGAATTTGTAGATTTATGGATTTTTTAAAAATTGGTTACAAACAATCGTTGTATTTCACGAAATGCTATCGCAACGGTAGTCAACGTAACCATGACCAGATTTTTTAAACGTTATACTAAAATGCGCAAAACACACAGTGCTACATTCATGTCAAAAAACATTTTTACCAAGTACATTTTAATACAAACATCTCACAATTATATTTGTTACATAAGACATACAATTGTAATTACATATTAATACCCCTGAGACACACATTGATACTTAATACAAAAGTTAATCAATTATATTTAATGCATGAAGTATCTCATAATTCACATAACACATTTATTGTAATACTACGATACATATTTTATTAATTCACACGAAACACAATTAACATCTAATACATTTAATGAAATGAAAAAACAACATAACGTCTATGGTACTATTTATTGGGCGGATATAGATTAAAGATGCTACAGAAATCAGAACTATTTGTCCAACAGGAGACGTTTGCAAAATACACAGGCACCATCACAGCATAAACATAGCCAATATAGAGATATATCATATAATAAACACGAGACATACATACAAACAACGTGAGACAAAAACGGTATACTCTGGTGACGAGGTTTATCAGCTAAGTCTCTAATTATATAAAATTGACAAATCGGTTTTATCAAAAAACCTTTTTTGAGATATGGGGTCTATCGTTTAATTCATGAGTAAATTGATGTGTTTATACAAAACAAAAACGTAATCCGAATTTCTTACCTCCCATTTCATCATAGGTAGTTCGTTTCTTCTTGTGTCTATAGACGTCTTTGATGTTGATCGTGTGTCTGGTTTAATGAACGAGTTTGAACAATCTTGTAACCAACCGTGTTATCATACAAACCGGAACAACTAATAATTTACCAATAATGATTGGTATCTAAACAATAGCTATAACGGTTAAATAAATATGAATCAAGTATTGAATTGTTTAACAAGCACTTTAGCAACCTCAATATTGACGTGTAAAATGGGTTTGAACTAATGAGGTACCATCGAATCATTAATGACAACATATAATTATTTACACAATTTCAACGGTTTAAATTCTCTGCTAATAAGCTTGTCATATCAATAATGGTACGACACACGTATATATTGTTTTTGTTAATGATTTTATTTTATATTACGCTTAACAAGGTCGTTTTCACTCTAAAGGTAAGAATTGTTTATACAAAAAGTGTAAAATTTGTGTTTCTCTGAGAAACAAATTGTTAAGTGATTCCTGTTTTGGTTTGTTTACATACGTTTTCCTAACATATGTGTGTCCATAAGCGCGCATGTTTAATGTAAAATTCTGCATATTTTGTTGAAAAGCACTTACCTTCCATATAGCGCCGTAGATACTACAAGTGTGTCAGATACGTAAGCATATTTTATACAACTCCGCAGTTACAATCAGTGGTGTCAGAAACGTACCTTTAAGTACCTTTTATTCAGTTTCGTAGTTACCACCATTGATGTCAGATACGCAAGTATCTTTTATACAGCTCCGCAGATACTGCTAGTGTGTCAAATACGTAAGTACGTGTTATTCAACTCCGGATATACAATCAGTTATGTAAGATACGTAAGTACCTGCTATGTGATATAAATTCGGAGATACAACCAGTGGTTTCAGATACGCAACCATATTTTATACGACTCCGGCGATACAACCAGTGGTGTCAGATACGCAACCATATTTTATACAACTCCGGCGATACAACCAGTGGTGTCAGATACGTAAATACCTTTTAAACAGCTCCTTAGATACTACCAGTAGTATCAGATACGTAAGTACATTTAATACAACTCCGTGGATACAACCAGTGGTGTTAGATACGTAAGTATATTTTATAGAACTCCGTGGATTCAACCAGTGGTGTTAGATACGTAAGTATATTTTATACAGCTCCGTATACATAACCAGTGTTGTCAGATACGTAAATACATGTTATACAACTTCGCCGATACAACCAGTGGTGCCAGATACGTAAATACCTTTTATATAGCTCTGTAAATACAACCATTTTTGTCAGATATGAATGACCTTTTATTCAACTCCATATACACAGTCAGTGGTGTAAATACGTAAGTACCTGTTATACAACTCCGTAGATCCAACCAATGGTGTCGTATATGTACTGCATTTGTATTGTGTAATAGATAGTGTTGGCTGCTCACGCAAGACGTTGCGTGTTCGATCCCCGCGCGACCTGATGCCTCTCACAAAACAACTCTTAGTACTGGTTCTACCCAAGAAGCAAACTCGAGAGCGGTTTTTATAACTTAAAGCTTTTATCGCAATTGAGCTAAAATAAATGAGTAAACTAGTTGTATTGTCAGTACCGTCACTTTTATAATACGACAATTTCTTCTTCAGACAGTATTTAAAATGTCGTCACACTAAAGTGTCACGTTACAGTTATATATATGTGTCCTGTCCAGTCGCATTATACTGACATCGGGCCGATCTAGAACTATTCTCAATGTGCCGAGCTCCAAACAAAGAAAGTAAGTAAACTAGAGTGCATTCAACTATCATCCGCACTGCTTATATGGTTGTTTGATTATTTAGTTGGGTATTACTTTATTAGATAGTTTAATGTTCATGGTTTGTTACTCGCAGAAGTCTGTAAAACGATATAGTACACATATTATCAGCGGTAGATACAGTGACATATTAGCATTACATGTACGGGTAATAACTGGTCTAATATTGACGAATATTCCATTGCTCAAGTAATGGGCCCCCTCTTAGTTCGTTCTTTGAAATTGCTGAGAAACCAAAATCGGCACATTCTTCATTACAATGCATAATAACATTTCTTGTAAAAGAAGAAGTGAAAGATCATATTGACAAATATTTATCTGATGAACACATTTTCAATGATATTTTATGTTTTTTTTAACATTTGTTTGCGTATTGGCACAATAATCACTTAACCTTGTACTATGATTGGTGCTTTTTTTCAAAAATTGGTACAATTTATTCACGAAACGACTCCACTACAATGTAATATAGGTCTTTGCTACACTCCTTTGATATAAATATCAATATGCTATAACCAGACGAGCTGTTTATTGAGATACAATGCAGTCTGAGATATACAAAAGAGCAAAGAGATACATTTTGTATATTCACTAAATTTTAAACAATAGAATTTTCTCCATATTTTCTTATGTTGAAAATTAAACAAAAGTACTGTATTGATAACAAATCTGGTACATATGCAATCTATTATTTTTTCTCTTTCATAGAAATGTCCATCCACGAAATGCTAAAGCAAAACACTTTACTATTCATACATATATTGTTAAAAAAAAAAAACAACACTATTTTGTAATATCACTTACGTTTAAACGATATTCACATCTCTCTCTACTAATGTTAAAAGTAGTTTTAACGACAAAACGAAATTCTTTTTCTGATTAACTTAACTCGAACCGATTCGCCCAGGAAAAAACGGAGACAAAAACCATGTGAACTTAGTACGAAAAACTCTGGAAACCTGTACCCGTTTGTCAATCGCCGGATCGCTTGAATGTCGGGCCTCATTCATTGTGGATATATGGTTTGATATATATAAATAAAGTTTATATAAACATTTTACATAAAAACATTCCAAAGTATAAAAAAATGCCGAATAAGTTCTACAAAATGAAAAACGAACATGAATGAATTTAAATATAAATTTCTTAAAATGTTTAGATGTAACGTGTACATAATCATCCGGTAGAATGGCAAAATAAATTTCTACACTTCTTTTATACATGTATTATCGCTTACATGACTAACTTTGTGTGCGCTAACTGACCAATACCACTGTATTGTACCTGGTACGTTACGCGAGAAGACAAATATGTCAAGCTATACTTACGAAACACGTGAAAAAGATAGTCTTTGATACACTCCTATGATATTAACAACAACATTACACCAATATGCTATAACAAGACGAGCGGTTTAAAATACAAAAAGAGCGAACTGGAAGGAAAATCATGTTGACATTTCTCATGTTTACACAACAATTACGAATTAAACGACTTGGAAACCTCCAATCTCCTCTCCAAGGAGTTGACAATATAGCCATCTTTGCTATTTTCACCCTTCCAACGCTCATGCCTCTTCTAACACCTATCATTTAACCCCGCGTTTGCTGCCATCGTAGCACCCTCTGACCTTAGAAAATGAATATATGTTCGACTCTCCAATGACCTATTTTAACCTCGACACGAGACATTCCCTAGACCTGCATAACTGAGTGGTTTATTTTTTAAAAATAAGTCTACATTTAGTTGTTGGTCTGTAACAAGGCTTAAATAAAAACACATCTTCTGTGACTGATAAACAACATACTTCAAATTAACGTTTAAACATCGCGTACGGGCATGCTATTGTATCACCCTTCGACACGACAATTTCATCACCTTTGCGTTATTGGTCAGTCTTACTTTTCCTAATGAAAATAGAAAAATAATCATCGTAAAACTTGATATCATTACAATGTTAACTTGTCAACTCATCAAATCTTAAAAATCCTGAACATGCTAATACTATCATACATAAATCTCTGATTACAAGAATATCATTACTTTCTGAATATTTTTCACATAATACAACTAGAGTTTCAGAAGTAATGGGTTCCTTCTTGTTCACAGGTTTGAAAATTGTCCTCTTCGAAGCTCCAACAAATTTGTAACGAACAGATTGTTAGTGGGGTTGGGTTAATTCTTCAAAGAGTGTGCCGACTTAATACTATACACAGTAGCAAAAATCACTGAACTTGACGTGCGCTTGTCCATTAATTCAGTTAGATATAGCGCAATATGGATGGGCTATGCTGGAATGGCAGATCCGCCTTTTGAAGATATAGATTTGTCCCACTTTTTCCACAACAAGTATAATGCTTAATGTTTGTATTGTCAATCTTTGACATCACAAGAAATATCGCCATCTTAGACGGCAGTTTTTCGAAACTAGTGCTAGGTATCTCACTCTCCTGTATCTCATCGTCGATGCAACTTTTCAATTTCAGGCCTGCACAAATAGAGAAAAAGAAATATGAATGTCTAAACAAATAATCCTTTAACTCAGTATACCATATTTGACCATGCCATGCTTCTTTAGTTTGACATACAAAATTAACGTGAGCTTATTCAGTTTTCTTCTCACCACCTGTAAATAAAGAGCCCGAAAACTTCCAAATGGTTACAACTTCTACCCCTTACCACGCTTTGTCAGTTCCAAGGCTGAAATACAAAGACATCATGTCTAGATCAATCGTATTGCAATAAGATCAAAATGTAACGGTCTGCCATCAAATATGCCATTTCTGCCCCTACCACGCCTCGTCAGTTTGCCAGGCTGAAATACAAAAACATTGTGAACAAAATCTGATTTCATCTTACCATCTGGTAACAATAATGGAGAGAATGGGGCCGGCTTCCAGATTGATATAACTAAAGTACATTTACATTTCTGTTTCACGATTTTTCGTACATACTCGACTGCTAAAAACTGGCGGCGGAACAATCCAGTTATTTTTTCCCCGACCATTTGTAACAGAATGCGTCAATTCCTGATGTCCCTTGGCAACAATACTTTGAGTTAAATATTTTACATTTAGAATTTTAATCATCACAAGCAAAACGGTCGCAAGTTTGGTCCCCATTTTTCTTCTAATATAAAGAAAAAGTCATTTCTAACCGACCAATCATCGCTATTGGTACAACGGCTGAGGAAATCTGCCTCCGAGTTATCTGCTCGTGGCACCCATTTTTGGTAATAAACTCATATAACTTTTCTACACTATCGTCTACTTTAACTGCAATCTCTTGCAAATATGATTTTCTACTACCGACCTGCAAAATGGTCTCTACGTTCTTTTTATCTGTCTTAACAATAACTTTTTGCCCTTCCAGGCTCTTAATTGAACTGTGCAAAACTCTATGCACTGCCTCTAGCTCTCTCCACGTGGAACTTAAACCACTTAGTCTTCGACTAACAACCTACCACTTGACAGTCTTCATTTCCATCAATAAATACTCCAAAGCCAGCTCCACTGGCATCGCAATAAACCACGCTCTGGTCGTCAGTTTCTTCATTCTCACTTTTCACCAAAGTTTGACCAAGCTTCTCTCTATTTAATGACCGTATACTTTCTCTCCAAAACGTCATTTCATCCAATGCTTTGGAACTAACTTTTACCGGAGCCGCCAAGCTGGCACGACTTATAACACACTGGTACAGTGATCTTGTTTCTCAGTCTGACCAATTGCCCTATTACACTCAGCTGACCAACTAAACATGCACTTTTTCTAACAGGAACTTTGAGTTCCCTGTTACTTACTTTACCTATCAATTCTCATAAGAGTATTTCTGTTCTACCAATACGCTCTTCTGTCTCTACAAATGTGCCTTCCAAGGTGTTCCAAAGATAACCCAACCATACAATTGATTGGCATAGCGTCCAATGACACTAATCCTCAGCAAGAAGAAAATCAAAATCTACTAAATCTTGATAATTAAATTCCAATGCTTTTAATGCTTCGTTAAAATACCATCTCCACCGAACCAATCATCAAGAAAGAGTATCACTTTATAACCAAGAGATCTCCATATTTTAACTGCAACTCTCAATAGTTTTGTGAATATAAGTCCCGCTGTGGAGTTCCCAAAGGCTAAAACGTTAAATACGTAGTAATAGGTAACGTTTTCAGTTTGCCAAGAAAAGTCCAAGTAAGTCCTATGATTTGGAAATACCATAATATGATGATATGCTCCGCTAATATCAAAATTAAACTCATAATCTCCTTTTGAGAAAAGTCGTATAGCAACTGATTGATCTTCGAAACAAAACATGTATTTAAAAAGCTCTTAATGTATATGTCTGCAGTCTAAACCAAGACGAGGCTTACCTGACCTTCCATAGGCAATTGTGAGTGGATTTACTATGTAAGGTGCCTCCTTAACCTCGGAAATATAGCCCTTTGAGAGTAAGTTACTGATCTCACTTGTTACAAATGCAGGGTCATTTCGAACTTGTAACCTTGACTTACCACATATAACATAGCCACTTGCATCCGCACCTTTCCAGTGTACATAACAACTTACCAACTGGTGTAATAACTTCTAAAACCTGCAATGTACTGGCTTTAATGCAGTCAAAATCTTCAACAATAGAATGCAACATATATCTCCTTATCTGATTATCCTTATTTGCATGACTTCTCTCCGGAATCACTGCCCTACACTCCATTTGCCGTATCCTGAACGCCCACGCCGGAAACACACACAAGGTCGCCTTCCTTGCGTAGACTGGTTCCATCCTTGTGGAGACTGGTTCCAACTCTGCCTTGGTTACCTTGGCTCTGCGACGACGTAATAGTAGAAAACGAGTCTCAGTGTGCGGAATGCACGGATGTCCCCGATACCGCTTTTCTTATTTCGCTTTCCGGTCAGCTTTAATCTGAGCCCGATAAATCTTTTTCTCATCGTCGGAGTCGTCGGCAGGGGCGGATCCAGGATATTTTCTCAGGGGGGTCCAAATTTGAATTTCATACAGTATTGATGTGGATGTTAGCCTTTTCATTTTAAAACATTTCCTGTTCTAACCGCGCGGTAGTTTCCATTTCTAAAACAGTATTTTTTTCTCTCTTTTCATTTTTTTTCTAATCCATATTAAACCGGTGTATTGAAAAGCCAAGCTATATTCACACATAGGTCTAGACTTTTAATACCATTGCTTTAATTTTCATATTTTTTATTTTGTTTTTCATACTTATAGTTTGTCTATTTCAAAATCGAGTTTTAACCACTAGGGTGTCTTCAAGTTAAGAAATGTATTTATTCTTATTGCCTAGATTTGATGGGTCATTCTCATTCAGCAATCTCGGATAAAAAGACTACGCTCGACTCAAAAAGCATTCTATTGCTTGTCTTAATTAATCTCTGTACAATATCATCAAGTTCAAAATCCATTGAATGATGTAAATTCATCAAAGCCAGCCCAGCTAATCTCTCCTCACGTGTATTGTATTGCACATGTAATTCTTTATTCTCCTGAGCCCAGAAAAATATCTCTTTTCTTCGCATGAAGTAATCGTTAAAACACAACCTACGTGAATAAGTGTCTTCATATTTGGAAACATGTCTTCATCCACTTCGTTGTAAAGGGATATCAGGTCAAACTGTCAAACTGATCCAATTTATGACTTCCAATTTTTGACAATACCTTTTTCATTCTTTAATTTCCTTTAGTAAATTCTGGGAATAAATGCAGTCAAGATCAGTTTCCCAGAACATCAGCTTATTAGAAAGTCTAGTCAGCTCTTCTTCGCCAAGTTCAGTTATGATTGATGGTAATAAAGAGCAGATATAATATGTTGTATCTTCGATTTGGAAGCGAGATCTTAACTCTTGGAGTAAATAATCAAGAAATGAAATGGACGAGGTATACTTGAAATATTCCTTTGGTTTTGTTGTGTTAACATTCGCTCTATGACGTTGTTTTGCGCGCCGTGGGAACTTTGATTTCTACTTCTAGGTCATTTGCAATTTGTGTGGCATCAGAGAAACAAGTTTCAAATTCGATGTTCACCTCTCTACGTATTTCAGATATTTTTTCAACATGATGATCAAGTATAAAATGTGTCAAAACACACATGCCTGTCTACACACTGGGTTTTACAAAATCCAAATAATTTCTTCTTCACATATTCAGTGCCTTCCATCTCTAGGATATATTCAAGAAACGATTGGGGGGGGGGGGGGGGGGGGGTTAGGAGATTAATCAAAGAAAAGAAACACTGAGTAAATGACATCAATCATTTTTTTCACTTGAGGTAATTTGCATGCTAAAGCATGAGATTGAGAACAAGACTTCCACAGTGAGTGTAGATGGCCAACTTGTTCAATAGTTTAATTCGTCATTGACACCCCTGTTTTTCCGAATACATAGCCGCAGCCACATCATTAGCATGTTCACGTATTGCATCTACTGAAATAGCATTGCTTAGAAACGTTCCAACTATCTTTTCTGCTATAGCTTCACCAGTTGTTCTTTTTAACTGAATAAAGTTAAAGAACTTTTCCATTCCGACTGCAGATTTTTTTTATATTGGATGGATGATATGTGCACACGGACATTAATACAATTATTTGTCGTTTTTTTTTACATTTAATGAGAATCGTTGTAGATCTACACGTAATTCATATTCCTATCAAATAATAGTTAGATTCTATATCTTTCCACCCAGGTTGTGAGTTTATGTAGATCTAGTTTTATTACATTTTCACAGTAAATTTTACTATAGGTCTATATCTTTAAAATTCCAGGGGGGGGGGGGGGTTCAGAACCCCCTGACACCTCCCCCCCACACACACACACACCGCTGGATCCGCCCTTGGTCGGCTAAGGGATGCGCCTCATACGCCTGAACTACAAGCCACCCATTATCTGATATATCAGCTAACTTAATTAATTTTTGACGATAATTAACAATGTCAATACCTTCAGATATTTTAAGTTGCGCCGACGGCAGCGGTTCACATGGAGTGGTTTGAAGGACATCACGTAGATAGCCGTCTGCTTCCTTCAGTCTGTCCAACACTGCCTCGTTGACTGTGTTGTTCCTTGTTGCCCTTCTTATGAAACGTGTAAGAGTCGCACGGTGTCAATTTATGCTGAATTTTTGAAAGCTGAGACTGGGATATCTCCCTCTGCGTTGTCTGCATTCGTTCCTCGAAAGAAAACAGCTTTGAAGAAATAAGTTCTTCCATACTGCTTAACAGTTAATTTTCGTTCGCCATGAGTGACTGCACTGAAAAACTAGATGTAACGTGTACAGAATCGTCCGGTAGAATGACAAAATGAATTTCTACACTTCTTTCATACATGTATTATCTCTTGCACGACTAATTTTGGACTGAGTACGTTACGCGATAAGACAAATATTTCACGCTATACTAACGAAACGCGTGAAATAGATAATCTACTTTTATACCAATTATTGTCGATATATAAGTATGATATAAATTTATTAAATACCTTAAAGCCTCATTATACTTCCGAAATGCACAATTTTTGATAATAACAGAAATGATTGTAATTGAATGTGTTTACAGTATTGCTAAAACCATTCCTGTAGACCCCTTAATAACTGTTTTTGAAAAAAGCGAGAAAATAAATAACTTGTGTATTTCTTAGACGATCGGACCGAACTTTTAACTTTTGCTTACATTTTTGTAATTCTGTAATGACTCTGTTGCTTTCTGTTCTGTTGCCAGTGTTCGGAAGTACACACAGTGGTAGTGTGCGGATTAAGACCGTGCGTGAGATAAGGGGCTCATTAACAAGATTAGACAAGTTATGGCTTCACTAATATTGTGTATCGTGTTGGGTTTTCTTTTTTTTTTAAATGTATTGATGTCTGCAATAAAACTGTATCGAACATAGTACGCATTATTTTATTTATACACACTGAAAAACAATGAGTACGGAATACTAGTTTGGTCTAGTAACTCTTGCTCAGGATCCTCCCTTGAATATACGCGTTATAAATACTATCGCACGCGCTTTTACGTCACAAATCACTTTATCGTAGCCAATATTGAGAGGCTACCAAATGTGGTTTGTTTAGTACAGTTATTAAAAAAGAAATTTTACTTTTAATTTTATGTGGCCGTTTCGTCGCTTACGTGTATTAAATTAACTCGCGGGTTCCAGTTCATTAATACACTGAGGAGAATAAAGGGGATGTTCTTAAAAAACTATCTAACCGCAAGCGATTATTTGATTTTTAACCGCATCCCCTATAGTTCCCATACTATGTTTCTCTCTGAAGTGAATTGATCATAAATTACCAACCGACGCGTTTCCGAACAAGCTTCGCAACTCCCCGTTTTCTGCCGAAGTTGTTTATCGGAAAGGGACGAACATTTATTTGTAAACAAAACCCGTTCTTAATTATGTACTTATAATGTGCTTCATATTTCTCTTGCAAAGTCTCTCATTGATCAAATAAACATGTTTTCTATCATCTTGAATAGTAAAACTGACTTAAATTAAAATTAAAAACGACCATTTCGGAAGTTTAATGAGCCTTTATTTTTTTTAAATTACATATTTATATTTTAGATTTACTTGAGAGTGACGGATGAAAATGAAAATCTACAACATCGATTGCTTTGCAAGATTTGTTTTGCAAACGCTTTTAACAATATTTAGTCATGTTGCCATAACGTCCTTTTTTCCGAGTGTGCTAAGGACTCACGACTATGGAATCAACCACATCAATAGCAATTGATTTAGCCATAGCTTCTGATACCAGGATCTACACTTAACACATCTGTACCTGTGTTGTGTGAGGAGGCCGGTAGAAACATTTAAACAAAGTGATAATTTAAGTTCGATTTTGGAAAAATATACTAAAGTGGTAAGCATTTCTGTCATATTTCTACCAAGATTACTCTGCAATATATTTTAAACGTTTGTCGCATTTGTAAATGAAACTTATTAGTGACCAATAATAATCCCCATAGATATAAATACAATCATATATAAATACTTTATTGTGTAATACCGTATCCATCGTGTCGTTATATATGACTGAATATCATCTGCATTGATTAAACAGCTCCTTTATACGATTGTAATACACCACGGGTGTATATTTGATTTGAGTAAGGGTATATACAATATTTCTGAATAATGTACGAACTACACTTTCTAATTATCTTTTGGCATCGATGTACTGGAAATGTAGAGACACAAAATATCACTGAAACTTTATTGTTGTCAGTACTATTGAAATTTGAATTTAGCTGTTTTGTTTAAGTTTAAACATATAATAATTATTTTACATCGATTCTTAAACAATATATTACAACTTATATAAACCACGCTCGTCTTTCTAGCTAGAACCAGTACAAAGCATATGCGGAAAAGTGTCTCGCTCAAAGATACAACACAAAACCGTTGAGGACTCTCCGGTCCAGGTTCGATTATCTACCATAGGACCATGCGCTAATTTAACAAATCGATGCAACAGTGATTCAATATTTAATCAGAGACATTTTGCTACATACAGTCTGTATTGATAGTGTTGTGTAACTTTGCTGTGTTGCGTCCCTTGATGTTACTCTCCTATTTAGAAGGTGAGAAAATAATAAATCGTATGTTTTACGTTCGCTGCGCATGCCTGTTAGTTTTGTGTTTCTCTGCCGAAAAATCAAATAAAAACAATACACATTCCTATGTAGATATATCATTATACACTCGATACTAAAACAGATGTGACCGAATGCGGTACGTCAGTATGGATGTATTACATACCACAGATGAATGCTGAGTAATGGTCATGTGACTAGGTTTTAGATGAATGAAAAATCACTAATTTTGCTTTTGATCGGTTTACATCTGTCTAATTTATTGAAGAGTTTTAGGAATAAAAAGAAGGAATATATCAAACTAAATTGTGTTACAAAGCCTACATATTTTTGTTTTAATAATAAGTAATAATATATATTGGAAGGTTGGATAATCTTGAGGTAACGTAGATAACGTAAAGCAAATAAAATATCCATTTCAACGATTGATATCGAAAGAAAAAGGACGTAGTATATACATAAAGTTATGTTAACTTAAAATGTATTATCACATTAAAACGAACACACTTGTTTAATACAATAGCTGGAACAGAGACATGGAAAGTGTCTGATAAAATAGATAAAATTTCGTTATTCGTCAGACACGGCTACATGATCGGCATCTGTATTTGTACGGTCAATACAACAAATAGTAAGACTTGTATAAATAACCTTTTATTATTTCATTTTAAAATCTATTTGATTTATTTTATTGTTTGTTTGTTGTGTTGTTTTGTGTGTGACTTATTTGTTGTTGTTTTGTGTGTGTGTTTTGTTGTTGTTGTGTTGTTTTTTCTTATTGTATTTTTGGTGGGGATGGGCGGGGTGGAGTTGATTGGATTTAACACAATGTTCAACTAGAAACAGGTAAACATGTATATATGGCATCAAGTGGTATTGCTGGACGATACATAAGGATGAATCTGAATAGAAACGACGTCTTTCCACAAGTAACTGACACACTTCTTACATAACTTAGTTTGGCTCAAGCCCATGATCTTAGTGGTGAGAAATAGCACTTAAGATAGCGTCTTAAAAGAACAATGATTCTTATCAGATTTATTATGAGGTCTACCTCCACCAACAATAGTAGATGCTATATATAACCTGCGATGTGTTGAAAATGGCAATGAACCCAAACATAGTTAATTTATTAATCAAACGTGTTATTTTAACTGTACCAAGTTCGTAATAAATATTGTAAGAACTTGTGGTTTAGCCCGTAAATTATTGATTAAACGCATTAAAACTAATTTAAACTATTAGTTAGTTTAATATTTCAGATAACAACAAATACACGGAAATATCACCAAATTAGAAAAGTCCATAAGGCTCGCAAAAGTAAATATTAAGTATATTTCTCCTACTCATTTTTCAATGCATTTTTTTTTGTTTTGAAGGTTTATAATTATACCATTTGTGTTAAATTACAATATCACAATCGCTTTGTAAGTTATGTATATTCGTCATTTGTGCTGTTAATTTGTTTTTATATTCATTTAGATAAATTCGCACAGAAAGTTCTATATAAGGGTCTGCTGCTAATATTGATGTCGCTAATGTCGCTGCTGCAGTTGCAGCAGTGGGCATTGGAGCAGGTTATAACATCGCAAAGTCATCTAATCAAAGACAAAGCAATAAGATATATTCATATGTATACACAGTATTGGTGTTATATGCTGTATTTACATTATCAATGGTTACGATTAATGTTTTAATAACTTATATCCCATTTTACCATGGTCACATAGATTGTTGTGTATTGCTCGCCTTTATTTGGACGATGTTCAATCAATTAGGACATGATTAGGCTATTTCAAAATTTAAAAAGGGACAAAAACGTACTACAATAATATAACCTATTAATGAATGTTAATACATATGTATATCTATATTATGAAAATGATGGGGACCTCTGGGTTTGTGATTCCAAATACGTCATTTCAACCAACGAGAAGAAAATGGAATGGGAGGTCCAGTTACCGATATGAATATCTTGATTCTACGCCTTGGAAATCAAGTTGCTGTTTTGAACATTCGCGTTGTTCTTAAATAATTAGTATCAAAGAAAACAATTTAAATCTGTTTGTACCTTTTGTAGTGATAGTTCACATGCCATAACGTCCACCGTACATCACGAGTGTTATTTGTTAGTCATTACAAAACCACCTATAAGTCAAAACGTCATGTAACCAGCTATCTTTATAATGTTCTAGAGGTTAATCAATAATTTGAAGCAATTTTCAATGCACGATGCACATTACATTTTGATGGCGACATTAGTTTGAACTAACGTAAAACGTATAACATGTTCTATCTTGTTATGCACAAAGGCACTGTTAATACACGTACCTTAATTTATGTTTTGTTAATGTTCACAGTGTAATCTAAATATATGTCATAGTTTTAGTATTAATATATGCAAGAACATCAAGCTTCTATTTAGATTAACCTGTGTGAATATATCACCTTCATGAAAAACAACATCGTGTGATAATATTTACGTATAATAAAATACACAATATAGTCTGATTTACTTCGTTCTTTACCTGCAATATGTATGACATCTATATATAATACAATAAAATGTTGTTAATTTATTTATTCGAATCTCATCATTTGTAGAACAAAGAATATGTTTCTTTTAAATTTACAAAATATACATATACGAATTCAATTCATTGCACAATAACTATTACGCTTAACACAAAGATCTCAGTATTTTACCGTAGTAATAAAGTTGATAGGCAGCGGACTCCAGACATAATTATGAGCAAACGGCAAACTTGTGTTTATATGCAGAACTTACAGAAGATCAACTTGTATTATGACATTACAAAATTCATAAAAAAATATTCTGAATACGTTATTTATGAACATATTATCATCAGCTGTCATAATTACATTTTCAAATTTAGCTGTCACACATACTAATTAAAATATACAATCAGTGTAGTTGACAATACAAATATATCATATTAATTATACGAATATGCAATATATAATATGCATGTTTGGTATTATAAAAAAATTTCACAACTTACAGTTTCAATATCCACTTTAATTGCTTAAAAACTAAATCCTATCAATATTGTACTGAATGATGTCATATAATGTCTTTATTTCATAAACTAAACTTTACAACTCGCCACTTTTGTAGTTTCAATAGAAACATTTTTTTTATTTTTTCATTGAATGTATGTTTTCAAAGATTATTTTACTCTCTATCGTATATCTGTTGAGAGTAAAATGCAATATTTCTGATAATACTCCCAAAATGTACTATTTGGCTCTTTAGTTTCATCTTAACAAGATAATGTTATGTTCGTATGTATCTTGATCTACAAGAAATATATTGACTTGTGCAGATTGAAAAAAATGTCTACCTAGTTTTGATGTTTTTATAGAACAAAGTAAACATTATATAAGTATTGAGTTATACTCACTTTACATGTATCCTACATCAAAGGCAAATAATATAAGTACAAAATGGATCATTATTAGAAATATATTTGAATAAATTATTATATATAATAAATACTGTTTGTCTTTTTTCTAATTTTGAGCAATAGATTGGCCAATCATTACCACGGTACATCTGTGTAAGCATTTCATTAAGAATTGTTGGTATTATTAGTTATCTTCATCGTTTAAAAGTAAAACTTCTTTCACGTGTGCCTCTTTGTATAACACTTATTTTACGAGATATCTAGTGATATGTATATACAATTATTTATCCTGAAATGAAACAAAAAATAAAATATTTTCGTCAAAAAATTAAATATCGTTATTAAAATGTGTATACGACAGTATATAATTAAAATTTAGATCATTCTGTCATCAGTAAGCTACATATATTAACTCATGTATATTGAATTTTAAAAAAGCCTACCAAACAGGAGACGCAACATTTGAAAGACAGAGCCATCACAACAATTCAAACACAAAAATATATATAGAAACAGTATGATAAGGAGCATACAAACATATAGATGTTATGCAAACCTGAATCAATAAATTACAAAATCACTTCTGTGGGACTTAAATCTGCAACGTAACATTTTTATCCGCGTCATCACACCACAGAACGAGTTTCCGCGTGGCTATCTTTAAATACATATGGCAAGTATACGGTATAAAAATACAAATACATCTAAAAAAAAGTAATACTAGATGCAGATGTGTTTTGACGCATAATCCAAAATTGAGAAAAGAAAATCAAATGTACGAATTAACAGTCTCGCGGAATGCACATTAATCACGTGGTATTAATGTCCTGATGACATACACTATAAATGCGATTTTTTTTCTTTTTATGCATTGTCACAGCTTGCATGTTCAACAAACCGGACTCCGAGATTATAAAATTCTCGAGTTCATACTTCAACCAACCAATCGAAAGGCATGTCTCTACTTGTTTTACCTCGGACCCTGCTTTAAATTACACGGTTCGCTTAGAAAAACATTGTAAATATGGAAAACATAGTCTTACTTAAGCAGCTGCAAGAGGTCTTCTAACTCATTAGTGAATTTACATTTTGAATTCTGCTTACTAATAAATGAGTTTTAATTTTGAATTCTGCATTTGTTCTCTAATTACTTTATCTATCATCTCGTTTTCTGTTACAGTGAACCAATTTTTCTAGTCGCCAACAGAACTTACAACGATATAAAGACAAGTTGACATATCAAGGTACAGATTAACTATGTAATTTAAAAATATGTTTGGTAAAAAATTATTTAAATCTTCATTTACTTGCAATACATTACGATGTGTATCAGGCTCTACTTTTCACGAAGTATTTCAACTTCAGATTGTCCTCAACTCGAATGTTTGAAACTATATTATTTCATTTACATTGAATATCTCGCATATTATTCTTTACGAATGAGTTAAGATTTACTATGATTCAATTATGTGTACCCAATTAAATTGTAAAGAGTTCAGATAATAATTTAATGACATTGATATTTTGAGTCGAAGAAAATCTCAGCTTGAGAACGTAAGTGAAACTGGACCAAGGCTTGTTGCATACATCATGTTGCGAAATAGTATGCAATTGCAATCTGAAAAAAATCGCTTTTGTTATATATTATCTATTTTTACAATCAGACAATTTATAACCTGGATTACTCTTTTAATGAGTTTTCTATATAAGAAACCGTAATTATATAAAAACAAGAGGCACAAGACGGTCTGAGGACGCTCTACTGGTTCACAGGGGTCATAGTACTTCTTGAAATTTCAGAATATTGACCCTCTTAGGGAGTCGTCTTAACCCCTTATGTATAAATGCCACCACCACATCAATACTGAACAGAAACTTTAAATTATCATACCATTCATCTGTAAAAGAAAATATAGTCCCCGTACAGAACCATTAAACATCCAAGCTCCTGGATTTGTCAAAACTTTAATCACCCATTTATTGGGATTTTTATGAGCAGAAATGCTTTATATTTTAAATAAAGAGTTTTTTTGTACACATGGATGCACAAATGAAAATTTTAGCTTTCCCTATAATATTCCTATGTACAATTCAAATTCCCCTTTCAGGGCTTCTATACATCCCAGTGTCCCTTGAGTTGTACAAACTTAGAACTCTTAATCCTAAAGATAATTTATTTCAAATATGGACATATTTGACTGACCCGTTGTTGAGATTTTTGAAAATGTTCAATTTTAACCATTTTGAGATCCCACCTGACCATTTTGGAAAGTCAATCCTTCTTATTAAACAAAATCTTATTTTAATAGATAATAAAATCATAAATTCGTCAAATAATTAAATGTACGTATAGTTTCTTGCATATGGAATGTTATATCTTAGACTTTATTAAAGCCGTTGAACATTTTTAAATAAAGTATACGTTATACACTGTTGAGCTAGACAACATATTGCATGTATTTGTCGCAATATACGTAACTAGTCAGAGCAGCAATTAATAATTATGTGCTGCTCAAATGTATGATAGATACACTGTTACATTTCACTAGATATTGCAATATCATTACTTTGGTCTGTTTTGGTCTAGGCATCGTTAAGAACCCTATTGAAAAGGTGAAATTGTCTGCAAAACTTTGGAACAGTATTCGTGTATATTATTTAATTTCCTCCAAGAGAATATTAAATAAAGTATATATAGGTGAATGTTTCAATATAATGGTTTCTATCGGAGTAAAGTTTCGATGGGTATTAAAATTTTAAAATGCATTCCGTTGCCATAATATACATATTTCTATCAGTGTATAATATCTAAAATGATGTACATTCTAAAATATAGACATTATGACTATACATTAAAAATATTCAAAACTAATAACTGTATATGTGAAAATGTCAGCTGAATTTTCATAATTGGAGATATATGTCTTCTGTTTAAAATTTATTTATTTTACGACTATTGTACAACAAGTTCTGACAAGTTATATAAATCCCACTCAAAGTCCTGTTAGAACCAATACAAACACATGCGGACAAAGTACAAATATATGCGGACAAAGTACAAACATATGCGGTTAAAGTACAAATATATGCGGACAAAGTACAAACAGATGCGGATAAAGTGTCCCCCGATCCTGGGTCCGATTGACCATCCGTTGTGTATCTTTTACAGGAACAAAATGTAAACGATTACCGAAATGTCCGAAATTATGTCTGTTTTAGACGATACTTGTATTATATATCGGGTAATCAATGAATATCATGAACTATGATTGTCAGAAATGAATGGTTTGCACTAACACTGTTATCACACGCGTGGTATTGTCATAATTTTATTTAGTACATCGATCACGGACAATTTAGAAAGAATGGTAAAATATTATTGTAATCTGTTTATTTTAAACATGTATTTAAGTAACATTGCCTTAAAAGTTATTTTAATCATTGCAACAGCAACATATTTCAATGAAAATAATATCACTTAATTATTTTTAAAACATTTTAAAATATATTACATTAATATTATACATATACATAATAAGTGAAAATTGTTTGCAAAGTATATCGTAGAAATGATAATTAGATATACAATTTCATGTGTTTGTATTTTTTTCGAACACAACTATCCAAGTTACAAGTAAATTTTATCAAAATCCGTTCATTTATAAACATATTGTAGCAAAATTCTACATAAATCGGGGACACCCGTCGTAACATGTAATGTGTTGAATATGGTATAAAATCCCATTGAAATTGACAAATAATGCAACTGTTGTGTTTGTCATGCTAATGCTACATACTTTTTCAGTTATATGTGTAAATTTAAAACATCAAACAAGATACCCATGTACACATGTGGCTTCATGCAATAACGTGTTAAGAGTCAAAACGATTCAAAAGTGCTTTTTTTGTCACATGAGTTATTATTAAATACTCTGCAATTTAAGATGTATATTTCACAAAATGACATACGTACCAGTTTTGGGATAAGAAGCCAATAAGATATCACTATTTCGAAACTGAAAATCCGGCAGCTCTCTATGTATTTCAACAATAGCTTCTGTTGGTTTTCCATAGTTTGACGATTGATATTTTCCTAGGTCGAGAATGGTAATTTTTTCACCACTTTCATCACTAATTTTAAGCTCCGTCATTTCAACCCTCAACTTTTCAAACTAAATATAGATATATATTGAAATAGTGTAAGTAATATCTGGATGTTTTATGCATATACTAGTATTTAACAATATAAAACGAGTAAACGAGGTTAAGGAAAAAAAACAAGTTTATATATTAGTTTTGGGCATTTATTAGTCTGCATGAAATAGAGCATGTCACATTACCTGTCAATCAAATATGTCGTTAACGCATGTTATAAACATTTAATGTCACGGTCTCATTAAATTTAATTCAATTTTCTACAAATTCATTTACACAATTATATAATATTGAAATATATGTTAGCCTTTTAATATACATTAGTTCAACATTTCTTACCTTTAAGTCGTTTATATCAGTGAAGTTGAAGAAAGTATTAAATATGTTGCGTTGTGAAACGTGATTTAAACTTAGTTTTTAACAGAGTTAACAATATAAAATACATTCACTATCAATAGTATTGAAGCTCCTGTATATTTATTACAGGTTAAATGACATACAAATGTTAACAAATCTTTACACTTGAGGCGAGTTTAAATACGTTCCTTTCAAGTTAAATGTAAGGACAACACAGGCTACATAATAGGTATAATAGATAACCCTGATTTAACCGCTAGATATATTCAAAATACTTAAGGCCAACTGCATTTCATGGTATATATGAAATGGAAAGGAAAGAGAAAATAAAGCATATTGCATATATTGAACGTAATATTCATAACCATTCATTAGCCCACAATATGCAAAACTTGAAACGAATTTAATCAACAAATTAAGATGTTATACACATCTTTGCAACACCATTATCAAAATCAGTGTAAGACGCTTATTCCTCCACTTTACAGTTAATACAATGTATGTCAACCGTTGACATATCTGTACATCTACCTGAACAATCAGAGTCAAAAATGTATATAAATGTCAGCACCGTTGAAGTTGGAGGTCAACCGTTATAATATATCGATACACCGTTATATACCGGTGCGCCGCTATATAATACCTGTGCACCGCTATAGGCATAGTGCCACCATTGCAAAAAGGAAATGCTTCCGTGGGGTAGTCGCATAATGGCGGTTGTAAATAATCCTCAATTCTTCTTCTTTAAAAATGCATTTTCCTATCTTTAATGCTCATTTTTTTATTTGAATGGCATTATTGATGTATTTTGAACATTTTGATAGCATTGTCATGTTTGAATTGTGAATTTAGAAAAAAAAATGATGTTTGGAAATTGGGGTATGAATTCATGATTTCGGAAGTCTACTTTCACTTTGTCACCAGTGTACACACTGAGCAGAAAAAAAAATCTCTTATATGACACATGACCCCTACTTTTCTCATCATATTTTGATAGTGCAGAGGTTGACAAACAGTAAAATGTAGGTTTCACTTCTTTCATTTGGGACCCTCTATGAATGACAAGCCTTCAAACTTTTATTATTTACTATAGAATAAAGAACAAAAATCAATTGTGGGGTTACACCTATATTTTATCTGTCCATCGCTATGATTCTATTGATGCACTGCTTTAGTTTAACGGGGGAACGATGATTAATTAACGATGCACCGTCACTTATTTATCGGTCCACGGTTATCAAATAGCAGGACGAATCACTCCCCGCTATCTGTTTTACTAAATATTGACCCTAGTAAAGGGAGTACATTGGCATTTAGCTCTCAATACGGCGTCATGAATAAACATCACAAATTCAAAGATATACATAAAATATTTATATTGATGAATGCAATGTGTATTATAAAGTTATTTTACAGTGTTTTTGTACAATATGGGAATATATTATACGAGTATGTTTTGTGGTGAAAATCATATTGGACAAGACACCGTGTGCACCAATTCCAATAAGACTTTCACCACAATACGTACAATATATTCCCATATTGTACAAAACACTGTAAAATGATATTTTTATTCTATACCCCATTCTAAAACAATTTATCAAGTAAACGAAAAAAAAAATCAAGATCCTTTTAAATAAATAAAACATGATGTTTTAAAGCCACGAGAGCTGCAGACGAAGGAAGTTGCAGATATCCGGGTCTTAACGTTTCGAATGTCATGCGGGAAATTTTGTCGGTTGTTTGTTTTTATCGTTCAAATTCTATTAATTTATTTTCTTTTATTTTAGTCGCCATCTTGAATTTTAAACTGTACAATATAAAAGTTATTTGATCCAAAGAACTTCTACATATTGTACGGTCACGTGGTAATATCTGGGGTAGGCGACTGGCTATACACTTACAGTTTTTTTTAAATTCACAATTCAAACATCACAACGCTACTAAATTGTTCAAAATACATCAATAATGCAAAAAAAAATATTATTAAAACAAGGAAAATGCATTTTTAAAGAACAAAAGACGAGGATTATTTATAAACGCCATTATGCGACTACCGCACGGAAGCACTCCAATGTTGTAGTATGCCTACAATTGCCAATATACTACATATAAATAATGCTGGTATGATAAACATTGTGTTTCTTCTGTTTTAAAGAAGGGGTGTTTTATGCAAATTAATATATTTCATTTCGTCTTTTGAAACTTTTAAAAATATTTTTCAGTGTTTTTGTACAATATGGGAATATATTATACGAGTATGTTTTGTGGTGAAAATCATATTGGACAAGACACCGTGTGCACCAATTCCAATAAGACTTTCACCACAATACGTACAATATATTCCCATATTGTACAAAACACTGTAAAATGATATTTTTATTCTATACCCCATTCTAAAACAATTTATCAAGTAAACGAAAAAAAAATCAAGATCCTTTTAAATAAATAAAACATGATGTTTTAAAGCCACGAGAGCTGCAGACGAAGGAAGTTGCAGATATCCGGGTCTTAACGTTTCGAATGTCATGCGGGAAATTTTGTCGGTTGTTTGTTTTTATCGTTCAAATTCTATTAATTTATTTTCTTTTATTTTAGTCGCCATCTTGAATTTTAAACTGTACAATATAAAAGTTATTTGATCCAATGAACTTCTACATACTGTACGGTCACGTGGTAACATCTGGAGTAGGCGACTGGCTATACACTTACAGTTTTTTTTAAATTCACAATTCAAACATCACAACGCTACTAAATTGTTCAAAATACATCAATAATGCAAAAAAAAATATTATTAAAACAAGGAAAATGCATTTTTAAAGAACAAAAGACGAGGATTATTTATAAACGCCATTATGCGACTACCACACGGAAGCACTCCAATGGTTGTAGTATGCCTACAATAGCCAATGATACTACATATAAATAATGCTGGTATGATAAACATTGTGTTTCTTCTGTTTTAAAGAAGGGGTGTTTTATGCAAATTAATATATTTCATTTCGTCTTTTGAAACTTTTAAAAATAAACATGGAAAGGTATTTGACAACTATATGCAACTATACATGTATCAGTAAAATTATATCAACATTTGACGAAAAATATTTTATTGTAATGTTTTGCATCAAACAAATTGAAAATGAAGACACTAATAAAAATCTGATATTATATTTCTTGACATGATTTTCGAAATACTATCGATTTTTTGAGACGCAGGGAGCACATTTAGAAATTGTAGGTTTCGAAACTGGACGTCAGTGGCATACACACAACAAATGTATGCCAGACGTGTAAAACAAATGATATAGATGAGTACATACAAGAGTGCAATCGGGAGTCTCACCCAGGCTGGAATTACCAAACTTTATGAAAACTATTTTTGTATGGAAAATAACAATATAGTGGGTTGGATCCAGCTTAACTCCCATCTGATATCTGGTGCACCCATTACAACACCAATGAATAATATTTAAGACATGTATGTGTACACTGATTGTACCTAGGCAAATTTGCCTCAGTTTAGTAGTCGCAACTTACAACTTTCAAAAACCGTAGGAAATAGTTTCACATTTGAGTTCCGAATCTCCGATTATTCTAATTCAGTTTTGTGATATAAACAAGCCAGCTTGGACCTCATTTCGATACTATATAATAGTGTTATTGTATATTTCATTAATTACTTATTCTTTTTATATTCATTTATCTAATAAGCCAAGCTTCCATCACTGATTGCAGCCGAGGCGACCCGGGTTTGAATCCCGCGGGCTGCAAATATTTTGTTCATTTCACTAGCAATACTATTTCTTCCTTACAATAGTCCATAAATGGAAACAGGTTTAAAAAGATAAAAAAACATTTGTCCATACTATATCGAGGACTCGGCGCAAGACTATTCTAACTCAAATTTCAGAAATTTACAGAAGGTTGAAAAAACTTTTTTTAGTTTTAATATGAGATTGATAATATTGTCTTTTCATAAACACATCTTAAAATACCATATAAATAAACAACAACATCAGTATGTCATCAAATGTAATTAATTTTGATTTTATAACAAATTTATTAAGTTGGAATAGTTTTGCAAGTGAAAAGTATCATATTCTACGGCAATTGTTAACTATGCTAACTTGAATAAGAATGCTTGATAATAAATATATAAATGTTTGTTTACTTTTTATAACTCAAAAATATTACTTTATTCAGATATTATCATATTTTTATTCAAATTAACACTTTTGGAGCATTTTTAGTTAAAAGGGGTGCATAAAATAGCATATTGAACTGCTGGATATCCAAATTTCCACTGACAATCACCACCCACAATACCGTCACACCTATCTACCTTTCTATCAAACTTACCATGACCTCATTACATAATACCATCTAGCCCTACCTTACCATCATTGCAAACTAAACCTTCTCATCCACAGTGCCATCCCTTACAACAGTGTCATTTACCACCTTCCAAGCAATTACCATCAACAAAAGTATCACAACGCCCACTGCTTTCACTTAATTTACCATCACCAACAATGTCCTCAATACCTGCGATACCCTTATAACCAACCCAACCTACTATATCATCACCACTCATTATGTGATTACTAACTAGCAACCAAACTGCCACCATTTACCCTACCATCACTACTTACCAAGTAATTGTCACTCAGAATATTACCACATATTATACTGCCACTATTGACACCTACAATACCATCACAATTTATAATGCGATTACCACCACTTGTATCATCTTTACTCACAATGTTATTACCGCCTACCCGGTCTTTTCCTACATATATCATACCTACATTCAGTCTTAACAGCATTTTTTTTCAATCTTGGTCTTCTTGTTTTTGTTCTCTTGATTTTCCTAGAACTGTTTTTATACCCTTTTGAATCTGATTTTCTCAATGTGGATACATAAAAATCATCATCATGGTTTAGTTTTCTTTCAAATGAAGTGAGTTTATATTCGGGTCACAAACTATATATATATATATATCTGAAACTAAGTCATCAGGTTCTAAAATATCATAATTTATATAAAAAAATTTAACAAAGATGCTGGTACATCATCACTAGATTCTAGTCTTCGATCACATGCTTAGTCCAGATTCAATGGATACAATGGTGTCCAGAGTTTCTTGTGCAGATAACAAAGTGGTGTCATGTCCATGTTATCATATGTGTGGTACCCATGTTTGATTCAAGGGTGTCAATAATGGTGACAACTACAGGACCACTAGCGCTCATGCATGGCATTAAAAGCATAAATACTTTAAATATTTTATAGAATTTACTGAAACTCTGCAATTCTGTATGTGTCAAGGTTTTAGATTCATTCTGCATACATTTGTTGATATATGTTAATATGTTGTTTTTACATGGTAAGGTACTCTGGTATTTTCTTGTTTGGTGTCATTGAACCTTTGTGTGAAGTGGTATGCCATGAAAGCTCAATTTATCCAATCATTGATTTTCTAAAGAAACTTCCACACAATGTACCACTATCAAGCATGGCTTTTAAACACTTGTGCTAGTCAACAATCCTATTTCATCAGAACACAACAGCCAAAGATATGACCTCCAACAGTCAAATACCTGATAACAACTATCTAGTTTCATAATTGCTACAGCGCAAATCATTTTCAGGGAATTTAATGCATCATCCATGCACTGGAATGGAATATCAATATACTTCCTATACCATAATTTAATATATCTGAAATAGGTGACCAAAATTTTTATTTCGAATATTTCTTTAAAACAGTTAATGTGTATCATTTAAAATACAGTCATCTTATTATGAAAATCTGTTTCTTTGTTTTAATTTTAAAACTAAGAAAAAGGTTCTCTATGGTTTTCAGAATGTACCTTTATTATTTACTATTTGAAACTAGTCAAACTATTTTAGATTGCAGTCTTAACATGAATTGCCAGGAATGATAATTGGAAATAAGTTTCAGATTCAATTTAAAACTTCATGACCAAAATGAAATTTTTGGAATTGATTAGCTCTTTAACCAATAGTAACTGTATGTTTAATATTAATCAGTCCCCTATAAAAGTCATTAAAAGGGATACCCCTGTCTGTGATATATCATTTTGGACTGTTACTCTGAATTGATAATTCAGATACATCGAGATACAAATTACATTTTTGCTATTAAAAACCTACCTGTAAAAAAAATATCAGAGTGTTAGGATTTATGGAAAAGACAACTGAATGTCAGCTGCAATATGACATTCAAAATTCAATTTCTTCAAGTCACTTCCCAACATATTCAAAGGCGTCACAGTCCCAAAAGAACAAATTTCTTGGACAATATGGCTGGACAGGGATCTAAACTTCCAACCCATGGATTGACAGTAATATGCATTAACGGCTGAGCCAGCATAAGTGAAATAATTCTTTTGATAATCAATGAAGACATAACGCCTTGTTGAAAGAGGGTCTAAACGAAGCTTTGAAAATTTCACAAAATTATACAAAGTGGTTACAAAGTTGTGACAGACATGAAATTATAAACATAGTCTTTCACACATTTCAGTACATTTAAGTGATTTTTTATTTCAACATTGAAGTAAAGTATTCGGAATTCGAGCAAACATATCCTTGAATGATAGATGTATGTAATAAATTCTCAATGTTTTGTATAGTAATGTAAGTTGGCTATATACAGGCTGGACAATATATTGTTAAAGCGAATGAGCAGACTTGCAGACAGATGACAATTTTATAGTAAAAAATTAGGAAATTAAATGAAGGGTATCCATGGAAATTGAGTGTATATAAATTGGTATCATTTTTTTCCTTTTCCAGAATTTAAACTGATTTAAGCCCTTAAACAAAGGTTTGATAGACAATATTTCATATTCTTACTAGATTCTTATCAAGTTATTCATAACATTTAAGGTTTGAGTCTTCTCTTGCAGAGAAATCCTGTATGGAATTAAACTGTTATTTGTTTCCAAGTCAATGAACCAACAGTCATATTTATAAAATAAGGTCAGGCTTAAACTTGCTATAATTAGCCCCTAAAACCCATATATCTGCTCTGACAAACCGTGTGAAACCAATACAGATCTCTTTCATTTGGTGCAAATTTGGAGGCAAATTTTACCAAATGATTATAACTTTATATTTTCACAAATGATTTTCCAAGGAGGCATTTTCATGAAAGTGTTAGGTTCCAGTTTGGGAAACAGTGAGTTTCAATGGTAAAATATAGACAAAAGCAATAAAATTTCACATAATCAATGACAGTTATATCTAAGCTGTCTCTAACAATTCCCAAATTATATACAAATAAAAAAAAATGAAAATGACATCACAAAATGAAATTGTGATGTCATCTATACAAATTAGAATAGCTCTGTTCTTCAAATATAGAATTTTCAAATGTAATTGATGTGTAAAGTTATTCTTATTTGAGTTAGAATAGTATTGCATTAAAACAAATTATTTCTAAAGTTTAAAAAAATTGCAAGACAATTCTAACTTAAGTTTTAACTTAAGCATACATCACCAAAGTAATAGTTATACAGCAGTGATGGTTTACGAATATTCCCATTAATATGACATGGCCACACAAATGTACCTATTAGCCTTTCCGCTAGTTTACGTCAAACAAGGCTTTCTCAATAAACATGTCTATTCATATATAGCGGATCAGGGTGTTATTTATTTTTGCAATTTTCTGGAAGAGTGAAACATTTTCGTCCAGTTTTACGGAGGCATCCTAGTTTCAGTATACTTGAAATTAATCAGTAATGCTAAACCATTCGTGAATATATCGACAACGACAGAGATTGTGTCATTAAACTTTAGTCTGTTCTTTTACCAGTATAGATTTTCAATTATTACCAAACAAACACTTGTGATTCTATACATGCAGTGGTACTTCAAACGATCGCCGAGTTTGCTTTTGTCAACAATCAAAGCGAATATGATCATTAGTTGGTAACAACACGATTGACAATTGAACATTAACATCGCGTTCTTTTGTCACGATATACGTGATTGTAAGCTTTACTTGTAGACAAACGTTTTTCTTCTAAGGACAATTCAACAAAGAAATTACGTAAGTTACATTTTTCACTTTATCACAATTAAACCAAAATTTAGCCAATTTACTACACAATTGTTCTAGTATCTATTCTATAGTTAATTGGATAAATTTCGCGCGTTTATCGCAAAACTTGTCTATTTATTTATTTATTCTCTTTAATTCCTCCTGTTACAGAGATTATATGGTACATGAATACATTGCAAACACATGTACAAGATGACAAACATAACATATTTAAACAAAAAAAAAGAACCTTAGCAAATTGTAGTAGGCAATAATGAATAATTGCACGTTCGTTAGCTTGTCAGTGGCTATACCCACCTACACACGCACGCACGCAGGCACACACACGCGCGCGCGCACACACACACACACACACACACACACACACACACACACACACATGAATACACAAATTCATACAGAAGACAGTAAACATTTGCTTGCAATGGCATGTAATGAAAACATGCACTGGCATCAAATGAATTTATAAAGTAATCAAATAATTGTTTCAATCCAAAGCATACATTTTGCAATATATTGAAATGTGTCTATGCAAAAGCTTGCATGCACAGCAGTCCTTTGATGCCTGGCCCAGCAATCATCTCATCATATTTTCTTTGTCAATGTTAATTAATTTGTGACCAATTCTATTTCCGTAACTTAAAAACACATAATTTATGAAGTCCTGACGGATCGGTTGCGTCAATGAGCACGTCGTTATTATATGTAAGTTTGCGTCGTGGTAAATTTTTTCACAGAAATTGCACAAACGCGCAATTTTCGGCTGAGTATCTGTCCATATTTTGCTTACAATAGTAGTCTCAATATAATTGATTATGAAATTTGTCAGGTTATACTTATTAAGAAGCTTAAGATTATCAGGTACAAAACCTCTTTGTTTATTATCAGATCTATTAACAAACATGGACAGACGGCTGTTAAAGATGCGTTTGCATAATATATCGTGTGGTAAGGTACATAGTTTTTTAAGAAATCCTAATTTACTTTTATCAATTTCTGATTGTATAGAATACCAACCCAGCATACTCAGACACATCACTGTTAACATGTTCCTGTCCTAGGTGAAATTCAGGGTACTGTCTGGCAAGCGATATGTCACCACAGACTACAATATTGCTTTTAATGGGGTTAATTATGTATCTCCATCGAGAAGAGTAAATAATGACAATGTTTAACATCTGCTGCAAATTAAGAGGAGACATACAGGAGAGTGTAAGATCGTCTGCAAGAGTGCAATTACCAGTTTTATTACTTAAAATGTATTAAAACTCATTTAAGAGGCAATCTATAAAGAGATTGGTGATAAAAGTTAAGAGCATTCCTCCTTGACGGATCCCTTTTTTTATCATGAACCAATCCGACTTTATACCATTTATGAAAATACAACTGTTCATGTTACTATGAGCATTTACAATTAGGCTCCATATCTTTCACTGTATACCAAAATTATGCAATTTATAAAATATTCCAGGTAACCTCAGGGTGTCAAAGGCTTGTTTTGTGTCTAACAGGCATACATATACTTTGCTCCCTAGTTCTATATTGTAGTGTATATATTCCTGAAGGTTGAATGAGGCTGTAACTGACCCGCGATATTTTTTTATAAGCATTTTGTTGTACATTTGGAAATGATATATTTTTATTTGTTATCCAGCTATGTAACTTCGTATGTATAATCTTTTCAAACAGCTTATAAATAAGAAGTAGGGGCGTTATTGGTCTGTAATTTTTTGTATCGGATCTGCTCTTCCCATTATTTTTAAATATTGGAATTATTAAACCCATTTCTATGTTTTCTTCAACAATTACTTGATTAAAAAGTGTCGCTAAAGCTTTGAATAGAGATTGTCTACCAAGTTTCAAATGCTCTTTAATTATGTTATCAAATGAAGCAGCCTTTCTATTTTTTAAACTCGATACACCTTTGTGTATATGCTCGCCTGTTATATCTGCTTATAGTATAAGATTGTCATTATATGCTACATTGTCCTGCGTTGTTTTAGCAATTTTGCTTTCTATATCAGTTTTAAATTCCTCATCAAAATTGTCTGATTCTAGAGGTGAGTATACATTTTGATAAAAATCAGAAAAGCAGTCGCATATCCCATGAGGGTCTCGTACTATACCTCTGACCGTTTCTATTTGTGAGCAAGTTGGAGATCTTTTTTTTTTCTTCTTCACAAGACTGCAAAACAATTTGTTATCGCAGTCTGCTGCTGTGTTTAGTTTATTATAAAATTTATTTTCTATGCTTTGTATGGCTTCTTTTGTATTTTGTAATTTGAGTAGGTTTCGAAATTTCTACCACGTGCTTTACCCTCATCTATACATAACTTTCCAGCGGTGGTTGATCTTTGTGAGCGTTTTGTACGTCTTTTTCCCCAGTATGGTTTAGCATGTTTCTTATATTTTGATTTCGACATAGTTACGTCAGCGGTTTTATTGATTATTGGAAGCAGATCATTGTAATATATATCTAAACTGTCATTTTCAATATTTTGTAATGCTGAAGATAGCTTGGATTGGTACAAGATATTTATATCTTCATTAATTTTATGCCACGCATTTTTTTCTGAATTTGGATTTTCTGGTATTGTATTAAATTGAACGTTGACACTTATATAATACATGGGGTAGTGGTCCGATATATTGAATAAATCATCATCAAGTATCTTAATATGTGTAATAATATCTATGTTATAGTTGTGCACATAGATATTATTACACAAATTATTACACAAACCCTAACATAAACAAAGAACGTAGATCTACTGGTCCTCTTAACGTTATCTTTTTATATAATTTTATAGATTTACTTAGTTACGTCTCGCTATCGGTGGAGCATCTTTTACATATCAGAAACGAAGATGTTATTAATGGTTGTTAGACTTTTATAGTACAAAGCATGTGTTATTGCATTGCAAAATAATTTAAATACTATTGTGTGTCATGAAAGCCAGAACGAAATTTGATTTTCTTTTTTCTCCCCTAAAATGTTTAGTGGTGCATATAGTATTCGTAGTGTCTGTCCTTCCTTCTGTCTGTCCTTCCGTCCGGTATTTCGTGTCCGGTCTGTAACTTTATCATGCATAAATGGATTTTGTTAATACTTGCCACAAATGATCAACATAACATGACGACATGTCGCGAGAAAGACCCAAGCCCGTACCTCAAAGGTCAAGGTCACACTTTGAGTTTGTTTGAGAACACTTGAGTCTGTCTGTGTGAGATTTCGTGTCCGGCCTGTAACTTTGCCATATATATATGAATTCTATAGAAACCTGCTACAATTGATCTACATAACATGACGATTTTGTGTCTGGTCTGTAACTTTGTCACCTATGAATAAATTTCAAAATCACTTGGCTCAATTCATCAGTATGACATAACAACGTGACGCGCGTAATAACCACATCCGTACCTTAAAGGTCAAGGTCACACTTTGAGTTTGTTTGACAACACTCTGACGACGTGTTGCGCGTAACACCCAGACTCCCACTTCAAAGGTCAAGGTCACAATTAATCTTTGTTTGACAACACTTTCAGTCTGTTTGAAATGTTGTGTCCGGCTTGTAACTTTGTCACCTATGTATAAATTTCAAAAACACTTGGCTCAGTTGATCAACATGACATGTCGCGTGTAAGACCTAGAATCTTTCCTCAAAAGTCAAGTCACTCATTCGATTTGTTTGATTTATCGTGTCTGATGTGTTTGATATTTTGTGTTTGGTCTGTAACTTTGTCTTTAACTTGGCTCAATTGATTAAGATGACATGATGATGTATCACACGCAAAACCCAGACCCGCACCGCAAAGACCAAGGTCACACTTTGAGTTTGTTCAACAACACTTGAGTCTGTTTGAGATTTCAAGTCCGGTCTGTAACTTTATTATACATTGGTGGATTTCAAAAACACTTGGCTCAATTTATCGATTGATCAACATGACATGATGTAGTGTCGTGTTAAGACCCAGAATTTTACCTCAAAGGTCACACTTTCAGTTTGTTTGATATTTCATGATGATGTGTCACCTGCATTTACCTGTAGAAATACCCAGATCTTAACATTAGATGTCAAGGTCAAGGTTACACAAACGTCAAGGTTAAATATAAATGTAAAGAACATTAAATTGCTTGTCTAGTTTTTTTTGCTGTTGTTTTTTTTTTTTCTTTCTTTTTTATTTGTTCTTAAATTATACTTTTGAACATCTAAACAGCAACAAGACGTCATTCTGTATTTATATATAATTTATTTATCTATATTAGAAAAAAGTAAAATAATAAATAAACTATTTTGCAACATTTCCATTTCTTTTCTTTTCATTTTTGGGTTTTATTTTTATATTTGTCATTCAAATATTCCAGATGATGCCCAAAATGAATGACTGGCGGCAGACGATCCAACTAGGCGTATTGCTTGTTTGCTTTGACGTGTCATTTTCAGCATCACTAACCAAAGTTCAAAATCTACACTCTACACTTTTGACTGGTTATAACAAAAATCTACTCCCACTTTTGAACTTCAACGACACAGTTTATGTTGGGCTAAACGTATACATAATAAGTCTGAATGACTTTGATGAACTTTCGGGAGTAATTTCAACCACGATGGGTTTTTTGGTTACTTATATTGATGAGCGTTTGGCCTGGGACCCGTCACTGCATGGGAACATATCATATATCTATTTATCGGCAAATGCTATTTGGCGGCCACATATTTTCCCATTTCAACTTGCAAATGAAATCATCAGCGTCGGTGATGACTCGTTAATGATGACCGTGAATTATAATGGTACAGTTAACTGGAAACCCGGAATGGTTGTGAAATCGACTTGTTCGGTTGATGTAACATATTTTCCATACGATGAACAACACTGCATATTGACTCTTTCTGTTGGTGTTTTTTCAAGTTCAGATTTATTTTTATATTCTGCTAATGAAACACTTCAAATGTTGTTATATAGTGAAAATAGTGTCTGGGAATTATTAACGACCAGTTCCGTAAAGAATATTACAAATTCTGTTGTTGTAGAATTGCGTTTAAAACGGAGAAGCAAATTTTACGAAGTTTATATTATATGCCCACTGGCTTTTATTGCGGTGTTAAATAACTTCGTGTTTCTGATGCCTTCAAATTCCGGTGAGCGCTTGTCCGTGACAGTGACGATGTTTTTGTCCGTTATTTTCTACATGGGTATCGTCAATGACAACGTCCCAGCAAGCTCCAGTCCCATGTCGATCATGTATTTCTACTTGTTGTATCTGTTGATTTACAGTTCAGCTATAATGATTCTTTGTACATTTTCCCTTCGCATGTATAATCGAGAAACCGATATATCTGGAAGAATTAAACGGTTAACATATATATTGCGATTTCGGTGTTTTAAACAGTGTACAATACACGATAATATTAAACATGATTTGTATAATGATCATGAAGGTGACAAAGATATATCGAAAGCAGAGGAAAATGTTTTAACTGAAACTGTAAACTGCAGTACTTGCGACCAAACAGTAATTTCATGGAAACTAATTGGAAAAACATTTGACGTGTACTGCTTTGTTGTTCTTCTACTTGTCAACCTTACTGCATCGGTCGCCGTGACAATTATTGCTTATTAACAGTTATACAAATACAAACGAGGTTGAAAGACAAAATAAATGTGTAAAAATGGAATAAAAACATTTTGTTGATCAGTGTAAGTTATACAAACACTGAATATCTACTTATATGCGAAGAAGCATCGCCATGTGTTATGTCTAAGATTACAAGTGTGCTTTGATACAATAAACCAGGATTGAATCAAGACTACGTAATAGAGCATTGGACATTTATAACTATCATATTGTTTCGAAACTCTTAAAACAGTTAACTAATTTAATATTCTAGAGTAATATTTGTTTCCAAATAATTTTAAAATATATCCGACGTTACAAGCATCATCATATTTAAAACAAATGTTTAATAATGTATCTTAAAAACTGGTTTCCATGATTACCAATGCAGTAAAACCAATGTTGTCAGTAGCATAAACATTTATTCGGGGGAGAAAGATGTAAAATTAAAAATCTTCATTTACAACTAGGGAGAGTCAACACAAATGCGAGCGGTGAGGAAAAACACACAAGTCATTAAATAATCTGCTTCACAGGCTTGAGTAATCAAATGACACAAACGTTTAAGAAGATGGAAGAAAGAAAGGCATAATGGCGATTAGCGAGGTAGACATATGAATGAAATGATAAACGCCAGCTGACTTGATTAAGGATAACGTTCATTGCAACAGTTGGAGATATATATCTGACACAGGCGATTATATCTACAGAGCTGTATAGACGTCATTAACGTATCTTACACCACTTATTCCATATACACAGCTGTATAAAATATACTTATGTATCTGACACTATCAGCTGTATATACGGCGCTGTATAAAACATACTTACGTTTCTGAAACTACCGACTGTTTATATGGAGCTGTATAAAACATACTTACGTTGTTTACACAACCGGCTGTATATACGGAGCTGTATAAAACATACTTACGTTTCTAAAACTACCGACTGTTTATATAGAGCTGTATAAAATATACTTACGTTGTTTACACAACCGGCTGTATATACGGAGCTGTATAGAGTATAATTACGTTTCTGACACTACCGGTTGTGTATACGGAGCTGTATAAAATATACTTACGTTTCTGAAATTACCGGATGTATATACGGAGCTGTATGAAATATACTTACGTTTCTGATACTACCGGCTGTATATACGGAGCTGTATAAAATATATTTACGTTTCTGACACAATCGGCTTTATATATATAGAGAGAGAGAGATAGCTGTATAAAACATAATTACGTTTCCGACACTACCGGCTGTATATACGGAGCTGTATAAAATATATTTACGTTTCTGACACAACCGGCTGTATATATATGGAGCTGTATAAAATATATTTACGTTTCTGACACTACCGGCTGTATATATATGGAGCTGTATAAAATATATTTACGTTTCTGACACTACCGGCTGTATATATATGGAGCTGTATAAAATATATTTACGTTTCTGACACTACTGGCTGTATATACGGAACTGTATAAAATGTATTGACGTATCTTACATCATGTGTTTTGTCCACAGAACTGAATAATAGGTATTTCGTATCTGTTATCACCGGTTGTAGCAACGGAGCTGTAGAGCAGGTACTTACCTTTCTATCATATATGAAGGTATTTAAACCAAGTTGATTGCGTATGTGTTAACAATAAAACTAGAAGAACGTTTAATTCGATTTAATTGTATAATCCAGGATATTTATAGTTTATTATGTATTCTATACATTATATACGTAGAAAAGTTATTGACAAATTCATTGTAAATATATTGAACAAGAAATGTAACCAACCTGCAGCAACACTATTTCTTAGATTAACACGTCTAAGGTTTAAGCATTTATTTTCTATAAAACAATAACGAGATCTCATATCTACAACAAATTCTTACTTTTGAGGCTAGGCAATATACCTTGACATGTGTAATATAACAAAAAGCATCAGTTACTGTAGATATTTCACGTACGATGATGGTCATAACAAACTTGATAGCAGAAAAGACAAACCGTATTGATTGTGTCGTTAGTGATTCGCTGGTAACTCAAGCTCGTTTGAACCCATCCAACACGTCAATATTGAAGGTGCTAAAATGTTTGATTTATGTAAACATTTCAAGACTTTGTGAGTATTTATTTAACCGCTATAATTATTGTGTAGCTCTCATGTTTCATTGTTATGTATTCGTTAATAGGGAGTGAATGTTTAACAACCTTAAGTGTATTTACCGATTTTTTAAAACTCTAGCAATTGATCAGATACAAGACTTCCAGTCAATGCGTCATAGACATTACTCAAAAACAGCAGGAAATGAAACGTCACAGCGCGAGAATTTTATCTCGGCCCTAGGGTGAAATAGAAAGATCCAACTGTACAAGAAATAATCATTATTTGTGTGAAGTTTTTGAAGAATGCTTTATATATCGTGTAATAAGAATTGAAATATATAATAAAGATCTAGTTCAATTCTCTTTGTTCAATGTTTAATATTGTATCGTGTTTTCTTTACTAAAACAGAAAAAGTAGTCTATTTTGAGAAGAACAAAACCAAATGGTTTGTATTTATACAACCTTTACCTCTCTCCTCAGATGTTGATGTTTACTGAAGACATCTTTTCACGATGAACACTAATTGTCGCACTTCTATCAGCATATTTTGGTTCGTCATTATTGCAACCTTGGCAGAGTTGCAAAACCTGCACACGACACTATTAACTGGTTATAACAAGGATCTGCTTCCTGTCTTGAACCAAAGTGAAACTGCATACGTTGGAGTGACTTTGTATATAATAAGTGTCAATGACTTTGATCAAATATCTGGTGTCATTTCCAACAAATTACGGCAGAACATATTATACTTACGTTGCACCAGAAGTAATATGGAAACCGCAAATTTACCCAATGCAATTAGCGGAGAAAATTGAGGAGATTGGAAATATCTCACTCATGACTGTAGTCCATTATGATGGAAGCGTTGGCGACCACCAGGAATGATGGTGAAATCGACATGTTCGGTAGATGTTACCTATTTCCCATTTGATGAACAAAACTGCCTACCGGATCTCTCACCGTGGGCTATTTTTGCATCTGATTTAATTTTGTATTCTACAAATGAACGTCTCTCAACGCTATGTTTAACAGAAAACAGTGAATGGGAAATCTTAGCAACAAGTTATTTTAAAAGTAATACACAGCGATCATGTATTTCTGTTTTTTGTTTTTGATGATTTACAGTACTTGTACAATGAGTCTATGTATTTTATCCCTCCATTAAACCTGATTAAATATTTAAGAATGCAGTGTTTTAAAATGAAAACTGCACTAGTTGAAGTGGAAACAAATACACATGATGACAAGAAAAACATTACAGATGAATTGATAAAACCCACATCAAAGATGCAAATTGGACCAATGAGAACGACAATGAAACTCCTAGTAAAGTGATAACATGCAAACTTGTCGGAAAGACGTTTGATATATACTGGTTAACATTCCTTCCAGCACTCTGGGGGTGGGGGGGGGGGATTTCAAAATTGGACAAATATCCATATGAAATGTCCCAATCGGACTGCAAAGACAAAGTCCAAAGCTTCAACTTCATAAATCACATGATCTATTTTTAGCTCGCAACACTTATAAGATTTAAATGTTATACGCATGTATTGTAGTTTGTTTATTTTAATGTTACATATGTAATGCATTCGTACTATGGCGAAATCGATTTTTATTATCACTTTTGTATCAATGTTTCTTTAAAATTAAACAGTCACATTTTCTAGTGTGTACTCGACGTTTACTAGTTAACATATTATGTTGTTTTGCAACGACTACATAGTCTACCCTCGACTTTCCAAATCGAGATGCTCACATGGCATTTTGCGCAACCAATGCAACTAATGCACAATATTTCCAAGAAGAATGAAACTAATCGACTGTTCATTTGCAAAATTGGTTATATGTTCCCCTGTCAGGTGGTGTTATCGTTCATACTGTTTGAAAGATTAATGTATTTATTAAACTTTATTTGCAAATCCATTTGCAATGGAAACAAATATGAAATGAAATAAAGTTGGTATGTATTGCGGTATGATTTAATTGCATTTGTTAGTAACGTTGCACCTATGTCAAAGACATTAATTATATATCCCTTTCCTTAACTTATCAATACTGTAACACAATAGTATTAGTACAATGCTAAACAAAAATATTTTTTTTGCTATGTTTAAGTGCATATATATAAAAGTATAAAATCACATTTTAAATTGTTTTTATATGTTTCGCAAGTGTATTCTAATGTTCATATGTATAGAATTTAGTATCAAGGAATGTACTGGTCCGTGCATGCACGTGAATATCGACTTTCAAGTTTTCTATATTTGTTTTATGTACGATTTACTGTTCGCCCAAAATATGTAGGTCATTTTCAATATTTATTTTTTATAAACCATTAAAACAAATACATATGAATATCGAAAGTTTCTTTTTGTTCATTATATATACATTGTGACCAATGACTCTTCCAATGGTTTACAAATAAAACTTGTTAAATATCCTAAACATCGACTGGACATATTGTTTTTGCGTTCCAGATAAACATTTTCTATAAATTGTGACGCTTTTTCTTACTAAAAGCAATATCAAATTCATATAATACCAACATTTCTTTTACTGCATTTCTGGGGTTATATTTCATAAATGTTTAATTTAAAAGGCAATATATTTACATTGCAACGTCTCCGTTTTTATATATTTAATGCATTTCATACAAAATGGACGATAAACGGTTCTAACCCATTCGGACCACTTCGCCGAATATCCATATATTGAAGGCTGACAGAATTGACAGAGTATGTAGGATTGGGTGCAAACCTTGGGGTTGGCTGCTGTCAATGGATAATAAATCTGAAACAATCAATACTCAAAGATAAAAAGATGTATGTCCCGTATGTGACAAATCATTGAAATACACAGTCATTCCAACACCATACACACGAGTAATGCATAAACTAATACAACAAATGATGCATAGTTAAGAAGTGACAACATAGTAACATCTTTGAGCTTCCGGTAAGAAACAACAAGCATCGCCACTGTAAGCTTAAACCTGGTTTGCATCCAACCTCGCTCTTCCCCATTGTCACATCATAAAGTGAGACGGTGATAATAAGAGAATCCCCATTAGACCGCCAACATAATATTCTACGGCATCCCACATGTATAATGCAAACACAAATATGCCCATGAAATAGATTGAGTTCATACAACTGTTTATTTATACCGTGTTATTGGGCAGTATGCACAAACTGGCTTTGCAGTGAACAATTTGCCAGGGAACTAAACAAAACAGCCATGGTTCACTTTGGTAAACCTTAAGTCGTCTGAAATTGCTACAAAAATTGCATATGGTATAGTATCTGAATATCAAATTGTCGCGTATATCCTGCTATAAGTCTAGACTTTGTTCTTATATTCTTGGACAGGTAGTTAAAATGTAAAAGCTTACAATGTAAAATAATCAATAAAAACATTAACACAATATGAGAAATAAGATTAAAATTACTTCCCAGTATTTAAATAATTAGATGTTTTAATTATATGCTAGTGAAGCAATATAGTTCATACAGCTGTTTGAATTTACCTTTATCTACAACTTAACGATTTAATGGACATTACCTGAGAATTTTGGATTTGCAACTGTATTTTGTAAATGATATGTACATGCAGCTGTAGAGGACCCCAACGAAAATTAGTCTAATTAATTAGCAACCCTTTTTGAGTAAAGTATTTTAAATCATTCATTCAAATAATGCATTATAGTCAATGTTCTTGGCACATTTTAAGTACTGTGGAATGACTACAGAAACCGAGGACATTTGAATCTTAAACTGTCCAATTATATCCTGCTTCAAAGACTGTTATAAGGCCTTTAGACTCTTAAGCAGATAGTTTATTTGTAAATCTTACAACAAAGGAATAATTGAAGAAAGGTAACAATAAATAATTACAATATGTTAAATGAAATTGAATTTATTTGTTTGACTTATAAGATGAATTTCAACATTTAATTGGTATGGACAGCTTGCACTTATGTCCATATTTTATGATGGAACACAGCTGCAGTCCATTATAGTTCTTCATTGTGTTTCCGCAATTGATATAGTAACAATGAACATTGTTTGTTTAAGTTTGATATTTAAATACTTTAAAAAGCATGTTGTATACCAACCATGGCTAGCATTCAAATTGCCGCGGAGATATTTCTCGAAATCCTAAAATATTAATATCAATTTCTAAACGGTAAAACCTTTACACAAAGTCACTATTTGTTTTCCATTTATTATATAAAAACGTGACAAGCAAATGAAATGAACGACTGATTCCATTAATGTAAAGCGTTATTCCATCAATAAAAATGCTATATCCGTTGTTCAATTTTGTAATGTTCTGTAGAAATGCAATAAAATGTTATGTTTTATCGGCATCAGGGTATTTATCCAGAAGGAAGCATTCGCTAAGGTACGCATTCGTTATTAATATTTAATAAAATTATTTATTTACTCTTTATCTTCCGACTTTTTTAATAGAACTGTAAATTATGTCAAAATAAAATTATTTATCAATAAATAGTGCTACTTTTTCGTAAACATAAGTTAAGGTAATATATAATCATATGAGAAGGGGTAATTAAAATATCATGATTCGAAATCGGGAATAGTACAGGTTTTTTTTAAAGATTTCTTATACAACTTTACTGCTGAAATTTCCGTATTGTTATACTTCTTCTTCTGTACATTCATTGTCTCTGTACATTAATTGGACATTTCCTATTAACAGCTATGTGAACTTTCTGTGTTTTGTTCTATAAAAAATATAGAGAGTGCAGAATTGAAGAGTAGAAACTTAAAACTATGTATAAAGTTTATCTCTGTTGCAAAACATTTATTTTATAGAGACGATTGTAAGAAATTTGCATTCTATTTCAACACAATTTCTGAATAAAATTATAAAACTATTAAACGTTATATTTGAATATGCAATTAGAATAAGGACTGTTTATTACAGTTATTTGTATGAGAAATTTCAAACGACCGACCATCTGATAACTAACGCATAAGTGTACAACTAAATACATTTCATACAATATCTCAGAGCGGTTCGTTCGTATAAGCTCTGAGCTTTCTTCACAATCGAGCTAAAATAAACAGTAAAAACTATTTTATATCTATTTAAAATGTCATTCGAAGAGGAGCGTGTTTGTTCGATTGATTGATAAATTCGCTATGAAGTATTTCCATACAATTACAGTAGTTACATTGTGTTTTATACATAAATAAAATAACACAAACCCCAAAATATGGCAAACATGTTTACATAAACAATCCATGATGTACTGACTGCTAGCTTATTTTTTATCTTTCAGGAACGATGCATTATATAAACAGTATGTATTTGTGGATGGTATGTGTTGATTTAATGATAAATCGTTTTAATTCGTCAACATCATCTACGTTGGATCAGGTACAAAATCTACACACGACACTCTTTACAGGTTATAACAGGAACATGTTCCCTGTCTTAAACCAAAGTGAAACTACTTATGTAGGAGTAGCTGTGAACATTATCAGTCTTAATGAATTCGACCTACTAACTGGTGTGATTTCAACAACTATTGGTTTCGCATTTACGTGGACAGATGAGAGGTTAGTGTGGAACCCAGAACATTATGGAGGAAAGTTGTCTATCTACGTAGCACCGGAAGATATCTGGAGGCCACAGGTCTACCCGAAGCAATTAGCACAGAAAGTTGAGGTGATCGGGAATATTCCTCTCGTGATTGTGGTGTATTATAACGGCAGCGTTATTTGGAGACCGGGAATGGTCGTAAAATCGACATGTTCCGTTGATGTAACATATTTCCCGTTTGACAAACACACGTGTATTCTTGATCTAACTACGTGGTCAGTTAGTTCTTCTGACTTACATTTACATACAACAAACGAATTGGTCTCCATATCATACTTAACAGAAAATAGCGAGTGGGAAATCTTAAAATCTAGCGATGTTCGAAATCATACTTTAACTCCAAGTAATTGGAATTTCATCAGGTTACAACTACGTCTTAATCGAAGAAGTACTTTTTACGAGGTATATATTCTTTGGCCACTCATCTTTCTCTCAACATTAAACAATTGTGTGTTCCTATTGCCTTCAGTTTCCGGTGAGCGTTTGTCTGTGGCGGTTACGATGTTTTTGTCCTTTATCGTATTTATGGGTATTGTCAATGACAATGTACCATCAAGTTCTAGTCCAATGGCAATTCTGTACTATTACTTGTTGTTTTTAATGATGTACAGTGCTTGTGTCATGATTCTATGTATCTTATCGCTCCGTATATACGACAATGAGACGCAGATATCTGACTGCATAAGAACCTTGATAAAATATTTAAGATTTTTGTGTCTTAAACGAGAAAACAAACAAAATGACAATGCAACAAGTGAAAGTGGTAACAATGCTTATATTTCCAGTGAAGATGACACAAAACTATCAACAATTGCCAAAGAACACATTAAACATAATGATCATGGTGGAAAATCAGAAGTTACATGGAAACAAATCGGACATACGTTTGATATCTACTGTTTTGTTCTCGTGTTCATTGTGAATGTCACAATTACGGCAATAATGAACGTAATACTTAGGTACAACACACCATAAAGTAAACGTGCTGATCAATTAGTCCAAACGCTACGTATGTTATTTATGTTTTACGTTTATTGTTTATATATTACATAATTATAAAATCTATTAATTTTTTTTTTATATTTCTTTATTTATGATTGCCTATTCAACGCTTTTTTTAAACAAAGCGTTTAATGAACAATAATCTTAAGTTTACAACATACATACTTTGAATATAACTGCAATTCAAATAAACACTGCACAATGGCTTGCTCCTTTTTTTCCTTTATATTTTTTTATTCGAAGTTTTTCATTTAAGTTTTATTCATTTTTGTTTAACTATTGGTACTAGTATTGTTATTTTGATATGTATTTTTTATTCTCCTTTAATTTAAAGAAAATGTTGATTAATTTATAATTACGTTTTATAATTATTTGTAATGAATTATTTTATCTCATATTCTTTATGTACACCCACAGAAATTATACACAGTATTACTTAAACAAATACAATACATCATGACATTCACAATTTTGCTCTGGGTGGCAGCAAATGTCTGATACGAATTGTTTAATCAAATACAAAATAGAAGTATTGTCCATATATTTCAATTTCAAGCTTTAAAACATTATTTTCTTTTGTTGATATGCAACATAAGATGAGAGCGTTGACGTCATTCTGTGCGTTGAAATCTAATTCAGTTTATTAGTCAAATGTGTGTTCTATAAATGTTTTTGCTCTTTTATGTCAGTTCTTCATAAACACAGTTTTTCTCATGGCACACGATATTCCCAATTATTTCTTGGCTTATTTTTTAATGCAGCAATTCTCTTTAAAATCATGCCAAGATATCAGATCGTCTGTAAAAAAACATGTTTTCATAACATTCATCTATCTGTTTTGTCAGGATTTCCATGTATAACGGTCACATATAATCCACATCTTTTTTGTTCCATCAGGACTTCCATGTATAACGGTCCCATATAATCCACATGTTCTTTGTTCCATCAGGACTTCCATGTATAACGGTCCCATATAATCCACATGTTCTTTGTTCCATCAGGACTTCCATGTATAACGGTCCCATATAATCCACATGTTCTTTGTTCTATCAGGACTTCCATGTATAACGGTCCCATATAATCCACATCATCTTTGTTCCATCAGGAGTTCCATGTATAAAGGTCCCATATAATCCACATGTTCTTTGTTCCATCAGGACTTCCATGTATAACGGTCCCATATAATACACATGTTTTTGTTCCATCAGGACTGCCATGTGTAACGGTCCCATGTATTCAAAATATTCTTTGTTCCATCAGGACTTCCATGTGTAATGGTCCCATGTAATCAACATCTTCTTTGTTCCCTCAGGACTGCCAAGTGTAACGGTCCCATGTAATCCACATGTTCTTTATTCCATCAGGACTTCCATGTATAACGGTCCCATATCATCCACATGTTCTTTGTTCCATCAGGACTGCCATGTGTAACGGTCCCATGTAATCAACATCTTCTTTGTTCCATCATGACTTCCATGTGTAACGGTCCCATGTAATCCACATGTTATTTGTTCCATCAGGACTTCCATGTATAACGGTCCCATATCATCCACATGTTCTTTGTTCCATCAGGACTGCCATGTGTAACGGTCCCATGTAATCAACATCTTCTTTGTTCCATCAGGACTTCCATGTGTAACGGTCCCATTTAATCCACATGTTATTTGTTCCATCAGGACTTCCATGTATAACGGTCCCATATCATCCACATGTTCTTTGTTCCATCAGGACTGCCAAGTTTAACGGTCCCATGTAATCCACATGTTCTTTGTTTCATCAGGACTGCCATGTGTAACGGTCCCATGTAATCCACATGTTATTTGTTCCATCAGGACTGCCATGTGTAACGGTCCCATGTTATCAACATCTTCTTTGTTCCATCAGGACTTCCATGTATAACGGTCCCATGTAATCAACATCTTCTTTGTTCCATCAGGACTGCCATGTGTAACGGTCCCATGTAATCAACATCTTTTTTGTTCCATCAGGACTGCCATGTGTAACGGTCCCATGTAATCAACATCTTCTTTGTTCCCTCAGGACTGCCAAGTGTAACGGTCCCATGTAATCCACATGTTCTTTATTCCATCAGGACTTCCATGTATAACGGTCCCATATCATCCACATGTTCTTTGTTCCATCAGGACTGCCATGTGTAACGGTCCCATATAATCAACATCTTCTTTGTTCCATCAGGACTTCCATGTGTAACGGTCCCATGTAATCCACATGTTATTTGTTCCATCAGGACTGCCATGTGTAACGGTCCCATGTTATCAACATCTTCTTTGTTCCATCAGGACTTCCATGTATAACGGTCCCATATAATCAACATCTTCTTTGTTCCATCAGGACTGCCATGTGTAACGATCCCATGTAATCAACATCTTCTTTGTTCCATCAGGACTGCCATGTGTAACGGTCCCATGTAATCAACATCTTCTTTGTTCCATCAGGACTGCCATGTGTAACGGTCCCATGTAATCAACATCTTCTTTGTTCCATCAGGACTGCCAGGTGTAACGGTCCCATGTAATCAACATTTACTTTGTTCTATCAGGACTTCCATGTGTAACGGTCCCATGTAATCAACATCTTCTTTGTTCCATCAGGACTGCCATGTGTAACGGTCCCATGTTATCAACATCTTCTTTGTTCCATCAGGACTTCCATGTGTAACGGTCCCATGTTATCAACATCTTCTTTGTTCCCTCAGGACTGCCATGTGTAATGGTCCCATGTTATCAACATCTTCTTTGTTCCATCAGGACTACCATGTATAATGATCCCATATAATCCACATGTTATTTGTTCCATCAGGACTGCCATGTATAACGGTCCCATGTAATCAACATCTTCTTTGTTCCATCAGGACTTCCATGTGTAATGGTCCCATGTAATCCATATGTTCTTTGTTCCATCAGGACTTCCAATGTATAACGGTCCCATGTAATCAACATCTTCTTTGTTCCATCAGGACTGCCATGTGTAACGGTCCCATGTAATCAACATCTTCTTTGTTCCATCAGGACTGCCATGTATAACGGTCCCATATAATCCACATGTTTTTTTGTTCCATCAGGACTGCCATGTGTAACGGTCCCATGTAATCAACATCTTCTTTGTTCCATCAGGACTTCCGTATGTAACAGTCCCATATAATCCACATGTTATTTGTTCCATCAGAACTTCCATGTATAACGGTCCCATGTAATCAACATCTTCTTTGTTCCATCAGGACTTCAATGTGTCACAGTCCCATATAATCAACATCTTTTTTGTTCCATCAGGACTTCCATGTATAACGGTCCCATATAATCCACATGTTTTTTGTTCCATCAGGACTTCCATGTAAAACGGTCCAATATAATCCACATCTTCTTTGTTCCATCAGGACTGCCATGTGTAACGGTCCAATGTAATCAACATCTTCTTTGTTCCATCAGGACTTCCATGTTTAACAGTCCCATATAATCCACATGTTCTCTGTTCCATCAGAACTTCCATGTATAACGGTCCCAAGTAATCAACATCTTCTTTGTTCCATCAGGACTGCCATGTGTAACAGTCCCATGTAATCAACATCTTCTTTGTTCCATCAGGACTTCCATGTGTAACAGTCCCATATAATCCACATGTTCTTTATTCCATCAGGACTTTCATGTATAACAGTCCCATATAATCCACATGTTATTTGTTCCATCAGGACTTCCATGTATAACGGTCCCATGTAATCCACATGTTCTTTATTCCATCAGGACTTCCATGTGTAACGGTCCCATATAGTCCACATGTTCTTTGTTCCATCAGGACTTCCATGTATAACGATCCCATATAATCCACATCTTCTTTGTTCCATCAGGACTTCCATGTATAACGGTCCCATATAATCCACATCTTCTTTGTTCCATCAGGACTTCCGTGTGTAACGGTCCCATATAATCCACATGTTCTTTGTTGCATCAGGACTTCCATGTATAACGGTCTCATATAATCCACATCTTCTTTGTTCCATCAGGACTTCCATGTATAACGATCCCATATAATCAACATCTTTTTTGTTCCATCAGGACTTTCATGTATAACGGTCCCATATAATCCACATGTTCTTTGTTCCATCAGGATTTCCATGTATAACGGTCCCATATAATCCACATGTTCTTTGTTCCATCAGCATTTCCATGTGTAACGGTCCCATATAATCCACATGTTCTTTGTTCCATCAGCATTTCCATGTATAACGATCTCATAAAATCCACATCTTCTTTGTTCCATCAGGACTTCCGTGTGTAACAGTCCAATATAATCCACATCTTCTTTGTTCCATCAGGACTTCCATGTATAATGGTCACATATAATCCACATGTTCTTTGTTCCATCAGGACTTCCATGTATAACGGTCCCATGTAATTCACATGTTTTTTGTTCCATCAGGACTTCCATGTATAATGGTCCCATTTAATCCACATTCCATCAGGACTTCCATGTATAACGGTCCCATATAATCCACATCTTTTTGTTCCATCAGGTCTTCCATGTATAACGATCCCATATAATCAACATGTTCTTTGTTCCATCAGGACTTCCATGTAGAACAGCCCCATGTAATCCACATGTTCTTTGTTCCATCAGGACTTCCATGTAGAATGGTCCCATATAATCAATATCTTCTTTTTCAATCAATACTTCCATGTCTAATGATCCAATAGAATCTGCATCTTCTTTGCTCCATCAGGACTTCCGTGTATAACGGTCTCATATAATCAATATCTTCTTTGTTCCATCAGGACTTTCATGTATAACGGTCACATATAATCCACATGTTCTTTGTTCAACCAGGACTTCCATGTATAATGGTCCCATGTAATCCACATGTTCTTTGTTCCACCAGGACCCTCATGTTTAACGGTCCCATGTAATCCACATGTTCTTTGTTTAACCAGGACTTCAATGTATAACGGTCACATTTAATCCACATGCTCTTTGTTCAACCAGGACTTCCATGTTTAACGGTCCCATGTAATCCACATGTTCTTTGTTCCATCAGGACTTTCATGTATAACGGTCACATATAATCCACATGTTCTTTGTTCAACCAGGACTTCCATGTATAATGGTCCCATGTAATCCACATGTTCTTTGTTCCACCAGGACTCCCATGTTTAACGGTCCCATGTAATCCACATGTTCTTTGTTCCACCAGGACTTCCATGTATAACGGTCCCATATTATCAATATCTTCTTTTTCCATCAAGACTTCCATGTCTAAAGATCCCATATAAGCCACATCTTCTTTGTTCCATCAGAACTTCCATGTTAAATGGTCCCATATAATCCACATCTTCTTTGTTCCATCAGGACTTCCATGTATAACGGTCCCATATTATCAATATCTTCTTTTTCTATCAAGACTTCCATGTCTAAAGATCCCATATAAGCCACATCTTCTTTGTTCCATCAGAACTTCCATGTTAAATGGTCACATATAATCCACATTTTCTTTGTTCCACCAGGACTTCCATGTATAACGGTCCCATATAATCCACATCTTCTTTGTTCCATCAGGACTTCCATGTATAACGGTCACATATAATCCACATGTTCTTTGTTCAACCAGGACTTCCATGTATAACGGTCCCATGTAATCCACATGTTCTATGTTCCACCAGGACTCCCATTTATAACGGTCCCATGTAATCCACATGTTTTTTTTTCCACCAGAACTCCTATGTTTGATGGTCCCATGTAATCCACATGTTCTCTGTTCCATTATCGACATTAACTAACTTTGTGTTCTTGATGCCATCAAATTCAGGTGAGTGTTTGTCTGTGGCAGTTATGATGTTGTTGTCGTTATATTTTATATTGGTATCGTCAATGACAACGTACGTTCAAGCTCTAGTCCAATGGCGATCATGTATTTCTATTTGCTAATTTACAGTACATGTTTAATTATTTTATGTATTTTATCCCTCCGTATATATGAAACAGACTCGGAGATTACTGTGAGAATGATATCGTTGATAGTTATTTAAGATTCTGGTGCCTAAGACGAAAATGCTTTAGAGAAGACACTGAAATAAAAGTATTCAATGATGAAAACGGAAAACATGTTGACAAAGAACGTAATGACAGTTGTTGAAAATTATGTGGAAGTTGTTAATGATTCTGAATAAGATGACCTTTCGAAATTAACAATAACATGGAAATTGATTGGGCAGACATTCGATTGGTACTGTTTTGTTTCCACAACAATTGTAAACATCCTTGTGTCAGGAATAATAAACACAATACTTAAGTATAATACATCATAGATTAAAACACACTGATCCACTACATGTGGATTTTATGATTTTTTTTTGCATAATGTTGTTTGGAATTTTTAATTATGTAGGTATTGTCGGCTTTAAGATAAATTACAAGTACTGCCTACATTTATCTATGACTTAAAGAAGTCACAAACAGCATCTACGACTTCCGGAATCCAAAAAACAATTGTCGCCTGTATTCATCTACGGCTTTACGGAATCACAAATAACAGTTGTTGCCTATATTCATCTACGGCTTTATGGAATCACAAATAACAGTTGTTGCCTATATTCATCTATGGCTTTACGAAATCACAAATATCAGTTGTTGCCTATATTCATCTACAGCTTTATGGAATCACAAATAACGGTTGTTGCCTATATTCATCTACAGCTTTATGGAATCACAAATAATGGTTGTTGCCTATATTCATCTACAGCTTTATGGAATCACAAATTATGGTTGTTGCCTATATTCATTAACAGCTTTATGGAATCACAAATAACGGTTGTTGCCTATATTCATCTACAGCTTTATGGAATCACAAATAACGGTTGTTGCCTATATTCATCTACAGCTTTATGGAATCACAAATAACAGTTGTTGCCTATATTCATCTACAGCTTTATGGAATCACAAATAACAGTTGTTGCCTATATTCATCTACAGCTTTATGGAATCACAAATATCAGTTGTTGCCTATATTCATCTACGGCTTTATGGAATCACAAATAACAGTTGTTGCCTATATTCATCTACAGCTTTATGGAATCACAAATACCAGCTGTTGCCTATATACATCTACGGCTTTATGGAATCACAAATACCAGCTGTTGCCTATATTGATCTACAGCTTTACGTAATCATAAATAACAGCTGTTGCCTATATACATCTACGACTTTATGGAATCACAAATAACAGTTGTTGCCTATATTCATCTACAGCTTTATGGAATCACAAATATCAGTTGTTGCCTATATTCATCTACGGCTTTATGGAATCACAAATAACAATTGTTGCCTATATTCATCTACAGCTTTATGGAATCACAACTACCAGCTGTTGCCTATATACATCTACGGCTTTATGGAATCACAAATACCAGCTGTTGCCTATATTGATCTACAGCTTTACGGAATCATAAATAACAGCTGTTGCCTATATACATCTACGTCTTTACTGAATCACAAATAACAGTTGTTGCCTATATACATCTACGTCTTTACTGAATCACAAATAACAGTTGTTGCCTATATACATCTACGGCTTTACGGAATCATAAATAACAGCTGTTGCCTATATACATCTACGTCTTTACTGAATCACAAATAACAGTTGTTGCCTATATACATCTACGGCTTTACGGAATCATAAATAACAGGTGTTGCCTATATACATCTACGTTTTTACTGAATCACAAATAACAGTTGTTGCCTATATACATCTACGGCTTCACAGAATAACAAATAACAGTTGTTGCCTATATACATCTACAGCTTTACGGAATCACATATAACAGTTGTTGCCTATATTCATCTACGACTTTACGGAATCCAAATAGCAGATGTTGCTTATATTCATCTACGACTTTTCGATTCACAAATAGCAACTGTTGCCTATATTCATTTACGAATTTTCAATTTACAAATAGCAACTGTCGCCTATATTCATCTACGACTTTTCAATTCACAAATAGCAACTGTTGCCTATATTCATCTACGACTTTTCGATTCACAAATAACAACTGTTGCCTATATTCATCTATGACTTTTCGATTCACAAATAGCAATTGTTTCCTATATTCATCGACGGATATATTCCATATTCATTCAATGATATGTGAAAGAAGGCTCCCATGCAAGCCATAATAGGCTCTGTAAGAGCAACATTGAGCAGTTCCACTGAATCAGAATTGATAACACACCTACAATGCATTTACCGCACTTATATCATTTATATTTAAATCCAAGTTATTTTCGATTAAATTGTCTGTAACAAATCAACAATATAATCCACATGTGTTTCTTGAACCGCCTCGATGGTTGTTTTTATTTTGTTGTTTTTGTTTTGTTTATTATTTTATTTTTAGTCATTTTAAACATTACAGATTATATACGGAAATCACATGGATCGGTGTTGAAAGATCTTAGACTCATGCCTCACATCTTTTCGCAAATAATTTAAACTTTCAAAAATAAAGTTTTTTGGACTCAGCTTGGGTAGACATTAACGGTGAGCTGATCGTGATTTTAAACATGCATTACACCACATGAGAGACTATTGCTAATCCCTTTTAGTTATATGCTCACAATGATAGACTGAGTCTAGAGCCAGAGTCCAGAGACAATCCTTATCTATTTTTTTAATAAACATCCTGGAATGTGGTGAGACGTTGATATTTCTGGATTGATTTTTACCGATTCCCTTTCATATCTGTTCCCGGATTTATACTGAAAGAGGTTCAAAGCATACAGTTACTATATTGGATATTGCTGCATTATATTACAGGTAACTGTGGTGACATTTGGATTATCTCTTTACCTGACCAAAAAAGGAGAAAAAATACTATGTCTAACAACCTTTCCACTTAAGTATGTACCAGGGTCCCTCTGTTGCAGATTGAAAGACCCTGCATATATACTGAAACGCAACACATATCTACGGTTATGTGATATTTTACTTACATGGATTTCAAATCGATATTTATTGGTGAATGTAATTCCAGAATTCAAATCGAAAAATCCAACGCGTTACCACTTCATGATCGCTAAAGAAACAACACCATCACTAACATCCACACTCAAATCAATACCGCATATGATTAACCATTGCCTTGTTCGTGCCATCATGTTGTTGTTAATGGTGTTACAATGCATTGTCCACATGCTCTCGCACAATCGATTTCTCACAGTATTCTGTTATTGTGTGTACCAGGAATGTTTAGGGTCGTCTCTTTGAAACGCCAAACACGACTTTGATAATTTATTTTCATTCTGATGTGGTCAGATGACAGTCTGCTGTGGCTACTTTTCATTTGGATGTGGTCATGTTTACATTATGATGTAGTTCAATGTCATTCTGTTGTGGTTTGATGTCATTCTGTTGTGGTTCGATGTCATTCTGATGTGGTCATTTTACATTATGTTGTAGTTTGATGTCATTCTGTTGTAGTTTGATGTCATTCTGTTGTAGTTCGATGTCATTCTGATGTGGTCATATTACATTATGTTGTAATTCGATATCATTCTGATGTGGTTCGATGTCATTCTGTTGTGGTTCGATGTCATTCTGATGTGGTCATATTAAATTATGATGTAGTTTGATGTCATTCTGTTGTGGTTCGATTTCAGTCTGTTGTGGTTCGATGTCATTCTGAAGTTGTCACTTTGCATTATGTTGTAGTTCAATGTTATTCTGTTGTGGTTCGATGTCATTCTGTTGTGGTTTGTTGTCATTCTGATGTGGTAATTTTCCATTATGATGTAGTTCGATGTCATTCTGTTGTGGTTCACAGTCATTCTGTTGTGGTTTGATGTCATTCTGATATGGTCATTGTCCATTATGATGTAGTTTGATGTCATTCTATTGTGGTTCAATGTCATTCTGTTGTGGTTCGATGTCATTCTGATATGGTCATTGTCCATTATGATGTAGTTTGATGTCATTCTATTGTGGTTCAATGTCATTCTGTTGTGGTTCGATGTCATTCTGTTGTGGTTTGTTGTCATTCTGATGTAGTAATTTTCCATTATGATGTAGTTTGATGTCATTCTGCTGTGGTTCAATGTCATTCTATTGTGGTTCAATGTCATTTTGTTGCGGTTCAATGTCATTCTGTTGTGGTTCAATGTCATTCTGTTGTGGTTCGATGTCATTGTGATGTGGTCAAATTACATTATGATGTAGTTGGATGTCATTCTGTTGTTGTTCGATGTCATTCTGTTGTGTTCGATGTCATTCTGATGTGGTTTGATGTCATTCTGTTGTGGTTCGATATCATTCTGATGTGGTCATATTACATTATGATGTAGTTCGATGTCATTATGATGTGGTTCGATATCATAATGGTGTGGTCATTTTACATTTTGATGTAGTTCGATATCATTCTGTTGTGGTTCGATGTCATTCTGTTGTGATTTGATGTAATTCTGATGTGGTCATATTACATTATGACGTAGTGCGATGTCATTCTGTTGTAGTTTGATGTCCTTCTGATGTGCTCATATTACATTATGATATAGTTTAATGTTATTGTGATGTGGTCATTTTACATTTTGATGTAGTTCAAAGTCATTTTGTTGTGGTTCGATGTCATTCTATGGATCGATGTCGTTCTGATATGGTCATTTTGCATTTTGGTGTAGTTCGATGTCATTCTGTTGTGGTTTAATGTCATTCTGTTGTGGTTCAATGTCATTCTGATGTGGTCATATTACATTATGATGTAATTCTATATCATTCTGTTGTGGCTGATTCATTCTGATGTGGTCATTTTACATTATGATGTAGTTCGATGTCATTCTGATGTGGTCACTTTACATTATGTTGTAGTTTGATGTCATTCTGTTGTGGTTCGATGTCATTTTAATGTTGTCATTTTACATTATGATGTAGTTCGATGTTATTCTGATGTGGTCACTTTACATTATGTTGTAGTTCGATTTCATTCTGTTGTGGTTCGATGTCATTCTGATATGGTCATTTTACAATATGATGTAGTTCGATGTCATTCTGTTTTGGTTCAATGTCATTCTGATGTCGTCATATTACATTATGATTAAATTCGATGTCATTCTGTTGTGGTTTGATGTCATTCTGATGTTGTCATATTACATTATGACGTAGTTCGATGTCATTCTGTTATGGTTCGATGTCATTCTGTTGTGGTTCGATGTCATTCTGATGTGGTCATTTTAATTATGATGTAGTTCGATGTTATTCTGATATGGTCACTTTACAGTATGTTGTAGTTCGATGTCAATCTGTTGTGGTTCGATGTCATTCTGTTGTGGTTCGATGTCATACTGATGTGGTCTTTTTTTATGTAGTTCGATGTCATTCTGTTGTGGTTTGATGTCATTCTGATGTGGTCATTTTACAGTTTGATGTAGTTCGATGTCATTCTGATTTGGTTCGATATTCTGATATGGTTATTTTGCATTTTGATGTGAGTCGATGTCATTCTGATGTGGTAATTTTACACTTTGATGTAGGACCATGTCATTCTGATTTGATTCGATGTCATTTTGATGTGGTTTGATGTCATTCTGATGTGGTCATTTTCATTTGGATGTAGTTCAATTTTTTCTGATTTGTTTCGATGTCATTCTGATGTCGTTTGATAACATTCTGATATGGCCATTTTATATTTTGATGTATTTCGATGTCATTCTGATTTGGTTCGATTTCATTCTGAAGTGGTCACTTTACATTATGACGTATTTCAATTTCATTCTGATGTGGTTCGATTTCATTCTGACATGGTCCCTTTACATTATGACATATTTCAATTTCATTCTGATGTGATTTGATGTCATCCTGATGTGGTCATTTTACATTTTAATGTAGTTCGCCATCATTCTGTTGTGATTCGATATCATTCTGACGTGGTCATTTAACATAATGATGTAGTTAATTGTTATTCTATTATAGTCATTTTACATTATGATGTAGTTTGATGTCATTCTGATATAGTTTGATGTCATTTTGATATAGTTCAATGTCATTCTGATGTGGTTCGAAGTATTCTGGTGAGGTTCGATGTCATTCTGATGTGGTTTGATGTCATTCTGATGTGGTCATTTTACATTTTGATGTGGTTACATTCCATTCTGATGTGGTCACTTTACATTATGATGTGGTTACCTGTCATTTGGCGGTAGTAACTTGTCATTCCACTGTGTTATCTTGTCATTTGGCAGTTGTTACTTGTCATACGGCAATGGTTGTTTGCCTTTTGGAAGTGGTTACTTGTTATTCGGCAGTGGTAACCTGTCATTCGGCAGTGGTTGTTTATCATTAGTCAGTGGTAACTTGTCTTTCGGCAGTGGTAACTTGTCATTCAGCAGTGGTAACCTGTCAGTCGGCAGTAGTTGTTTATCATTCGTCAGTGGTAACTTGTCTATCGGCAGTGATAATTTGTCATGCGGCAGTCATAACTTGTCATTTGGCAGTTGTAACTTATCATTAGGCAGTGGTTAATTGCCATTCTGCAGTTGTAACTTGTCATTCGTCAGTAGCAACATGTCATTAGGCAGTGGTAGCTTGTCATTTGGCAATGGTAACTTGTTTTTTGGCAGTGGTTGTTTATCATTAGTCAGTGGTAACTTGTCTTTCGGCAGTGGTAACTTGTCATTCAGCAGTGGTAACCTGTCAGTCGGCAGTAGTTGTTTACCATTCGTCAGTGGTAACTTGTCTATCGGCAGTGATAATTTGTCATGCGGCAGTCATAACTTGTCATTTGGCAGTTGTTACTTATCATTAGGCAGTGGTTAATTGCCATTCTGCAGTTTAACTTGTCATTCGTCAGTAGCAACATGTCATTAGGCAGTGGTAGCTTGTCATTTGGCAATGGTAACTTGTTTTTCGGCAGTGATGTATCATATGCGCCATCTAGCGTCTATTCTCCAACTAATCACAGATATCAAAATGGCGTGAATGGCAGAAATCCTAAATTTTGTTAAAGTATAATAATATCAATAATAATAATAATAATAACAATTATATCAATTATAATAATAATATCAATAATAATAATATGAAATTTATAATTTAAATAATATATATCATGAAGCTGTAAGTTGACCCAAAAGTAAGATTGTTTTTAAAATTAAAGCCATTAGTATCACTTCTTTGATTGTCATACATGTATATATATATATATATATATATATATACATAAAATTAAAAAATAATACAAAAACATATGAATAGCCTTAAATTGTATTTTCTAAAGTTGATGCTATTACATATTGACCTATTTACAGTTCAACAGACAATGTAAATACAGCATAATTATAAGCTTTACCGAACTAAGTAGTCACATTTTATTTGCATCATATTTCCTTAAAAGACCGTACCATTTTATTTCCATATTACATAATCATGGCCTGTGTTGAGTAGTGACCATGTGCACATTTGGGCTAAGAATTTCAAAGTTGGTTGGTAAAGAAAGAAATAGGCATAGTGTTAATTACCTCATCAAGTACACAATCATGGATTTTTAACAAACATAAGTTTGTACAACTTGGTAAGAGTGCAAGGATCCCCACCGGGACTCAAACCTGGAGTTCTTTTCATACAGAAAAGTGTCTAGCTTACACTATAGAGATGTACCCTACCACCACAAACCAAGTGTACATTAACCTATCTATGAATGTGATACATAAATGTGGTCCTAATGAACCTAAGAGTAACCACTGTGCACATTTGATCAAAGGGGATTATGAATACCATGAAAGGGATTATGGTTAAGGACTTGGTCTGTGAAGACAGGGGTCACAGGTATGATCCCCCATCCCTTCAACTAAAAATACTTATCAGTCTTTCAGATGAGACTTTTACAAAACTTGAGGTCCCATGTATCGGTGCTTTACACCAGGCATGTAAAAGAACCAGGGACACTATATGAGGATATATATACTATATTCTGTATCTTTGCACTGTTTTCCAAAAATCTAAAATTACTAATACTGTTCTGGAGGTGTCGTCTCCATGGGAAACCGGTGGTGATGATAAATAAAATTATCATCATCATGAAGAGGATATTGACTACCCTGTCATTTTTTTTGCCATGGGGATTATGACTGCCTTTTAAGGGGATTTTGAACACTAGGCCCTTTTTGAACCATGGGAATATTGACCAAGAGGATTTTGAAATACGCTTGTGTAATTACACTTTATTCTTTTCTTTTACTTGGATATGAAGTATCCATTTTGTAACCATCTGTGTTTATAAAATCCATCTTTGCATGGCAAAGTTATAGGCTGGATCACAGTCATTAAAAGCTAATATTATAATAATCCTTAAACCATATTTTTATTTCTCTCACAAACCCACCAGACACCTATATTAAACAAATCAACATGTTTTATACCTTCATCTGGAAAGGATCTGCAAATCAAATCACTGCAGTGCTGATGGGGTCGGAGCATATAGGATGTAAAATGTCGCTATTGTTTTAGACAAGCACTGGTCAGTTTGCATACGTTGAAGTAGAATAATCCTGATTACCTTTGATTCTTATACAGGGTACAAAAACTACATGTTCTATGCTTTACGTTGACCCTTTTCTCGAATAAGTCAGAGACTGTAACTGAATGGTTTGCCTTTAAAAGGGTATTTTCTACTATAGTAGGAATATCAACTCTTAAATTTGGCAAGTGTCCAACTTCAAGATATTAGTTCAACTCAGTGATATGAGATTTGTTTCTTCAACTCAACTCGTGATATTTTAAGAAATGACAAGCTTTCTATCATATATAAAACATATGCTCTGAATCTAGCACGATGAAATCGGTTTTGAGTATATTCATTTACGATTTTCTTTATTGATTTCTCTAGCACAACAGTGAAACAATTCGTTTAAAAGACGAAAAGTAGTAATGTGTATGTCAACATTAATAATTGATTCTTACATTAATATTTTCTGGGGCCCTAATGGAACCGCACTAGCCAAATTGTTATGGCGCCAATTTTTAGACACATCTAGATGTTTGAGTATTTTTGCTACAGAAACACAAATGCTTTAACTCTTATATGTTTAAATGGAAATGATCTACTGTTCCAATTATTGGAAATATATGAAATATTTACTAAATAATAAAAAAAACAACACTGACATTATTCAAAACTTTATCAATCTCGAATTCTTTTTAGGAATACAAGACTATTTTTTTAAACATTTGGAAGAAACTGCAAGTCAAGTGATCGACATTAGCATATCTCTATTTTTAGAACGAGTATTGATTGTTAATTGGCATAAGCAAGGAACTATAGAAGTATAGTTCCTTGGCATAAGGGACAGATCTAGAAAAGTTTCCTTCCCATATTCAATGAAATATGGTAAATATATTAACGACTAATAGTTTAAAACGCTGTTGTCTGTCTTGCATTGTTGTCCAAGAAATCTTTTGGTCTCGTGAACATATTTCAGCACATCTGTATTCATGCTCTTTTATTCCTTTGTGCTGATTAATAGCACTGAATATAAACTTGGAATTTATATGATACACAATTGATTATAGGTATAAATCGTCGCTGTCTATTATAATATTAATGTTTTCGTTGAAATAGGCAAATCTACTGTTATAGTGAGTTCGAACTATTATCAGGGGGTGGAACTATTTGATTGGTGGTTGTCAGGTTTGCATTAACACGATACACGGTTGTAGATTTGCGGTATAGGAAAAATACATGTTAGCTCTGAGAGCAGCTGCTAAAGCACCGCCCCTAAAAATGTAATTGTCACCAAATATTATTCAAAAGGACCTGGGTTAAAAATGATAAATCTAAAAGCTTTCATAGCAAGTCTAAAAAGTACTTGGATAAGACAGCTTAGATCGAATGTTGGCAACATTTAACAAATTATTTTCTTTATACAAAATTTATAATATATTATCTTGGGGTAAACATTACCCTGAAAAGTTATTTAATTCCATAAAATTAGTGGCTTAAAATTTGGTCAGCAGTGAGAGGCGAATGATAATGAGACACAATATCATATTTTAATATCATCACGGAGACTGTTGCCATGCTAGGATGCGAACTCACGACCCGGGATTGATAATTCAAACATGCACAATTATCATTGCCATCTGTATTATGTTAATTAAAAGCAGAATCTTTGTTCATTGGCAAAGTAAAACTTTTTCTTACTTTATTATTGAAAATCATCTAAATAAAAAATGTCACTGAAAGGTGATTAATGCCATATCATAATTTAAATTAATTGAAATATGTTCTTTCTTAAACTGACACACTTAGTCTCAATATAAAACACCATGGTAGTCCTTAGTGACCCCTTTAAATCCCTTAGTGCCCATTTTGAAATCCTGAGTAGTCCTTGGTGTCCCCTTTGCGGCCCTTATTAATTCTAAGTGGCTTTTAGCAGGATCCGCTTCCTTTCATATAAGTTTCTTTGGTAGATGTTCCTGGTTCCTTTGGTAGATGTTCCTGGTTCCTTTGGTAGATGTTCCAGGTTCCTTTGATTTCCTGCCTATGCCATTTTATCTTTACATGGTTCTCTAATTACAGTGTCTCTTTTCTCTGAGGAGTTAAAGTTTGTATTTTTTGTTGCGTATTATATTATATTTAATGGTCACTGTTTAATAATACAATAGCAAGCCATGGGAAGTACAAGAATTGTTGATTAATATAAACAAGAAATGTTACTGGTATTAGTGCCGCATGCTCCCCCAAAGGGTCTGTGAAAAATTACAATATAAATTATGTATAATACGTAGCTGTATCCATGAATATCAAGAGTAAAAGACTAATGTTTCAGACTAGATATGCAATTTCATGGGGTTTTTTTTACATTAAAGCATGACCTTGACCTTTGTGTAACCTTGACCTTGACATATGATGTAATGGTCTGGGTATTTCAACAGTTAAATGCAGGTGAAAAATCATCATGACATGCTGATCACTTCTGTCAAGCTATTTTAAAATCCCTAAATATAAGACAATGTAGATCAATTGATAAATTGAGCCAAGTGTTTTTGAAATCCATCCATGTATGGTAAAGTTAAAGGACAGACTTGAAATCTCAAACAGATTCAAAGTGTTATCATACATACTAAAAGTATGACCTTGACCTTTGAGGCCTGGGTCTAGGTCTTACTTATGACACGTAATGTCATCTTGATACACTGGGCAAAGTTAAAGACAGTCACAGACCAGACACGCAATATCAAACAAATTGAAAGTGTGACCTTGACCTTTGAAGAAAGGTTCTGGAACTTACATGCGACATTTAATTATGTCATGTTGATCAACTGAGCCAAGTGTTTTTAAAATTCATCCATAGATAACAAAGTTACAGACCGGACAAGAAATCTCAAAATGACTGAAAGTGTTGTCAAACAAAGTTAAATTGTGACCTTGACCATTGAGGTACGCATGTGGGTCTTACACGTGACACTTCATGTCATGCTGATGAATTGAGTGGAGTGTTTTTAAAATTTATCCATAGGTGACAAAATTACAGACCAGACACAGAATCTCAATCAGACTGAAAGTGTCATCAAACAAAGTTAAATTGTGACCTTGACCTTTGAAGTTGGAGTCTGGGTATTAAGTGCAACATGTCGTCATGTTATGTTGATCATTTACAGCAAGTATTTATAAAATCCAACTATGCATGACAAAGTTACTGGCCAGACATAAAATCACACACAGACTTAAAGTGTTGTCAAACAAACTCAAAGTGTGACCTTGACCTTTGAAGTATGCATGTAGGTCTTACACGTGACACGTTGCCATGTCATGCTGATGGACTGAGCCAAGTAATTTTGAAATTTATCCATAGGTGACAAAGTTACAGACCGGACACCGAATCTTAATAAGACTAAAAGTGTCATCAAACAAAATTAAATTGTAACCTTGACCTTTGAAGTAGGAGTCTGGGTGTAACAGCAACAAATTGTAATGTTATGTTGATCATTTGTAGCTATTATTAATAAAATCCATCTATGCATAACATAGTTACATGTACAGGCCAGACACGAAATCTCACACAGACTGAAAGTGTTGTCAGACAAACTCAAAGTGTGACCTTGACCTTTACGGTTCGTATTTGTGGGTCTTACACATGACATGTTGTAATATCATGCTGATGAACTGAGCAAAGTGTGTTAGAAATTTATCCATAGGTGACAAAGTTTCAGATTGGACACGAAATATCAAGTCATCAAAGTCAAATTGTGACCTTGACCTTTGAAGTGGGATTCTGGGTGTAACACACGACACATCATCATGTTATGTTGATCATTTGTAAGCTAGTATTAATAAAATCCATTTACCGTATATTCCCTAATTAACGCCCCCGGGGGCGTTACATTTAACAAGGTGGGGGCGTTTATAAAAGATAAAAAAAGCAAATTTAACAACACTTAAAAATACAATCAAACCAATAAAGCCATGGAAAAAACCTTAAATCCGGTTTAAATCACCGAAAAATCGGTTCAGAAATATTTGAGAGTGAATGAAATAATCGACATAAGATGAAAAAAAGCTGAAAATCTGTATGAAATTACTAGTCTGCGTACTGGAATATCCGAATTTATGGCCAGTGTACTCTTCACTTTAAATCACTTGGACGCTTGCTCTTATTAACGTGGAACAATGAGCTTTCAGCGTACACAGACTAACCGCATTTTCCGACGTTTTGTAATGTTTTAATTGGCAGACGGTATTTTTACTAGCATTAAACAGCAAATATGGGGAAGTATTTGTTCAGCCAAAAATGGTTAAGTCACCCAAGATATAAACAATGGGTTAAAGAGTTCAAAGGTAATAAACACTCCGCTAATTGTTGTCTGTGTAACAAAATAATCGATCAGGGAAAGATGGGCGAACACACACTCAAATCGCACATACGTTTTATTTTTTTGATTTTCCAGAAAAATAGGTGGAGGGGTGGGTGGGCGTTTATTAGAATGGGGGCGTTTATAAGGGAATATATGGTATGCATGACAAAGTTACAGGCCAGACATGAAATCTCAAACAGACTGAAAGTGTTGTCAAACAAACTCAAAGTCTGACCTTGACCTTTGCGGTATGGGTAATGGGTCTTATTCGTGACACGTCGTCATGTTATGTTGATCATTTGTAGCAATTATTTATAAAAATCCATCTATGCATGACAAAGTTACAGGTCAGACACGCAATCTCACAGACTCAAAGTGTTGTCAAATAAACTCAAATTGTGACTTAGATCTTTGAGGTATGGGGTCTGACTTGCGACACGTCATCATATTATGTGGATCATTTGTAGCAAGTATCATTAAAATCCATCTATGCATGACAAAGTTAAAGGCCAGACACAAAATCTTAGACTCAAAGTGTTGTCAAACTAAAATTGTGACCTTGACCTTTGAGGTACTACTCGCGACACGTCATCATGTTATGTTGATCATTTGTAGCAAGAATCAACAAAATCCATCTATGCATGACAAAATTACAGGCCAGACACAAAAAATACTGGATGGCAGGATGGATGGCAGGATGGGCGGAAGGACAGATGGCTGGATGCTGCGATTACTATATGCCACCCCAAAAACTTTTTAGGGGGCATAAAAACCTTCCATGGCCTATATAGTGGTTAACACATCTGCCTCGAAAGCATGAGGTTGACAGTTTGAATCCTTATGGAAGCACTTTTTTTATGTGGTCAGTTACTCACCCAGCAGCTAGTTAAATTGAGGGGTACTGAATGACTAACAGCCTGATGCCTGGCAAGGATTATAAGCTTTCCGGAAATAACTGTGTACAGCATAAAGATGTCTCATAAGCACATTGTGGAACTGTTCAAGTGGGTGACTATAAAAACAAACACATTACTTTTAATTCATGATTGAATAAGAGATAAAACTTTACTACTGATTCATTGTCTTATATTCCTTTTCAATTTTATTTGGTTAATTTATGCAGTGTCCATAATCAATAGACATTTACACGTTACCAAACTTGATATAGCTGGCACATAACAGGCAACAAATGAACAAATGATCGATAATAATAATAAAAATAATAATAATAATAATGATAATAACAATTATAACAGCAATAATAACAATGATATTATAATAAAAATAATAATAATAATGATAATAATAAAAAAAATTAAAAAAATGTTTTTATTTGATGAGAGAACTCATTTGAACAAGTATTTCTTCCATGAGGCCCTCAAACATAAATATACATTATTTACATCAATGTGCTAAATTACATTGAAAAAAAGCTAGTATATGATACATATGATTATATAAGTTATTCATAGATTGATGGTACAAGAATATAAATAATAAATGTACTTTTGTAAATATATCACTGTGATATAGTAAGTACTAAGTGTTATGAGTCAGAGCTCTGGAAATAATGCTTTTACACACCATTAATACAAATGTTCTTCTAAATAATTCATGATTTGGTCAGGGAGTATACACATTTAAGTTAGGTGAAGATCCTTAAATTTCTTGAATCTCTGTATTTAGAATAAATGCATCCCTAAGACACGACAGAGCAATTAAGGTTATGTAACGCTAATGAATGTTTCAGAGGAAATATTTTATTTTTTGTGAGTTCCCCTTAAATTGTGCTTATAAGCCCATGGCGGTGACCCATGTGATAGCCCAAAATTTGACCTCAGGTACCCGGCTTCCACAAAATGATTGATTGATTGAATATTTAGCGTCAGTTTTATGCCATCGAGGGCTAACAGATGATCAGTTAACCTAACCACTGTTTCCTGGGATTAACCAGTACTCGAGCACATCCCATCTCTGCAAGTAACTGATAACTTTCTCACTTGAATCAGCAGTGAGAGACAAATGATAATGAGACGTAATATCATATACAAATCATCACAGAGACTGTGGCCGGTTCGGGATTTAAACTCACTACTCCTGGATTGATAGTCAGACGCGTAACCAATTGAGCTAAATGGGCCCGGCTCCACAAACATTTCAGATCTGGATACTACATGTAAAATATCTATGGGCTGAACCTTGTGCTTTCAGAGAATCTTTTTAAGTTTCCCGTAAATAAATGTTTTAAGCCAGTGTGACAGGGGCATTTGTGGTCGAATCTGTGTCTTATATAATTCAGTTGTTCAAAGAAGTTTGTTTACAGTTCAATGAAAAATGGTGGTACTGTCGCATCTACATGAACAATACATATTTATCCGAGATTATTATTCTTTATCGAAAATAATTATTCTTGTAGAAAAGTAAATTATTTTACAATTCCAAACATTGTTTAATCCCAAAATAAGTATACACTCTGCTTCATTTTAAAAACTAAAATTTACAAAATTCTTGAACTGTGAAATGTAAACGTTTGTCTCACCAGTCTAGTTGCAATGAAACCAAAGTTTCATGTTGTAATTTCTCTCACATTTCTATTAAAACAAAATGCACAAAAATAAATACTCCGGCTTTATGAATAGTTGTGTCTGACTCAATGTTTAGTAACCGGAATTGTAAGTATATAAATTGTTTGTGCAGTTTTCTGACTACAAAATTGATTTTTTTTATAAAAATATGAAACTAAGCACTACACCATGTGCAGCTTTGTTGTGGCTGAATTACTGTAAATTTAAACCAAACAAGTCCATACATAACTACTGAAAGTTTTTTAAAATAATTGAATGACCTTATTATGGAAATCACAGATGATCTGGAATTAAAAACATTCTCACTCTCAAAACAATCAGTGTGCACTCTGTGTTGGTGTGGGTGGGTGGGGGTGGATGTGGTTTGATGTCAGACTGTGGCATGCTTCTATCAAAATAAACTGTTTAAAACCATACAATATCCTTAACAGAATCATAACTTCCCTATCAGTCAAAATCAAATATCAGTAACAGGTTAATTATAACCAGAGGTTAACAATAGTAACATAAACAGGAAACAACAGAACAAATTTTATATCAGTAATCAAAACATATTGAACCCTTTACAAATATCCTAATGAGTGAGCTCTAACCAAACAGTGACCCATTTATTTCAGCTCTTTTAAGTACCAAGAGCCACACAGAGTTAAACATTTTTCATCTTTTATTTCATTGGTTAAAAAAACTTTAAATAAACCCAATAACAAACCCCAACAACAAAACTAACAACAGCAGCCTTGAAAGTTTGAAACCCGAACATTCCAAGCAGCATCCTTAACAGGTTAATATTTTGAAATCACAAAATATCCTTACAGTAAAAATCAAATATCTTTAAAAGGTTGAAACCTGAAAATCGCAATAATGTCCTAAACATGTTAAATTAAATTTCTAAACAGAGAATCATAACAGCATCATTAACAGGTTAAAACCTGAGAATCGCACCAGCATCCTTAACAAGTTAAAACCTGAGAATCACACCACCTTAACAGGTAAATACAAGAGAATCACAACAGCCACCTTAACAGGTTAAAACCCAAGAGATCACAACAGCATCCTTAACAGCTTAAAATCCGAGAATCGCACCAGCATCCTTAACAGATTAAAACCGGAGAATCACACCAGCATCCTTAACAGGTAAAAAACAGAGAATCACAACAGCCACCTTAACAGATTAAAACCTGAGAATCACAACAGCAACCTTGACAGGTTAAAACCTGAGAATCACAACAGAATCACAACAGCATTCTTATCAGGTTAAAACCCGAGAATCACAACAGCATCCTTAACAGCTTAATACCAGAGAATCACAACAGCAACCTTAACAGGTTAAAACCTGATAATCACAACAGCATCCTAAACAGGTTAAAATCTGAGAGTCCAGAAAACCAGAAGACTCACAACAACATCCTTAACAAGCTAAACCCAGAAGATTCACAACAACATCCTTAACAGGTTAAAAACTGAGAATCACAACAGCATCCTAAACAGGTTAAAATCTGAGAATCCAGAAAACCAAAAGATTCACAACAACGTCCTTAACAGGCTAAATTCAGAAGATTCACAACAACATCCTTTACAGGTTAAAACCAGAAGATTCACAACAACATCCTTAACAGGTTAAAACCCGAATTCGCAACAGTATTCTTAACAGGCTAAAAACCAGAGAATCACAAAAGCAACCTTAACAGGTTAAAACTAGAAGATTCACAACAGCATCCTCAACTGGTTAAAACCCGAGGATCACAACAGCATTCTCAACAGGTTAAAAACCAGAGAATCACAACAGCAACCTTAACAGGTTAAAACTTGAGAATCACAACAGCATTCTTAACAGGTTAAAAATCAGAGAATCACAACAGCAACCTTAACAGGTTAAAATCTGAAAATCCAGAAAAAAACAGAAGACTCACATCCTTAACAGGCTAAAACCAGAAGATTCACAACAACATACTTAACAGGTTAAAACCAGAAGATTTACAACCACCACATCCTTAACAGGCTAAAACCAGAAGATTCACAACCACACCTTAACAGGCTAAAACCAGAAGATTCACAAAACATCCTTAACAGGCTAAAACCAGAAGATTCACAACAACACGCTTAACAGGAGATTCACAACCACATCCTTAACAGGCTAAAACCAGAAGATTCACAACAACACGCTTAACAGGAGATTCACAACCACATCCTTAACATGTTAAAACCAGAAGATTCACAACAACACCCTTAACAGGTTAAAATCAGATGATTCACATCCATGTCCTTAACAGGTTAAAACCAGAAGATTCACAACAACATCCTTAATAGACTTAAACCAAAAGTTTCACAACAACACCCTTAACAGGCTAAAACCAGAAGTTTCACAACAACACCCTTAACAGGCTAAAACCAGAAGATTCACAACAACACCCTTAACAGGTTAAAATCAGAAGATTCACAACAACACACTTAACAGGATATTCACAACCACATCCTTAACAGGTTAAAACCAGAAGATTCACAACAACACCCTTAACAGGTTAAAACCAGACGATTCACATCCATGTCCTTAACAGGTTAAAACCAGAAGATTCACAACAACATCCTTAACAGGTTAAAACCAGAAGATTCACAACCACATCCTTAACAGGTTAAAACCAGAAGATTCACATCCACATCCTTAACAGGTTAAACCCAGAAACTTCACAACAACATCCTTAACAGGTTATACCCAGAAGATTCACAACAACACCCTTAACAGGTTAAAACCAGAAGATTCACATCCACATCCTTAACAAGCTAAAACCAGAAAATTCACAACAACATCCTTAGCAGGTTAAACCCAGAAGACTCACAATCAAAAGGTTTAATCAAATATCTTTAAGACCCTGAACATTAACAGCAACATCTTAACAGGTAAAAATAGAATACAAAGTATAGCAGTTTAAATACTGGGCATTGAACAGCAGGCAATAATAAATGTACAAAAGGCTGGGAGAAAGTGAAAGGGCAGTTGTAAGTCCTGAAGAAAAGTAAGAATAATCAGAATGCCTGGATAATCTATTAAGAAGAACAACAGAGGGGCCAGCTGAGCTAGTTTGGGGTTGACGGAAAAGCAAAAGTGGTTGAGGATGTAAGAGAAAATAAACAACTTGACCCAAAAAACAGCAACAATAACAAAACCACAACAAAACAACAACATATTTTTTAAAGCAACATAACCAGTCCTGTAATCTGAAGATATTTCTTTGATAAATAAAAAGTAATTTATTTTAATGGCCTTTGAAGCATTTATAAAGCTGGTACCTCTCTTAATGGAAAATATGCTACAAATGTCTTAAAAAATATTAAAATGGATTAAAAGCATCTTATTATCATAATAAAATAAAATACGAATCAGGTTTGGCATGCATGTCAAATTCACCAAAACATGACATAGTCAATATTTTAAATTGCAGTGGTAAACTTAAAATCCTCATCCTAAAATTAGACAGCAATTAAATACTGCTTGACGACCTTCGCCTTGTTATTCAGACTCTTTCTAAGATGACTGACAGAATGACTGAATATTTAGCATCATTGTTATGCCATCAAGGGCTAACAGACGATCAATTAACCTAACCGCTGTTTCCTGGGATCCTGAAAGGTTAACCAGTACTCGAGCACATCCCATTTCTGCAAGTAACTGATAAATTCCCCACTGGAATCAATGGTTGGAGATGAATGATAATGAGACACAATGTCACATATCAATCATCACGGAGACTGTTGCTGTGTGGAGATTCTAACTCACAACTCTATCTTAGCCTAACCTAGGTGCATTATAAGCTAGTTAGGAAATCCCTTTTCGATATATCATTTTGGCATGTTAATTTATCAAGCCTGTTAATGTTGAAAAATAATTATTGTCATTTATTAATGATAGTGACTCTTCTATTTTTACTAAGAACAGATGTATAGAGTAATTGGCTAAGAGTCACCTGATCACTAGATTAGAGTTAGCCATCTGTTGGTATGTCATGAATCATTATCTTGCTATAACATTGATCAATAGTGGCACACTTAAAGCTTTAAAATATCTCATTTGAAATTTAAAGTATATTTAGAGCAACAGCAGTCATTTCTATACTTTGAAAATACGAAAACTGAAAATAACTTGATGCAATTCATCCCTCTTGTCACAGGCCATCTATTAGCGATAGGGAGTTAAGTAATGGCTTGACCCCATGACCTCAGAGGTGAGAGGTCAGAGGTGAGAGGATAATAATTTTGAAAAATTGCCTTCTAAGATCATTCTGCCACTGAAAACATGAACACAAGGTCATGTGACGTATCAAATGAAAAAAAAGAGGAAAACACGTGTAAGTACAAACCTATAGGAATTACTGTTCAAATAGGTTTACTTGTGCTCTAGGTCACTATACACATCAAAACAAGGGGCATTACACTAAATGACTGTCTGTAAAACAAGGGGCGTTATACTCTAAATGACTGTCTGTAAAACAAGGGGCATTACTCTTAATGACTGTCTGTAAAACAAGGGGCATTATACTCTAAATGACTGTAAAAACAAGGGCTGCGTTCAGTTCAGTTAAATGTTTGGTAACGTTAGCTAACATATTTCCTAGATACTAGCTCAACTTCAAATAAGCATGCAGTATGTGATAACTGTAGATGAAGAGAAACCTTAAACTGGCAAGCTACAAACAACAGCCACTTTGAACATTGAACTGAAAACATTTACAGACTTGTGTAAATGGGGTTTTACATTATCTTTAAAGATATATTTATAGAGATCTGAGTTTATTTATTGAAGAATATACAAGGCTGAAATACATGAATTTTGGCCCAAGAATGTGAACGCATCTGGATGTTTGTTTGTATATTAAGCATCATTTTTATGTTTAATTTACATAATTTCCATAAGATGTGCCATAACTCACAATATATATAAAGTATGCAAACACGGTCCTTCACAGTGCAAACTGCTACGGTGCTACCTATGATGGGAAAGACCAATTCAAAATTGGTTTCGTAAATATTTCAGATAAACAAAACACAAAAAATGCAAAACATTTACCTATATTTTACATAACTAAACAAAATACAGTTCCTATGAAACTGTTTGTTTGCTTGCAAATTAAGCATGATTTTTATATCATTGAGGGCTTACAGATGATCAGTTAACCCAACCACTCTTTCCTCGGATCCTGAAAGGTTAACTAGTATTCAAGCACACCAATCTCCATAAGAAACTGATAGTTTTTCCAGTTGAATCAGTGGTGAGGGATGAATGGGGTTTAATGCCATTATCAACGTATTTCAAGTTATATATGGCATATCCAGTTTTACTAGTGGAGGAAGACCTCAGACTTAGAAGAACGACTGTCCTTCCGCAAGTAACTGGAAACCTTCTCACATAAAGTTTTTGGAGCGAGCAGGAATCGAACCTACGACCTTAGTGGTGAATTCTGTAGCAGACTGTCCGGAGCAAAATATATTTGGGATAGCTTCTAAGGGAAAACTTAGTCCGGGAAATGTCAGGGAATTCTATAGTAGACTGTCTGCAAGAGCAACATATATTTGGGATAGCTTCTACGGGAAAATTTAGTCCGGGAAATGTCAGAGAATTCTATAGTAGACTGTTTGCAAGAGCAAAATATATTTGGGATAGCTTCTAAGGGAAAACTTTGTCCAGGAAATGTCAGGGAATTCTATAGCAGACTGTCTGCAAGAGCAAAATATATTAGGGATAGCTTCTAAGTGAAAACTTAGTCCGGGAAATGTCAGGGAATTCTATAGCAGACTGTCTGCAAGAGCAAAATATATTTGGGATAGCTTCTAAGGGAAAACTTAGTCCAGGAAAGGTCAGAGAATTCTATAGCAGACTTTCTGCAAGAGCAAAATATATTAGGGATAGCTGCTAAGGGAAAACTTAGTCCAGGAAAGGTCAGAGAATTCTATAGCAGACTGTCTGCAAGAGAAAATATATTAGGGATAGCTTCTAAGGGAAAACTTAGTCCAGGAAATGTCAGGGAATTCTATAGCAGACTGTCTGCAAAAAAAATATATAAGGGATAGCTTTTAAGGGAAAACTTAGTCCAGGAAATGTCAGGGAATTCTATAGCAGACTGTCTGCAAGAGCAAAATATATTAGGGATAGCTTCTAAGGGAAAACGTTGTCCGGGAAATGTCAGGGAATTCTGTATCAGACCTAATAATGCACGATCCCTGATGGAAGTTGTTGTTGGAGACACAAATATGGTAGGAAACCAAGACTTTTAAGGCAAAACACATTATTGTTGTAGGTTTTAAAAGTTTAAAATAAAATAGTTGATTTTTTTTATGAATAATTTATGAAAATTTTAATAACACTGTAATTTATAGAAACTTTATATGTGAACACAATCACAATTAATGAAACATTCTTGAATTTCAAACTAAAATTGCAGATATTTTCATGGTAACCATGGTAACATAAATCAAGAAGACAAGGTATTAATTCATTTCTTTACATAAAAGAAATATACAAAAAAAAACATGTTTGTACACATGCCATAGTGATGCTTTTAGTAAATGCTGACTTCTAAAACTGGAATGAAGATAACTGACTCAATAATTAGAACTTAATATATCAACAGAAAAGAAACTTCACTTAGACTCCAAAGAATAACAGGAAGTACAATATTTAAGTCAATAAAATGACAATACCCAGTATCCACAAAAAAATGTCTAATATGGTTTACAAAAAAAAAAAGCTTTTGGGATTATACGATAAAGAATTTGTAGTATACACAAATAAATTATACCAAAATATTTACCAAAATGAGCTTTTGAGATTTACAAAATAGTTACATTGATTGAGAAAATATTAAGTATTTAAATGACATAACCTCATCAATAAATTGAGGGTCGTCCAAGAAATCCAAAGACCAATTTTTTAAACAGTAACATACAGAAGAATGGAAAACAATTTTTTTCTCTTCTTTCATTTTCTTTTTTTTGAGTGCTCTATTTTTTTTCTTCATTTTTTTAACTTTTTTTGCCCTTCCAATTTTTTAGGGGTTCTTCTTTCTTTTCTTTTTTAAACAGCTTTAATTCTTATTCTTTTCTTCTATTTTTTTGTGCTCTTGTTTTCTTTTTTTTTTTCTTTCAATTATTTTTTTAGAGCTTTTTTTGTTTTTTTGTTTTAGAGCATTTTTTTTTTAAATACATGTTATTTAAACAACAATTCTCTTTTTCAAATATCTATATATGTTTGTGTGAATGGATGTTTATGTATGTTTGCATGTATGTATGTATATATGTATGTTTTTGTGTATGTGTGTGTTTATATGTGTGTACGTGTATGTATGTATATATGTATGATTTTGTGTATGTGTGTGTTTACTGGTATTAGAAGTGTGATGACCAGATTGACAGCCTTTAAATACTTCAACAGTGTTTTTTTTCTTTTATATTTCAATTTTATCAAGTCTCATAAAATGTTGTGCTCATACAATATCACTGTTGCATACTGTAGATCTCATATAATGTTGATGTTGAATAATGTAGAACTTATACTCTGTTATTGTCGTATAATGTAGACCTCATGCAATGTTGATCTCATACAATGTTGTTTTCATATGATGTAAATCTCATACAACGTTGATCTCGTACAACATTCTTTTCATATGATGTAAGTCTCATACAATGTTGTTGATGTATAATAAAGATCTTTTACAAAGTTGATCTCATACAATACTTATGTTGTTTAATGTAGAACACATTCAATGTTGTCTCATATAATGTTATTTCTCATACATATTTGTCTCTGTCATGTAATATGTATCTGACATTTCATGCAGACTCTGCTATCCAGATCGATTTTTATTTAAACTTCCATTTGCTCTTACAATTTATTAAGCAGGAATGTCTTAAATAGCCTGAAAAATAAGAAAATAATTTATTTGCTTGCTGATAATAAAGATATCACAAAACACTAATAAAATGCTAAATAAATGCATAAAAACTATATATAGGTTCATGGTCCCTTATATTGTACCAGATGGACAAGCCAAAACCAAGGTTCAACTTTATACAGTCATGCTCTATATCGCTAATTAAGTCAGACCAGTGAGTTTTATGTGTTTTGTTCTTCAAAAGTTATAAAACAATTACCGGAACATATAATTGGTTTGAATGATCCGTTGTCCAACAATGTTTACAGGAGTTATCTTTAGATGCTTGTGTTTAAAAAATACTGTTAAATCATTTCCTAAATAATGGTTGTCTGTCTAACACTAAGTTACTTCTTTGTTGTATTTATATAATTAGATGATGAATGTAATGTTCTTACCTTTTTTTTTTATTATAAGCTGTTGTTGTCATTTGTTTTCCTTGACTGTGACAAACATTGTCAATCTGAAAAGATATGAATCAATGTTGTAGTGACATTTTCATCAGACATTGAAAGTTTTGTTTAATTCAACTTTAATGACAGCCATGCAGTTACAATTTTACAAAAAAACTTTATTATTATACATTTCCCTACATCTATACTCCCATACAAAAGTAACGGGGTATGACAAATTACAATCTGCAAAAATCAATTAAAGAGTTGTGGTAGTCCTGTTTCATTGAAAAAGACGAAGCATTCTATATTCCCCATATAAGTAAACACTGGTATCAAATACATTAGAACCTATTTTACAATGAAACAAAACTTTTACAAATTAGGCAAATCACCCTCAAAGTCTACCTGGGTAGAACCAGTACTAAGCATATGTGGATAAAATTCACCCAGACACATAGCCGTGTCGAAGGACAGAACCCACATTGTATCTAAAATCAAAATTCAGTCAGTAGGTTTAATTCTTTTTAAAATTATTTCTTTTACTACGATTGTGAAACAAGTTCTTACACGCTCAAAGATTCCTGAGTAGAACCAGTACAAAGCATATGCAGAAATGTGTTTTGCTCAAGGACACCACACGTAGCCTTGGTGAAGGATCGAGCCCATAACCCTCCAATCATGGGTTTGGTGCTCAACCACTGGACCATGCGCTCCAGAGTTAAAAAGAATACCATATTACATACCTTTTTACCCACTTTGTGTCTTCTGTCATCAGGATTGAAGATCACGCAAGCACTCCTGCTTTTGGTGACATTAGTTGTATGTATAATCACTTCCTTTGTATGTTGTATGTACTGTAGACCACTTTGTACGTGCCACATTTTGTAGGTATATCACACTTTTATATGCTGATCACATTTTTGTTTTGAATGGATATCATTTTCTTGCATATAGATCCATTTGTTGTATACAAATCAATTTCATGTATGGATATCACTTTCTTGTATATAGATCCATTTGTTGTAGGTAAATCAATTTCATGTATGGATATCATTTTCTTGCATATAGATCCATTTGTTGTACATGTATGTAAATCAATTTCATGTATGGATATCACTTTCTTGTATATAGATCCATTTGTTGTATGTAAATCAATTTCATGTATGGATATCACTTTTTTGCATATAGATCCATTTGTTGTATGTAAATCAATTGCATGTATGGATATCATTTTCTTGCATTGCGATCACTTTATTGCATGAGATGAGATCATTTTCTTGTATAAGATCATTTTTCATGTGTAGATCACTTTCTTGCTTGTCAGACCACTTCCTTTATGGGTATCACAACATATTATTTCAATAGTTATTAAATATTTTCAGTGTCATTTCATATTGTCCACTTGTCTGAGAAAGCATAAACTAACCTTGTCCGAGATAATATGCAGTCTATCTTAAAGCTGTCAATCAAACTCTTTTATGTGAACTTATTTTGATCTTTATATTTGGTGTTTGTGTGTTTGTTTGTATTTTTAACAAAATAAAATATAAAATGTACATTGTGCAGATTAACATATTAAGCTAAAATACAATTTTAATATTTTAACATTTAAGTCAAAGCAGAAAACAGACAAGACCAGGGCTAAAGAAACTGCTTCCATATTGTAATGCATATGGCTGATTTTTATGAAAATCTTGAAGTGAAAATTAGCCTTAAATATAATTAATTATATACTGCTATACAACAATATGGAATTTCTTGAGCCCAGGTCAAGCCAATACATCAACAAATATGGTACAGAAATATTACATTGAAACAAAACAAAAATACATCAACAAACATGGTACAGAAATATTACATTGTAACAAAACAAAAATACATCAACAAACATGGTACATGAATATTACAATGTTATATAACCACAATACATATCCCCTACCAGTTTAAAAGTACTTATCAAAAAAAAAAAGAAAAAGAAGCCAGGAATGGCAAATGAATGAATGGGTTGAATGCCATTTTCAGCAAACAGCAGGATATATATATGGCATCCAGTTGTACTGGCGAAGGTAACCCTCAGAATAAATCTGAGTGAAAAACACTGTTGGGTTCTCACATGAAATGTTTTGGTCTGAGCTTGGCTCGAACCCTATACCTTAGTGACATTATATTAGACTTCTCTTTCAGCATAATTGACCCAACGTTACTTACTGAATTTGATTTTTAAAAAGAAAACAAACATGCATGCTTCCAGTTTAGTCATATTTAATCTTTCTAATTGCTTCATTAAAGAAAACAAAATGGCCTCCTGCCAGCCATATTTGATCAAATGAAAGAATCACTGTATCACAAGTCATTTGGGACACAATGGTCCAATGTTGCATCACCAATGGCTTAAGAATGAGTTCCACCAAGATGACATAAAAATGGTTACCAGTTTGTATTTTCCTCTATAGTTGGCTGTGTATGATTCTTTTTCTATCAAAAAACAAATCATACAATCAAATCAATAAAGAATTCAACATACGATATATACTATACCTACCTATATTAAGTATGATACATATACCTAAGAGTATTGATATAAATTATTCTAATTCTTTATTCTGAGTTAACATTATGATTCTCTGGAGTTACATTGAAGTAGAATGACCTTCGAAACATTTTGATACTTGTACGTGTACTGGTACGTGTAGCCACATAAATTATGTTAACGTCATTGATGACGTCAGCAGGTTTTGCATTCTCACGCTCTTATCTACCAGTATACAACTTGTATAGAAACTTGTAACTTTAAACGTAGTTGTTTACTCAAATACATCCTTGCATGGAGATTCTGATATATGTATAAGGAAGTTAAATCATTTATGACTCTGAGACACCGATTCCATGGCGCTTTGACTAATTCAAATATGATATAACAAATTTACTACACGTCGAAAATCAGTTGACTCAACTTGAGTTTTCACCCTAGAAAACGGTAGAAATAACACCTGCCAAATATATAATTAAGTGCCGTAATGAAGTGCGTAGGTCCCAGGTTCAAAACCCGCACCATCCAGCTATCCAGGGGCGGATTTGAGGTGCAGTAGTAGAATGCTGGAATACTGACCTTAAGGTTCCGGGTTCGAATCTTGTCAGAGACGGATATCTGTTTCGGGTCATGACATTGACATTTACCTGTACAAGTACGCGTAGATATATTTCGAAACCAAAAAAATCTCAATACGTTTACCTGCACGCGTACTTGTAGCCACATGTACCAGTACACGTACAAGTATCAAATCGAAACCTCTCTAGTTAGTTTTAGTCTACACTAATATTGAACATTTAGATGCCAATTTTATATACGTTATACAGATTTACACGTAGTATAAATTGTTTCAGCTTAGATAAAGTATTTAGATGATGATGCAAAGGTGTCAAGCAGTATTTAAGTGTTGTCTATTTTTGGAATGGGGATTTCATTTCAAATTTACCACTCAAATTTATATTTTAATTTTGTCATGTTTTGGTGGATTTGACAAACCAAACAATTCTGATTTTATTTATTAATGATAATAATAAGCTTATTAACCATTTAAATAAACATTTTATTTGTTAAGACATTTATAACGTTTTTCCTGATATACTCCTTTCAAATGAACATATTTTGACATTTAGCTGATTTGATCAGGTAATTTCCAGATATTAAATGCAACATTTTGTCAACAATACTACAATGTAAGGCAAGTTATGATTTATAGAAAAAAACAAGAGCTTATGGTCGATGGACACAGTAACAGGGTAAAACAAGAAATAAAAACTAAAAATATGTAACAGGTTAAAACCAGAAATTGGTAACATTTTAAAATCAGTTTAGAAAACAAAAATAAATAGCAGAAGAAAACCAGATATCCATAACAGATCAAAACCAGAAATACATAACAGGTTAAAACCAGAAATCCATAACAGGTTATTTCTTTTACAATTTATGTATATTATAATTATTTCACGTTATTAAATATACTATATCACATTATACATAATGTACATTGTGTAAAATATACTATATATATACATAATGTACCTTGCGTGAAATATACTAAATATATACATAATGTACATTGTGAAATATACTATATACATACTGTACATTTTGTGAAATATATATATATATATATATATATACATAATGTACATTGTGTAAATATACTATATACATAATGTACATTGTGTGAAATATACTATATACATAATGACTACATTGTATGAAATATACTATATACATAATGAACATTGTGTGAAATATACTCTATATATATACATAATGTACATTGTGAAGTATACTATATACATATGTACATTGTGTGAAATATACTATATACATAATGTACATTGTTTGAAATAAACTATATATATACATAATGTACATTGTGTGAAATATATTATATATATACATAATGTACATTGTGAAATATACTTTATACATAATGTACATGGTGTGAAATATACTATATATATATATATACATAATATTTTAAGTTTTATGAGGCATAAGGGTTTTTTGTTCTTACTCTTTCTGACTGTCATATACATTTTCCGTGGTACAAAGGAAGAGTGATTAATATACAAAGTAATTAGTTTTGGATTCACATCCCAGCTTATGCTATATTTTTTGTCTATTTTGTTTGTTCCTGTTTAGTATTACAACTAGATTGTAGGAAAATCTGGACAAGAACGGAAGGGAACTTATTTTCAGATTGTATATTTCATTCATTCAAACCTGTGTTAAGCAGCCAGTCAAGGAAATGAGCAAGTGACCATGTGAGGTTGTTCCTTGATATAGGTTATTAAGTTAATTTACTCTAAAACATAGAAATGGGGAAATAGAAAATATGATTGTTTATGACAGGTGGCTGCTTAATAAAGGTGGTCGTCTACACAGGTTTGGCTGTATATGGATACTTTAGCTGCTAATTTTGGAATTTAAGTACATGTGTACAGTCATGCTTTTATGGTGACAATGTAAATATAGTATTCCTTGGTACATGGGAGATGGAGGTCCAAATTACTGATGTGTCCGAAGACTTCTTTTAAATTGTTTTTCTAGTCAAGTGACTCTGAAGTTTTCAACATTTGATAAATCCTGTCTAGAGAAATAGATTTAAGTCATTGTTTAACATTTAAACCACAAAAACTCTACTTATGCTTGAATACAGCATGAATGCCTGGTGTTTAGAATTATACAAATGGCACTTGCGGTGGCAGAGTTGACCAAGGTGGTGTTGGCCACTTACTATTCACCGCTTAAATTGTTGGTCAAATCCCCACTCCGGTGGACAGATAACATTTTGTGTGAAAATTGTTAGGAGGTAAATTGCAGAAGAATAGTGGCTCTACTGAGATTCATTACTAGGTATTTATGGTTTGTTTTGAAGTTGGCGTCAAACCCTATTAAAATAAATACTGTTTATTGACACAGTTTAGTATAGACTTTGTTTATGTTACAGGACAAGAAAAATATGCAGCCAGTCTGTGACTCAAACCGTAACTTTTTGCTTAATTAAACAGGAGATAAAACCATGTCTGGAGGTCCTGAAAACATTTTGTGACAAGCACCCATTTATGACAATATAAATGTTTGTTTATATTTGTATTATATGTGTAGGTGTATTTTCAAATAAAAAACCCAGTTTTAATAACATTTTAGGGTACCATTTTTAGCACTACTGCCCAAAGGGCTTACTCGATGGAGCGTTGTCCCACGTTTGTCGTCCATTAACAGCACATCCTCTGAAACCACTAGGTTAATTAACATGGATGTTTCTATTGCATAGGTGATTTTTTTTTCAATCTGAAACTCAAGATGGTCCTCATTACTAACAATTTTCAAAAACTTAAAACAAAATCTTCTGACAAACTGCTTTTGAAAGTATATATGCAGTAATGATCCTCAACTTTAGTTATAATAAACATTAATACTTTTTTTAATGGAACTGCGTTTGCCTATATTTACATAAGTGTTCATGTTTGTACAAAAAGAGTTAAAATAGACAATTTTCAAAAGTTTTCTTCTAAACAACAGGTAAGCTAAATTTGTTCATAATTGATATAGTTGTCCTAATGAAAAAGGGTTTAAAGTTTGTACAAATCAAGGGGTTTGCGTGTATATGTGTCCTGTAAGGGGACTACATAGGAATACAATGGGGAATGGAATCTTCTATTTTTCATCCATTTATGAATTATTTATTCAATTTGAGTTTTGAAGCATCATCTAGTCGTGACAATTTTCCTCTTTGTGTCAAACTTGTTCATATATGATATAAGTTATCCTAGCATCATTGAGTGATTGGAGATTCGGCAAATCAACGGGCTGGGATATATTGGGACCCTGTTTAAGGTGACAATTTCTTCTACATAGGAATATTATTGCGGAAAGTGATTTTTGAGGCGCCAGACTTTCTGACAATTCCTTCAGTAGCGTAGGTTAATTATCTGTTGCTCATTTCATATTCACCAAAGAACTGCTTCCTCATGGTTTCATACTACAAGAACAACATCGCTATTTGATGGCTGAAATGCAAGAGTGTCCATACAAATTAGCATGTTGGATAACAACAATGAAAAAAGTCCCCGAAGCAAATGTTACCGGCTTTCTGCTTAAAAAGTTTAACATGTCAATATTAATTTCGACATTCTATTTAGAAATGTTTAGCATTATCACAGAAAAGTTCTGTAATGGGCGCTACATCGTATAGATTCAAATTCAGATCATTTCATTCAAAAGTACATTTGTATGTAATAAAGTTGCGGGAGATTGCCTCTTTCGTCAAACTAATTCTTTATTCGTAGTGTATTATCAGGCGCATTCATCTTGTCGCTCGTTTTTCATAGTCTATGTAAATAGGCTATGATTTTTCTTGTTAACACTAACTAGTCAATGATCAGTATGATCACAGTATACCTTGGCCCATTAAATGAGACCACAGGAGAGACCACATGAGAGAAAAACAAGAAGTAGTCCCAAGTTTAAGAATATAAACTATATTTTTACAAATACTTCAAATAACTTCAAATTAACTAATAAAATTGAACTCCGTCATTTCAATGCCGGAATACCCAGCACTAGTTGTTGGGTTTATATAAAGGGTAAAATTTAGTTCAACATTTAATTAATTAGATAAAAATAACGTCATCAAATATTGTTATGACCTCATACATGTCGAATGAAACGACCTTTTAAATGGTATTGATTGATTCTATGTAAGTTTTTAATATTTAAATTTAAGTCATTTAATATGTTGTAATTAACTTCAAAATTTAGATGCATATTTGAAACATGGCACTGTCTTTCCATTTGACCTGACACTCTTTCCTTAATATATCGTTTGAAAAGAACTGGTCCTTAACCCACGACCTTGACAGTGACATTTTATTGATCACAACGTCTTAGTTTATGTGTCCAAGGAGGTTCTAACAATGTATATAAAATTATTTAAATAGCTTCAGGACATATCCCTGTGTTGATTTACGGTGGAGTTTTAACACAAAAGAAAACAGTAATTAAGTATTCTTACTGTCTATTTGTTAAATATATTGAACGGATAATAAAATGCCGGATGATTTTTAGAGCCACATTAGTAAACTACTGTAAACGAACTAATCAGTTTTAGAATATGTTCGAAAAGATATTGCGTTCATGATTTTGTCAATATGATCATTATATATTGGTGTAATATCTTAAAAAATAATATATGTACAAGTCAGTTCCGAATGAATATATCGATTAACTCATTAGGTTATAGTAACAAGAAATTAGGACCAGATAAACCCATGTTTTTCATTTGTGGTCTCAGGTGTGTTATGTAGAAACTCGATGGGTTAAATGTTCTGACGCACAACATAAACGTATGATTAAAGCAGAATTAACGCAACAGCGCAAACTCTTTGATAGAGAAGTACAAAGATGAAAGCGAACAAACTGGTATTTTCTACAGGACCAGCGTTTGTTGATCAGACCAGGTTTTGGAAATCATTTGGTAAAAATGGTATTAGTCAGAGTAAGGCAAAAACTATTCCTACGGAAGTTTTATCAAGTGACCAAATGGAACTAGTTATCATGACATTAATACTGATAACGCATACTTAGCTTTTAACGATAATATTATTATATTGGAGGTTAAAAACGCATTTAAAGTAATTAAAAGAAGAAAGGCAAGCGGAATGGACTCTATACCGAGCAAAATATTACAGAATAATGCCTCAGTTTTATTTCTTCTTAGTTTATTGAATGTTTCTCAACTATTTTGGGCAAGTTTATTAAACCGAGATCCAAGAGATACATTGTCTTATAGGGGATATTGCTTAAGCTTCATCATCGGACACCCACGTATAATCCATCCATTTATCACCCGTGGGAAAGTACGTTAGCTTTGCGTCTTTTTATTTGAACTTGAGCTAACATTGACAACGTCATATCAAAACGGCGTTTGCATGAAACTAGCGTTGCGATTGGATAACGTTCCTTTCATGAAATCGTGAAGGAACCAAACATATGGTTTTATCGTAGCTTCGTATAAACGACACAAAGCTAGTGTAATATCCCACAGGTGATAAATGGAGAGTATCGGAATGAAGTACGCGTGTGTATTCGATGATGCTTTAGCTTCTATAATGTATAAAATACTTTTAAATGATGTGTTCTTATGGGCTAAACAAACTAATACTATTGCTAAATAAGATAACAAAATGGTTTTAGAAAAATAACAAAGCACCGTTGACCACATATCTTCAATAACAAACATAATCAATTTTAGGGAAAAAAAGTAAAAATCTTCCTTTTGTATTTTAATTGATTTACGTAAAGCGTATGCTTTTATTATGTCACGGATTAAACAAACGGATATAACAGGTAAAATGTTATGTGCAATCAAAACACTTTATCTATCTATGTCGTCTTGTGTTAGAATATATTATTAAACGACTGAGTGGTTTGATGTTAAATGTGGTTTAAGACAAGGTTTTATTTTATCGCCTTTATTATTTAATCTTTATATTAACGATGTAGCTATATATCTGATGTCCTTGAACATTTGATTTCAAATAAATGGTGAATGTTTATGAATGCCCATGTATGATAATGATATTGTATTATTGGCAGAGAGCCATGGTTATTTACAAACTGTATTAAATACAGTAATGACTGGTGCAGTTTAGATATTACGCATATCAATAATACAAAAAGCAATATCTGATACCTTAATTTACGATTTCCTTACAGAATCCTCACCTTGATGAAACCCCTGGATCAACCTAGGATATACGTGGTTAAAACAGTTTAAATGATGTCCCTCGGTAATATTAATGATAAACACTACAATTTCAATTATCAAATTAAAGCAAAAAAATCCTGTGGAAATGTATATAATTCATGTTATTAAAAAGGGAAAACAACATCGTGCTTTTAATCTCACCATTCTGTCACTTCTTACTATTACATTTACTCTGTGAATGATGAAGACACTTTCCTGTCACTAGCTGAGTTGAAATATACTAAACGGATAAAGAAACACCGGCCGGGTTAATTTGAGAGCCACATCTTTACAGTTTTAGAATATATATGTACATGTATTGCATTAATGCTTTTGTAAACAATAACGATCATATTGACAAAAGCATCAATAAAATACATGTAACCTAACTATTTTAAAACTATAAATATAAAATTCACTCTGCGTTTCTTTATCTTTTCTGTATATATAAATTGGCTCCACTACACGACCTCAATGTTGATAAATAATTTTCATTAGAGAATACACCTTCAGGCCACTCAACAAAAGAGAACTCCCTGTATAACAGTTCAAGCATAGACTATGTGAAGATTTAAAAAGAGAAGCAAAAATGAAATTTTTGATATGATATAGCTTTTGATGACAATATCGTTTTTGTTAAGTTGTTAAACAGTTTTCGTTTTTCCTTTTTCGATCTGGAATAATTTGGTGCAGAAAAAAATTCATATTACTTTAAGATAAGTAGTACCATCCGCTGAGAAACTCTTTCCAGTAAAATGTTTCGGCTCATTTAAGTTAGATTACAGGCAAGTTGTCATAAATCTATTTGATCCAACTATTGTTATAGAAACAATTTGTTGATGACAATGTTCAGCATCAGTAGCAGTATCATTAATTTACCATTGTCAACCGCATCATCATCTTCAAAATTATAAAACAATATTATCAATATCAGCAGCAGCATCATTAACCATCGCTATCAACATCGCAATCCTCCTCCTAAATATATATAGAAAACTCGCCATAATCATCACGTCTCATACTCCCATTGGCCTCATGGCAAGATTGCTACCATTGCCTTTTATTAATAAAACAATAAAACTCCCAGTCCACTATAAATATGTACTTTATTTCATTTTGCAGACAATCAAATTTGTGTATGTAGACATAAGTCGGCGGGGTAATACATGTAAGAATGAGCTTAATATTCACAATCTGAGCAATATGCATGCCCAGTGTGATCTTGCAGTTCTTTCAACCTGAATTAAGGGTTGTTAGCTCTACAGAAATATGGCAAAACTATATGAAAGAAAGATTGTCACAAATGTGATATATCTATGAGGACAGGTGTTAATGAAAGGTGAGACTGAAAACTGCATATAAACCTAAACCTGTAGATATAAACTACCAAAATGACCATCTGCAGAATAAAACAATTTTTAACTTTCAGATGTATATCTCTTTTTGTTTCCATATTAACCATAATACTAAAGTATACACGGATAGCATGAATATAAAGAAATTTCCATACATAAAATTTTATCAATGTGTGTAAACTCGAGTATAAATATATGAATGCTAACCCGCATTAATAGTTACCTTGATATGTTTAAAAACTCAGATTGTGTTCAAATATCCATGAAGTGTACAACTTAGTATTACTTTCTTTTTTAAAAGAAATCAGTATCCTTCAATTCTGCATCATGCATATCTGTCTATATCTGTTAACGTTCCACTCCATTATTATATTTTACATAGTGCTCCATTGTAACATTTATGTCCCAAACACAGTGAGAAATCTGAAGCATGTGTCTGGATTAATTTTTTCACTGGTTAAAGATCTGCTATTAAAAATAAAAAATCATAGTGCATTGACCAGGTTTTTGTTTGATAAAATTCAATGGTTTTGTGAAAGGTTGTTAATGAAGTCTTTTATCACGCAAATGTGTTACAAGCAAAAATAAATGTTACGATTTTTTTGTCGTGTTTTTTTTTGTGGGGGTGCTGCGTATATGGGTTGTTATTTTACAATAAAATCAGTATATTACAATTATTTTAATAAAACTTTCATTTCGTTAAGAACGCTAGTTGAAACTAAGATACATGATTTATACACGTCAGAGCTTGATTACAAATGTACGAAACAATGTCACATACTCTGTTTTCAAAAATATATATAATGTTCTATTAACATAAACAATTGACGAAGTTTCTTTTTTATTATTTTCATTTTGTGACTATGTTAATTTTTTTAAGGTATCTAGTGGCCTTTTCATAAACTTGTATTTGTTTTACATCATTTGTAATATTTTATCGGGTCCTATTTGTTCTGCCATGGGTCTTGAGTTTTAATCCCCTTCCGGCAACATTCTCTGTGAAGATTGTTTAAGCTTTGTTCTTCCGCCAAGAGTCTTACACCTATGTGGGGAAGAAGTCGTTAAATTTCAGAGATAATACGTGTGTATAGCACTAATTAACCGAATTTGACCATCACAGGAGTGATGATTAGGTGCGTTGTCAGCCTTTGAATAACTGAAACACTGTGGAAGAAATGTGGAAGCCCCAAACAAACAAATCATTTGTTGTTGTTTTTATATTTGACCTGATGTAAGTTAGGCTTATATTTTACTTACAGTAAAGAATGTGTTTTTTATACTTTGCAGTTTTTAAAAAAGTATTTCCAGCTTAATAATTCTATTGAAACGTCCACAAAATATCCCGTATTTTATATGTGTATATATACTCCCAGGTATATATATTAAATGTATAATTTACATTTTAAAATAAGAAAAACTGTCCAGTAAAAGGCATTCAAAGGACATGGGTGTTTAAACAACACAAACACACTGGTTTCTAATGAAACCGGGTGGCATATGATGTATAACGTCTTCAAAGTGATGCTTAACCCATAATACAATTATATTTACAATTGCAAACACAACTTATATTGCTAAACATAAGTTTGAAGGTGAATAATTAACTATTACTGCTTACTCGAGTAATATTTTTTAATAGAATGACAAGGTTACTTGTTTAATGTCATGGTTTATATCAGGTATATACTGTTTACAAACCATGATGGTTTAAATAAAGAAATATATATCAATTTATGAAATAAACAACATCTTGTTAAATACAATACAAGAAACGTCTCCGTTTAAGATACAGCATCAAAATTATTATTATTATAATAAATAAACAAAACTACTATTGTTAATTTGTTTTATTCTAAGAATTTATGATGTTTGTTAACCAAACATCTATTTACGATCACTAATTATTGTGTCCAATAAAATAATGCCACATACATTATAACGGCACAGACACAATCAAACCATAGCATTGTCATTATAATAAAACATTTTTAAGAAATGGCAACAGCGGTCAGTATCAAAACCGCCAACGTAGATGTTAAATCTGGCTTGATCACATGGCCAAATTTGTTCTTTCCTCCGCTGTAACATTTTAAACCGAACTGTGGTGAACCTGACACCAGATTTAGGTTCCGCTGTTGTTGATGTTTCAAGACGATAACTCATATTTCCCACGTCATCTTGTTTGTTTGCTGCATTCTTATAGTGGTTTTTTTATGCATACACAGATAAAAATTCGACATATGTTAAACATACGTGGCATTTTTACCTGTGTAGGTTGACAAAATGCAAAGGAAAAGTTTAAACAGTATGCAGTGCTAATCAAATGTAGGTATATAAAAAAATGTCAAAAATGCTTTTATTGATCTTATTAGACACATTCAATATTTAAACGATAACTGTATATGCTGGAAAAAATAACATCAAATTTGTCTCGATGGCATAAAAAATAAAAGTGTATGATAATTTATGTAATCATTCTATAAAACAAAAATGAATGTATCAACTGAGTAAAAACTACATGTATTTTATGAGTAACAGAGTATGGACAAACACTTTTATTTGGCTTATGGAGTATATAAAATTTAAAATCCCAAACCCAAACTTTTTTAATTTCCCTCGACGATATTTTGTCACAGAAGAATCGAAAATGTCAGCAACAAAACAAATATGATTATTTTACTTGTTTTATTTTCATTATAATGGTACCTTTTCTGTTTTATACTAACAAACACATATATATATATATATATATATATATATATACATTTATATAAACTCAATCTGCGTTTAAAGAATTATAAACACAAGTGAATGTATATAATGAACAGTAAAATGGCGGCCTAAATAGTTTTTTAGTAAGAGATCAAATTGTTTATATTATGGGTAAATGTTAGTGCTATTCTAAATATTCTATTCCAATACATCAGCAGTTATTTGGGTCTTTGTGCACAATATTTGATAATATATAGCGAAAACGAAAGTTTCTGTTTTTAAATAACACGGCATGCCCAGACGACCGACCGACAGACAGACAGGCGGGCGGGCAGGCGGGCGGGCGGGCGGACGGACGGACGGACGGACGCACGGACGGACAGACAGACTGTAACATATGGTTGCTTAAATGCCAAGAATTGGAGAAAAAACATATATTCTCTTATTTCCATTGTGTTTCCCGTTTATGATGCCACAGAGAGGCATACAGATGTTTTAAAATGGGGAATGTTTAATGTTGCAACATATAACAAAAATATATGAGCAAGAAGGTCGTCAGAGCCATCCATTAAATCAGGTATATGTTTGATGTTATGGGATTTAATTATCAAATAACTATCATTATCTCCACACCTAGTGATATAGTTGTCAACTGAGCTGGCAATGATAGAATATTCCTTAATAACAATAATAATATCAATAATAATAATAATGATAATATTGATCTAAAGCTGCCCCTGAGTTATACTAAAGACATAGTCGAAAATGATTTGCCCAATTTTAAAGATATGTAGTGTTCTTTACTAACAATGTGACCTCTGGTCCAAGTTACAACAAACTTAATAAGTGTGCCCTGAATAACTTAAAGTACTTTTTATAACTACAAAACACTAAGTCGCATGATAAAATGGCACTTTATTAAAACATAACAAGGAATGATCAGGCATAATGACTGAGTCTGGTTTAACATGTAATAACGATAATTAATGTTTCACCAAATTGTAGTTACATTATTTCCAGGGATTTCTTTTGTAATTGAGCATAGTCATAACTTTTAACAGAAGACGTAACTAATTGTTATTGCCAAAACCAAAATAACAGTGATATAAAAAACGTTTAAGTTGGATAAAATGATCATCGTATTAGTATTTAATTATTCAAAAGATCTGTGATATAGAGATATTAACAACGGAAACTAAGTATTATACCGTCAGAAATCCATCACATAGGAGATAAACAACGGAGCATACCGACTTTTATTACAAACAGCTATTAAATATGTTGACTTTTGTATATATATATTAGTACGACATAGAAAAAAAAATACAGTAATGACAAAATCAAGTGTAAAAATAATACATTAGGTAGAAACAATGAGTTTGTTGTCTTTCACATGGTTAAATAACGACACACATTAAAAAGTGTTATTAAAAATAAAACAATACAACCAATATATTTTACCGGCAGTATCTCAAAAAATGATCTAGCACTACATAGAAAAAATAAAGACAATACAGTACGATAATACAAAGTATAAAAACAATATATAGTGAAAAAAAAAGAGTGTTATACGCTTCGCAAGTTAAGATAACGATACTCTTTACAAGGAGCAATTAAACATATTGCATTTTGTAGTAAAATTGTACATAAGTACGACATTGAAAAAATAAAGACAATAATACAGCAGGATAAAACAAAGTGTAAATACAATACATTAGAAAAATACAATAAGTGCGTTACACTTCCCATATTAAAATAACGACACTCTATTACAAATAGCTTTTAAAATAATTACGATCAAACATGTTTTGCCTTTTGTATTTAAAAATACCTTAGCACTAAATAAAAAAAGGTACGAAAAATCAAATGTATACTATGTTTTTATTGTATTTATACCAGACATCCTTTTTGTGGAGCAATATATATGGAAGAAATAATGTGTTGACTTTTGAATTGAACTTCTATATGTCGTGTTTTATATATCTGATATTAATGTTACAGGGAGACACAAACAGAATGAACAGTTAAATTATTGAACAAATTTAATCATGACATATTGAATTATTTCGAGTGTTACATATCATATTGATGTTATAGGAAGATACCATCACCATGAAACGGTACATATTAAAAAAAGTTTATCAGAACATATTCACATAATACCGTATTTTACATTATATATATATGTTACAGGGAGACACCACCGGAATGAACAGTTAAATTATTGAACAAATTTTATCATGACATATTGAACTATGTCGTATTGATGTTACATGAAGATACCATCACAATGAATAGTTACATTATTAAAACTAGCTTATCAGAACATGTTGACCTAATGCCATATTTTATATTATATATTGATGTGACAGGGAGACAAAACCAAAATAAACAATTTTTATCATGGCATATTGAACTATGTCGTGTTTAAATATCATATTGATGTTACAGCAATATACCACCACCATGAATCGTTACATTATAAAAAAAGTTGACCTAGCGACGTATTTTAAATACTGTGAAATCATACCATATTAAACTATGTCGTGAACGCCTGCACGAGTTGTTTAACTTTTTGCGTTTAAGCAGAATAATCGAATTCGGGTGACGCATTGGTCAGCCTGCGCTGTTTGTAAAACACGTCATAGTTCAATTTGTCATGATAAAAGTTGTTCAGTAATTTAAATGTTCATTTTGGTTGTGTTTCCTGTATCTTACGTAAAATGCGACATTAGGTCAACATGTTCTGATAACTATTTTTAATAATGTAACGCTTCGTGCAAGCGTTCTATTTAACACATAGTCAATGGCTTGCACTCTAAATGGAGCCAAGACAGTCTACTTGCGCCTGAGAGTGCACCAAAGAACCCAATCATTTTGCCAGGGGGTGTATTTTTGTGTGCTGTGATCGGTTCTCCATAACGACACGAGAAAAAGACTACCCTTGCAAAACAAAAAGTTAAACAACTAGTACAGGCGATCTATTTGACAAACAGTTAAAAGCTTGCTCTGTAAATGTAGCATACACTGCCTTCTTGCGACTGGGAGTGCACCAAAGAACCTAAGAATTTTGTCAGGGGATGTTTTTTAGTGTGCCGTGACCGTTTCTCCAAAACGACATGAGAAACAGACTACCCTTGCAAAACGAAAAATAGTACAGGCGTTCTTTTAGACACAGTTAAAAGCTTATTCTCTCAATGGAGCCCGGACCGATTACTTTCGCCTGGGAGTGCGTCAAATAATTCAAGTGTTTGACAAGGAGGTGTCAGTTTTTGTGCAGTGAAGGCGGTGCATACTGGCCCAAGCGTCACCCTAATTCGATCACCCTACCTAAACATAAATAATTAATCAACTCGTACAGGCGTACTATTTGACACACTGTCTAAAGATTGCTATCTAAATGTAGCCCAGACCTACTACTTGCGCCTGGAAAGTCACCAAAGAACCCAAGAATTTTGCCAGGGGGTGTATTGTTGTGTACCGTAAAGTCTCACTGACCTCACCGTTTCGCACAACCGATACGAGTAACAGACTACCCTTGCAAAAGTTAAACAACACGTACAGGCGTTCTATTTGACAAATAGTTAAAAGAGTGCTCTCTAACTGTAGCCCAGACCGACTAGTTTCGCATGAGAGTGCGCCAAAGAACCAAAGTGTTTGGCAAGTGGGTGTCATGTTTAGTGAAGTGAATGCGGCACAGGCTGGCCGAAGCTTCTCCCGAATTCGATCACCATGCCTTAACACAAAAAGTAAAATAACTCGTGCAGGCGTTCTTTTTGGCACACAGTAAATATTTTGCTCTCTAAATATAGCTCAGACAACTTACTTGCGCCTGGGAATGCACGAAAGAACCCAAGAATTCTGCCAGGTTTTCTTTTTGTGTGTACCATGACACAAAACAGATGTGTTTTTTTTTAAACCCAAAACTTCTCACTGAGTTTGTTTAAGGTGGAAGTTAACAGAGATTCAATCGTTAACAGTTATTCAGTATTCTCAACAACATGTGCCTCTAATACAAGGGAGACTACTCCTCCCGTACAGTAGTAGTGAATAGTTAAGTGGCAGTGAATGGTTTAGGTGGTTAAGCTTACAATACTGTTACATCCCTTTTCTTTTACACCATATCGAGTTTGTCTTGATTCCTGCATGAGCTCAGACTCGCACCCTGCCTGCGATGTAGATGAAGTGGATGGATTGGGGCCTTCCTCCTTCTCCTGGTTCAATCCGAGTGCAGTCGAGGCTGGGTTACACGGAAACAGATCAGTCGGTTCAGCCTCAACCATGGAGAACTCCTCTCTGGACCGCCGCAGATGACTTCTGTTGCGGTTTATGACATTTCCGTTTTCAGTCATTAAATTGTACGAGCGCGTCTTCTGTGTGTCCATGACCACTCCTTTCTGCCACAGTTCATTTCTCTTCTGGGGCATTATTCTGACTGTTTCCCCCATTTCTAACTGCGGCAGCGGTTTCACCGACTTGTTATAGTATGCTGCCTGTTTTTGTTTTGCTTGCTCTAGACACGCTTTTACCCCTTTGGGTATCTTGGGTCTCAGCAACGTGTTTTTGTAGGTAGAAGAGTACGCGTTTTCCTATTCATAGTTTGCTCTACTGGACTATATCCTATTGACTGTAAGATTGAGCAGTGTTAACATTGGATCAGAATGAGCATGTTTACATTTCTTCAGAAGAGTTTTAGCTCTTTTCACTGCATTTTCAGCTTTTCCATTGGACTGGGGATACCTAGCTGATGAGTTAATATGTTCAAAATCCCACTGTTTTTTAAACTGTTTGAATTTCTCTGATTTGAAAGTTTGTGCATTGTCGGATACTACTTGATTCGGGATTCCGTGGCGGGCAAAATGCTGTTTCAATTTGCCAATGACATTTTCGGATGTGGCATCTTCTAGTCTGTCAATTTCGAAGAAATTGCTGGATTAATCCACTGTTACTAGGTAGTCATTACCATCATGCGTAAAAATGTCAGTTCCCACTTTAGCCCACTGTCGGTCTGGTATCTCATGGCTTATCAGTGGCTCTTTACACTGTTTTCGCGCAAACGATTGGCATGTTTCGCATTTCCCTATGAAATCTTTAATTTCAGCTGACATACTGGGCCAATAAACACATTGTCGTGCACGTTGCAGACATCCTTCAATGCCGGTGTGTGTGTGTATTTGTTCCAAGATCTCCCTACGCATAATTTTGGGGATAACGCATCTGTCACCGCGAAAAATGATGCCGTTTTCAATGGAGAGTTAATCTTTAGACTTTGATACAGTTTTGCCTCTGGTGGGGTTTGTTTTGAGTCCCAACCACAGATGATTAAGTCACTCACTGTTGCAAGTGCTGGATCTTGCCGTGTTGTTACTCTATTTTTTTATTGTCGGCTCTCACTTACAGATAAGAAGTCTGCCATACACACTGTTTCAACCTCTTTTTCAAACTTAGACTGCACTACCAAACTTCTCCTAGTTTGGTGCTTTCACATGTCCTCGGAATGAACGCTCACGATAAGGTGTCTGCAATGTGCATTTCCGTACCTTTTTTGTACACGATCTCGAAATCAAACAATTGTAATCTAAGTAACATTCGCTGAAGGCGCTTCGGAGCTTTGTGTAGTGCTTTCTTGCTGATGATTTCGAGTGGCTTGTGATCATTTTCGACTAGTACTCTGCGCCCGTATAATGAACTGATGAAATTTTTCAACCCAAACACTACCGCAGGAAGTTCCTTTTCAATTTGCGCATAATTTTGCTCAGTCGCTGTAAGGGTTCAGCTAGCATAGGTGACGGGCTGCCCTTTTTGCATTAATGTTGCTCCTAAGCCTGTTTCTGATGCGTCACACTGTAGAGTTGTTTCCAGCTTTGGATTAAAGTATCTCAGAATTGGAGCATTGCACGCTGCTGATTTTATGTTCTCAAATGCTTCATCTTGTTCACATGTCCAGTTCCAAACTGCGTCTTTGTGAGTAAGCTTGCGGATTGGCTCATAGATGTCACTTAAATTGTCCAAGAACTTTGTTAGGTAATTTACAACACCTAGCAGTCTTTGGACTGCTTTCTTGTCTCTTGGTTTTTGCATATTTATCACTGCTTCAACCTTTGAGCTATCTGGCTTAACACCATTGACTGTCAACAGGTGGCCCATGAATGGCATCTCTTTCTGGTGTAACTTAAATTTCTCTTTGTTGAACTTAATGTTTTTCTCTTGACATCTTTCCAGAAGTTTTACCATATTTCTATAATGATCTTTGGTCGCCTCGGCAAGCGTTTTCCCTTTGCCATAGGTGAGTATTTCATCTGCGATGGTTCTTACACCTTCTAGACACTCTAGGTTCTTCTCCAAGTACTGCTGGAAATATTCGGGGGCTGGGCAAATTCCAAATGGCATTTTATTCCACCTATATCTCCCGAATGGAGTCTCAAATGTGGTCAAGTAGCTTGATGACTCATCCAAGCCAACATGCCAAAATGCGTTCTTCACATCACATTTGCTGAAAACTTTTGCTTCATTAAGTTCTGGCAACAGGTCTTCAATCACCGCAAGTGGGTAATGGTTTCTCTTCAAAGCTTTATTCAGCGGAGTTGGATCTATGCATATTCGAAGTTTTCGACTTGGTTTCTTCACTATTACCAGAGCTGAAACCCAATCTGTTGTGATGATGTTCGCTTTTTCCATTCTCTGTAGTTCACTTTTCAGCTTTTGTTTTAACCCTATCGGTACATGTCTCAACGGCATCTTCACTGGGCTTACCGAGTCATCCATTTCTAAGTGTAATGTACCTTCAAAACAACCTTCGCCCTGAAACACTTCTTTGTATTTCTCTTGGATCACATCCATGTTAAGATCACTGCAGCGATCTTGTTCGACATGGCAAATATTCTCATACTGGATTTTGATCAGTTTCATTTTTTGGATTGCTGCTAAACCTAAAAGAGGTGTGAATTCATTCCCAACGATGATAAACTGAACTGAGAATCTATCTGCTGTTTTGGGATTTTTTCAGTGTCAGAGAGCAGGTTCCGTCTGTCTTAAGCTCAGACTTGTCATACATTCTCAGTGTGTTTTCTTCTTCTTCAATGCATTCTTTCGGTATATACTTCTTTGGGATCAGATTTGCGGTCGCACCACTATCTAACTGAAACTTTAAAGTTTTTTGTGCATTAACGACAAGCATATTTGCGAAAATCTTTGATTTTGTAGACCCATTGTACAGTGTAAAAATTTCAAAGTCGCTGTCGCTTTCAGAATCATTTTCTAAATCAAACTGTCTCACATTTCTAAATGCGCGTCACTTTTCCTTCCTTTCTCCCTGAAGGCGTTCAGACGCAATGTGATTGAACTTGCCGCATTTCATACACTTTTTTCCAAACGCGAGGCAGTTCCCTTTCTCACATGCTTTCCCAAAGTATTTGCATTTTCTGTTTGGTATTTCTGGCTTTTTTCTTGCATACGGCGTACGGTAAGGCTTCACTTTCTGCTTGAGGTAATGTACATCTTCGCTAGATACAGCTGTAGCTCCCGACATGCTTTTTACCTTTGCTTGTGTCGACTCTGCTGCGCAACACATGTATACACATTTATCAATTGTTAGTTTCTCTTCTTGTAAGAGTCTTTTTCTTACACTATTTTCTCTGATACCCACAACAATTCTGTCTTTGATAAAACCGTCTGTAAGATCTGCATATTCACAGGTTTTTGAGAGCTTCCTTAGCCTAGACAGATACGAATCCAAGGATTCTGACTCGGACTGTGTGCACATATTAAACTTGTATCTCTCATAAGTGACATTGGTTTTGCCAATACAAAAGGTTTCAAATTTCTCCAGCACTATTTCGATGTCTACCTTGTCAACCGCATTATCGAAATATAACCCATCAAACACATCCATTGCCTCAGATCCAATACATGTGAGTAATGTTGCAGTTCTCAGCTTCTTATCTTTCTCAGAGAGACCAGCTGCGATCTCATAATTGTCCCAAGTTCGTCTAAACTTCTTCCAACTCTCACTGACATTACCTTCAATGTCAAGTTCTGTGGGAAAGGAATCAAAGACGGGACAGCCACATTGTTGCCGGTGGTGGGTGGGGTATCGATGTCGACTGGACTTTGCTTTATTTGCTTCACTTACAGTTTGTGTCAGGCAGAATTTTGGCGCATTACAGAGTTACCGGTGAGCTGGATCCTCTGGCCGCTTCTGACACCATGTTTAAGGTGCAAGTTAACAGAGATTCAATTGTTAATATGTATTCATATCTCAACAACATGTGCCTCTAATACAATGGAGACTACTCCTCCCATACAGTAGTAGCAAATAGTAAAGTTAGGTGGTTAAGGCATAGTGCCACCATTGCAAAAAGGAAGTGCTTCCGTGGGGTAGTCGCATAATGGCGGTTGTAAATAATCCTCAATTCTTCTTCTTTAAAAATGCATTTTCCTATTTTTAATGCTCATTTTTTTATTTGAATGGCATTATTGATGTATTTTGAACATTTTGATAGCATTGTCATGTTTGAATTGTGAATTTAGAAAAAAAAAATGATGCTTGAAAATTGGGGTATGAATTCATGATTTCTGAAGTCTACTTTTACTTTGTCACCAGTGTACACACTGAGCAGAAAAAAAATCTCTTATATGACACATGACCCCTACTTTTCTCATCATATTTTGATAGTGCAGAGGTTGACAAACAGTAAAATGTAGGTTTCACTTCTTTCATTTGGGACCCTCTATGAATGACAAGCCTTCAAACTTTTATTATTTACTATAGAATAAAGAACAAAAATCAATGGTGGGGTTACACCTATAAGAGAGACTTGAGTGAAATGGGGGTGATTTTCCAAAATGTTAATTGTAGGTAAAATAACCTCTTTTCTACACTCTCATAGTATTAAATGACAAATTGGAGACATTTGCTTCATTAAAAAACACATTTTGGCAAGTGTATGCCTCAAATAAAGCATATATGTGCATATTTACATTGAAATTTCATGAAAAATCACAAAATTTTGAAATTTTTTATTTTGGATGATTTAAATGTGCAATTTTTAGCATGTACATTGTATTGAATAATGTATTTTGGTAAGATAATGTCTTCAGTGTATCATGAGACTGTTTTGGTGTAAAAATTTTAATGGAATTAGGTAAAAAAAAACTTTTTTGGGTAAAATTAGTCAAACACATCAAAATTGCATGTCGGTCAACATCTCGCGCCTGTATATAATGATCATGTAAAAAGTGGTATTTTGACAAAAGTTTCAGTATTTAATGCCTGCAACTTGGCAGTATTACTTCAAATTGGTAGTACTTAGCAAAAATGAGGTAATTATGAAATTTAAAAAAAAAGAGTTTCCTTATAGGCATAGTGCCACCATTGCAAAAAGGAAGTGCTTCCGTGGGGTAGTCGCATAATGGCGGTTGTAAATAATCCTCAATTCTTCTTCTTTAAAAATGCATTTTCCTATTTTTAATGCTCATTTTTTTATTTGAATGGCATTATTGATGTATTTTGAACATTTTGATAGCATTGTCATGTTTGAATTGTGAATTTAGAAAAAAAAAATGATGCTTGAAAATTGGGGTATGAATTCATGATTTCTGAAGTCTACTTTTACTTTGTCACCAGTGTACACACTGAGCAGAAAAAAAATCTCTTATATGACACATGACCCCTACTTTTCTCATCATATTTTGATAGTGCAGAGGTTGACAAACAGTAAAATGTAGGTTTCACTTCTTTCATTTGGGACCCTCTATGAATGACAAGCCTTCAAACTTTTATTATTTACTTTAGAATAAAGAACAAAAATCAATGGTGGGGTTACACCTTAAGCTTACAATACTGTTACAGAGTTCTTGACGTCGCTCGAGTGATACCGTAACGGGTTTGTAAACGAACTCGCCCTTCGGACGATTTCGGTTTCGACTTGTAAACATTTATTCAAAATAAAATAGATTTAACGGGACGTAACTTATATTTCGTTTGTTTTCATATATTTAAAAGGACTCTCTTACGCCAGTTAAAGTTTGTCGAGGCTATATCAGTAGCTATTGGCTGTATCAACAGCGCCGCGAGTAATTTGAGCCAGGTACCAAACTTACTGTTATGGCGCTTGCGTAGCAACTTATCTGATTACTGTCAGGAAACCAATTATTGAGGTATGTATATAAATAGAACAGAACAACTTATTTTTAAATAGGTATTTCCCTCATGTGGCTTTATTTAGAATATTTTTTTCCGACTATTTTGGGAGTAACCGCTTGACGTACTTTAGGTTCAAAATAACTTCAACGGTCAATCAGTCATATTATAGAAGAAATTGGTAGGGCTTGTATGCATGGGCGGGAAGTACTTCAGGCTTTGACAAATTTACTGATTCCCGTTTGGTTTTCAGATCATCCACTAGCTACGTTAAATTTGACTGGAACGGAGTAATAGATAAAAGGTAAAAATATTGAACTGTGTAGGTTTCATATATACCTCAATTATATTTTGTTCTGTGTGAATATTATATATAATATGACAACAATAAGAACATATAGTTATATTTTCTGTGTAATATATTAAAGGTTCTTATATAACATATTTTAGTGTTAGAGTCGAGCATAAGAAAACAAGCCACAAAACTTGCGGTTATGTTGAATTGGTTAGTCAAAGTTAATTAATATTGAACATTGTTACTAAAAATGAAGAATTTTTTATTCAGTTTATAAGGTTAATCATAAAAGGTTCATGAAATTGTTAAGTAAGGTTGTGGTGTAAGTATATGTTCATAAAGGGTTAAGACGACCCCCAAAAATAGTAATATTGTCAAATTTCAAAAAGTGTTATGGCCACTATGAGCAAGTAGAGCAACCTCATGCCTTATTGAGCCGCTTGTTTTTGTGTGTGTTGTTATTAGATGTTGTTTTTGTGTTATTTGCTATATTTGGCATCCAGTTCTATTGCTTGATGATTCATAAGGATGAATCTGAATAGAACCGACGTTCTTCCGCAATTAACTGGCACATTTCTCACATATTATTTTAGACCGAGTTGGGTCCGAACCCACGACCTTGGTGGTGACATACATACGACGCCCACAATTAACCGGCACATTTCTCACATACTATTTTAGACTGACATTGGTCCGAACCCACGAACTTAGTGTTGATATATATGAATGAATCTGAAAAGAACTGTCGTTCTTCCACAATTAACTGGCACATTACTCACATACTATTTTAGACTGAGTTTGGTCCAAACCCACCAACTTAGTTTTGAGATATACCGGTATATGAATGAATCTGAATAAAACCAACGTTCTTCAACAATTAACTGGCATATTTCTCAAATACTATTTAAGACTGAGTTTGGTCCGAACCTAGTGTTGAGATATATATGAATGAATCTGAAAAGAACTGACGTCCGCAATTAACTGACACATTTCTCACATACTATTTTAGACTGAGTTTGGTCCAAACCAACCAACTTAGTGTTGAGATATATATGAATGAATTTGAAAAGAACTGACGTCCGCAATTAACTGGCACATTTCTCACATACTATTTTAGACTGAGTTTGGTCCGAAGCCAGAAAATGAGTTTTCAGATATATATGAATGAATCTGATAGAACCGACGTTCTTCCACAATTAACCAGCACATTTCTCACATACTATTTTAGACTGAGTTTGGTCCGAACTCACCAACTTAGTGTTGAGATATATATGAATGAATCTGAATAGAACCGACATTCTTCCACAATTGACCGGCACATTTCTAACATACTATTTTAGACTGAGTTTGGTTCGAACCCACAAACTTAGTGTTGAGATATATATGAATGAATCTGAATAGAACCAACGTTCTTCCGCAATTAACTGGCACATTTCTCACATACTATTTTAGACTGAGTTGGGTCCGAACCCACCAACTTAGTTTTGAGATATATTTATGAATGAATCTGAATAGAACCGACGTCCACAATTAACTGGCACATTTCTCACATACTATTATAGACTGAGTTTGGTCCAAACTCAAAAAATTAGTTTTTAGATATATATGAATGAATCTGAATAGAACCGATGTTCTTCCACAATTAACCGGCATATTCCTCACATATCATTTTAGACTGAGTTGGGTTTGAACCCACGAACTTAGTGATGAGATATATATGAATGAAACTGAATAGAACCGACGTTCTTCCCCAACTAACTGGCACATTTCTCACACTTTTTTAGACTGAGTTGGGTCCGAACCAACCAACTTAGTGTTGAGAAATATATATGAATGAATCTGAATAGAACCGACGTCCGCAATTAACTGGCACATTTCTCACATACTATTTTAGACTGAGTTCGGTCCGAACCCACCAACTTAGTGTTGAGATATATTTATGAATGAATCTGAATAGAACCGACGTCACAATTAACTGGCACATTTCTCACATACTATTTTAGACTGAGTTTGTTCCAAACCAACCAACTTAGTGTTGAGATATATATGAATGAATCTGAATAGAACCGACGTCCGCAGTTAACTGGCACATTTCTCACATACTATTTTAGACTGTGTTGGGTCCAAACCAACCAACTCAGTGTTGAGAAATATATATGAATGAATCTGAATAGAACCGACGTCCGCAATTAACTGTCACATTTCTAACATACTTTTTTAGACTGAGTTTGGTTCGAACCCACCAACTTAAGTGTTGAGAAATATATATGAATGAATCTGAATAGAACCGACGTCCGCAATAACTGGAACATTTCTCATATACTATTTTAGACCAAGATTGGTCCGAACCCATGACCTTAGTGTTGAGAAATATATATGAATGAATCTGAATAGAACCGACGTCCGCAATAACTGGCACATTTTTCATATACTATTTTAGACTGAGATGTGTTTGAACCCACAAACTTAGTGATGAGATATATATGAATGAATCTGAATAGAACCGACGTCCACAATAACTGGCACATTTTTCATATACTATTTTAGACTGAGATGGGTTCAAACCCACAAACTTAGTGATGAGATATATATGAATGAATCTGAATAGAACAAACATCCGCAATAACTGGAACATTTCTCATATACTATTTTAGACTGAGATGGGTTCAAACCCACGAACTTAGTGATGAGATATATATGAATGAATCTGAATAGAACCGACGTTCTTCCCTAATTAACTGGCACATTTCTCACATACTATTTAAGACTGAGATAGATTCGAACCCACCAACTTAGTGTTTAGATATATATGAATGAATCTGAATAGAACCGACGTCCACAATTATATGGCGAATTTCTCACATACATTTTTAGTCTGAGTTGGGTCTGAACCCATGACCTTGGTGGTGAAATATAGTAGATATATTGGAATGATGATTCTAATCAGATCTGCTTGAGGTCTTCCTTCATTAACAATACTTGATGCTATATATAACCCTTTGTGTATTGAAAAAAGCGAAGAACCCACACATATTTAATTTATTATTCAAATGGGATCTTTGAACTGTATCAAAACGGTAATAAATGTTGTATGAATGTGTGGCTTAGCCCGTTTATTAAAACTTAATTAAAATATTAATTAATTGTATGTTTCAGATATCAGCAAAAGAATAATCATCTCCTAGTTAGAAAATCCAATAAGGCCCGCAAAGGTAATTAAGTTGTATATATCACTCACTCATTCTTCAATGTATTTGGTTTCTTTTGAAGGTTTAAAATTATATCAATGAGCACACTTTTGTTCAATTACAATTCATTTATATCAAAACCGATATCAAAATTACGTTGTATGTAAGTAATGCATATTCATCATTTGTGCTGTTAATTTGTTTTTTATTCATCTAGATACATTGTAAAGATGTCGTCATCCGATTCTTTTAAGGTCAGTGCCACCCATAGCAAAGAATCTGGAAATACCAAATATTCGTGCACTGCAAGTGGAAACGCTGCTAACATTGTGGCCGCGGGTGTTGCTGTGGCAGTTGGTGGAATTGGCATTGGTATCGGTTATAAAATCGCAACCTCATCCGATTCAAAGACAAAACAATTAAACAACTAGCATGTCAATGTGTATAAATAGTATTGATGTATTGATCTTTTCCAAACATAAAAGCTCATCTGAATACAAATAAAATTTACTTTTAAAAGAAACGGCTTTCGTTTTTGAGTAACTGGCGTAATTACGTAGGTAAACGATACTTTAATGCGTCATTATTTAAACACACACACACACACACACACACACACACAAATGCACACAAACACGCACACTCACAGAGCACAGAGAGAGAGAGAGAGAGAGAGAGAGAGAGAGAGAGAGAGAGACACACACACACACACACATCACTGCGAGTCAAGTTGTAGAGGATCAAATCATGCTTTAGTGAATTTTACGGGGGAGGTGAGAATGATTTTTATTACTCCAATAGTTTGTGACTTTAAAACGGTTTTCTTGCCAATCACAAACACACACGCAAAGAAACTTAAGACTAAACCATAAGATGTATTAAAAAGTGAGTCACAATCGAGTTTCTCTCCCATTACTACGAGCCAAGACGTAGCGGAGAGTGTCCGCCATCCATTCTGCAAATATGGGTAGGTGGTGTGTGTATGGCAGGGGCCTAGCTTGGTCAAAGTAAACCTGCAGGCCCAGAAATGTTGATGGGGGCCCCCGCTCACCACACCCAACCTGAACATTGAAATAGTGGGGTCATCCTGCCCCGGCTGCTACGCCTTTGCTCTCATATGTTAAGAAAATAACATTTATTAACGGTGTGACCCATTTTCATCGAAGGTAAATCATCATTATAATGACTCGTTCTAATATCATTTCAACGATAACCTACATACTAAATATCAGCGTATCTTTTAATCGTTTTATCCAAAATATATTAAATAATATCCTAAGACCAACAAATCTATTGTCAAGTTAATAAAATTGAAATAACGGTATCCAACCTATATAAAAATTTACTCAGCTAATTATTAGATGAATTGTCAATTTGGTGGAAAAATAGCAAGACGAGTCCATAAAGGAAGGGGATTAATTTCTATCAGTCATGGCATATCAATAACAACCGATGAGCCCTAATGTTTCCAAGCAATTTTATATATGTGCTGAAGTGCCATTTTAAAAATAGTTATTATAAAGTTTGTTTTTGTGAAATCATGCAAAATAAAACATTTGATAGATTAGTACCATTAAAATGTATAAATTAACCACAAAAAAGGATTTTTTGCAAAAAAGTACAGATGAGACCTTTATTTGGCGATATCGATTTACTTGTATTGCTTGCCTTCATTTGGATTATGTACAGTCAATAAGGACTCAATTATGTTCTTTTTTGAATGATTAAACAGTTCTAATATATATTAAATATTTGAAAAAAAAGGATATAACGTTTTATCCAAAAAAAAAAAACATTTATAATAAATATTAATATGTCTATTTTATGACAATGATGAGGGGCTGACTTTGGAATTGTGATTCAAAATAATTTACAGCAAATGATAAAAATCAAATTACCGATATTGTCATCTGGCTACTGTGCCTTGAATTATTGGTGTTTAATATAAAAAAAGGGTTGAAGGTTAGTTTTCTGACCCTTTGTTGTGATAGTTCACATGCCACAAAGTCTACCTTACATCAATGGTATTATGTGTAAGCCAGTAGAAATCGACCAATCAGGCTTCAGAAAATTTCAGATGTCAATTGAGCATTTGAAGCAGTTTTTAATTCACCATGTAGATAGTGAAGAGTCTTTGATATTACGTTAGCTTGATACTTTTCTGTAACTTGTCATGGAATGCGTTATATATATGTTTGCTGTGTTTCACTATTCGTTTTGAAATTTTATTTAAACAATGTATCCATTGTTAATTCTAAAACCATTCATTTTTTGTAAACAGTCGATTTAGTAGATCATAATAAAACCTATTTGTATTTCCCACAGAGATCATGTTGAAATTGAATTTAAGTGTTTTCATGATCACATTTTAATACCAAATATGAAATATTAATAGGATTTATCTATATATGATAATTTTATGCTAGTATATCGAACTAATAATTGATATTCATGACATTTGCATGTTTGTATATATAACAGTTTAGTTATATACAGATGTCCATGTGTTAATATATCACATAAGGTAATCATTGAAATGCACCATTGTGTGATAATAAAATATGTAGATAATCTGTTTTACTTTGTTCTTCACCTTTATCAGCATCGGGTCTTGGCGACTTGTATAAAAGGTATGTGTAGGAGTTATCTCGCTTGGGATGATAATACGACAATATATAGATTCTGTAGACGCATCAGTGTAATGATTAAAGCTGTAAAAACTACACATACATGTGCACATGCACGCACGCACACAACATTGTAAATACAAATTGAGAAACAAGTTATAACAACAATGTAAACCCAAAATGACCCTTTTTCAACCTTAAATTGGTAAATTTTGTAAAAAGTTCATCAATCTTAAATTATAACCAGAAATACGAGAGGGTCATTTGAAAAGTACCAATCAGTGCGGCGGACAGTGTTTTAAAGAGAAAACATGTTGACAAATGACTAGTTTAATCCCTCAAAGTACTCTCCCTTAGCCTCGGATTGAACAAACTTTTTCTAATCGATGTAGCTATTTCAGGTCTTTCATCATTTTCACCGATCCAAATTTTCTGTACAGTCAGATTCGAAGAAGTATAGTCATGTCTCATCACTGGTAACGATCTCATTTCTATATCTGGATAGAACTGACTGAGATTTCCACACTTGGTCTCTTCTGTTCTTCACTCAGTAGATGGGGGCACTCACCTAGCACACACCTTTCTGACCTTCAATACATTTCTAAGAACATAATAAACTCACGACGAATTAATGCCTGATAAATCCCCTAAATGTTCCACTGTATACCGATAGATGATTTCACAGCAGCGATATCCATGTTAGAAGCCACAGATAGAGATTTCCCTGTCCAGGCCTCATTTTTTAGTGCATTCCATTTCATCTTTAAACAGGCGCAACCATCTCTGATAGTTTGATATGCTAGTATTGTGTCTGTTTATACTAAATCCAATTCAGTTTTTATTTCCGTCGCGGACTAACCTAATAGCGCCCTTACTTTACTGCTCCGTAATATGTCATAGATTTCGGTGATAATTTCAATCATTACCATGTGCTTTTCAGATAAATGAACTCTTACCTTGCACACTTTACCCGTGCAATTTTTGCACTGACCGAAGAGAAGGATTGGTGCTTTCTAGTGGTATACATTACAGTAGGAACGCCAGCGGCTCGCAGACTGATATTTGTCAAGATGACGTCACAAATTTCACATTTTGAAAGAAAATTGGTGAAAAACACATGCCTTCTAAAAATCATGAAATTAGTAGTTTTAACTGAAAGATTAGTCAATTTGTCATTTTCCTCCAATACCAGATAAGATAGAGAGTCCTTTAATACCATCAATTTCTTTTCGGGAAGCATATTTAACATTGCTATACACCGCGTAAATCGAATCTGAAGTCTAAAATTTCACTTTTAAACAAAATGATTTAAAAAATCGGTCCTTATAGCGAGAAAAATTCCGAAAACTTCAGCAGGTAGATCAACATCTCCTCTAGCGACAGGCAAAACTTAAAAAAAACAGGAAAAAAACAGGGTTTTTTTGGCCGAAAAACAGATTTATCACTATTGCACTTAAGAATTGTAAATCGGGCGATTATTAAAAAATCGACTCACTGTATAATAAAGTATGTAACTTTTTCAAAAATAAAATTATTTAATTAATATTAATTGCGATGAACTGTGCACAAATTTTCCATTTCGCCAATATATACATTAAAAGTGATTATGTCAAGGCTTCACTTCTGGATCGAATAAAGTCGTAGTTTTCACGAGACGTTTAGAAAAAATTGATGATTTTTATTATGGCTAAAAAAATGTCCAAAAGTTAAAATCGGATAAAAAGGTAAATTTAACAGCGAGAAAACCAAATATCACCTCAAAACCTTAAGTAAACTATCCTGAATCAATAAGCAAATTTTAAAAAGGAAAATCAGTAAAAAGCTTTTTTTTTTGCCAAAATTCAGTTTTGTGACCACGACGGTTACGATACTTTTGCATTGAAATCGGCATCAAGTTAAGAATTAATGTGAAAAATCCGTTTCTTTATAATTTTTAAGTTAATTTATAAGTTGTGAATTAAAAAAAATCATATAGTATAAATTACCCTATTGTTATTAACTTATGTGCAAAAACAAGTTTTCAAATAACATAAAACTGTTAAAAAAATGATTCTTCAGATGACTGGCTGGGCACAGATGGATTTGCATGGCTTATATCTAAAAATGCCCGTTATATATTAATATAATAATCAATAACTTACATTTTGTAATAATTAACAGTGTATTTATAAACTTAATACAATTCTGAAACTATCTCCTTTAAAACATATGCTTTAAATGCATTTTATTATATTAAATTTTATTAATAAAACTTGAGACGATCGATTTCACACGATTATATTTAGTATACCCAGTGCCTAATGCTGTACTAGTAAAATCTATAAAACCGAGCAGAATAAGGCAGACATTCGGAACACTTTGCTGATTTCCCATATGCCTAATGATGAGGAATTCGCTAAGTATGAATGCTTGTAGTGCACATTCATCGCAAGTAAGCGATTAATAACGTGTAAAAAAATATATTAAATAAAACTATCAATGTTTAAGGCTTAATAATGTATGTTATCACATACTATTTCAGTAATATATGCAATGATGTCTCACACTATTTCAGTAATCAATGCAATGATGCCACTCATCCAAAAGCAGCATTATAAATTGTAGTCTAGGTCTAATAATTGTTTTTATTTTACACCAATTTTACTGATGTAACAGCGTTCAGCGCATTTAATAATCGTTCCGAGGATTTACAAAACTGTTAACCAATACCAGTGTTCTTTCCAAGTCACTGCCAATATCATATACATCTTATCTCTGCAAGCCACTAACTACTTTCCCACAAATCCAGAGGTTACTAAGGAGAATCAAGGTCGTAAAACAAAATGAATGACCGAGAGAATTTGCAAAATTGCAGTCTCAAAAACGTTTTAAGTTTACTAAGGTAGCCTATCCCTGTTATTTGCTCAGTATGTAGTAAGTCTGACTATAAAATATGAGTCGTGAGTTTGAGTCCACACCCGGCTAGTCTGCATGATGATTGATATACAACATTACGCCTCACTGTCATTTGTTGTTGTATGGTGATTATCGAAACTTTCAACAATTTTTCAGTTATATCGTGACAGTTTAGAAAGTCCATGAAATTTTGCAATACTATGGTTAACCCTTTACTCCATATATACGCATTTTCCCCCACCAATCACAGAAGGCCTTTGAAAACAGTGCAGGAAGAGTTCAGATTGCTCGAGCAATCTGAACACTTCCTGCACTGTTTTCCACTCTGTCAGTTAATATAAACGTAATTCACCAAATAATTCAAAAGCCTTCTATATTACGTGTCCAAAGGCTTCTATATTAGAGGTGTCAAAAGGCGTCTATATGAAGTAAAGGGTTAAATGACTATGTAAGTCTGGTGTCGATGCTGTAATATATATATTAAGCAGCTAGACTGAACAGGGTGATCAGAAGTGCTAACATTGTGCCTTTTGCTCATATCAGCCAGAGGGTGACGGAAAAGCAATATATGTTTTACTTTTAATTATTTATTTTTACATATGAACATATTACAAGGAACAAAATACAATCTACAGTATATACAAGCAGTCATATGACAAGTCAATCTTGTTTAGTACCACAATTGGTATTAAATGGTCAGAAGTAAAACAGTAAGACTAAGATGAAAGATTTCGCTGAATAAAATAAGATTATGTCAATTCCAATGAAGTTTGCATGTGTTCATTTGTAGTCTTTTAAGATGATTACATGTACAAGTTGATTATATTGATTTATGCTAAATATATCAGTCATTAATTAATACAATGGAGTCAGTGGTTTCAGAGAAGATGTTTAAAGAAATCATTGATGGCCAGATGGGTGACAAACGAGTGGCCCAAGAGGACCTGAATCGCTCTACTGACAACTGATGCTACATGTAAAATAGCTAAGGTTTAAGCCTTGAACTTTCAGATAAACTGGGTTTTTTTAAATTTTACTTAAAATGTGCTTATAAGGCCTGTGGTGGGGGCATTTGAGGTCAAATCATGCTGGTTCAACAACTCGTCCTAGATCTTGTGGTTATATAACTGCTGTGCAAGTTTGGTTAAGATTCACTGAAAAATGAAGATGCTATAGCGTCTACAAGAAAAAAGTTTAACGGAAGGACGTCAGACAATTTACCATGACAAGCCCTGATGGCCTTTGGTAAAGCTAAAAACTGATCAGTTCACGAAAAGTGATTTTTTAAGTTTCATAATTGTACCCTTTTTGGATAATAAGTTCCCTGTACTGTAATAAAGGACCTAATCTCAACTGTAGCGACTTCACATCTCAATATAATTAAAAAATTTGCTAAAGAGAAGTCAATAACACAGTGCCTTTGACTATTAAAATCATCTGTCACAAAACTGCCAACTTTGATTAAGACTGTTGACCAATCCAAGTAAACAATAGTTGTCTCACTTACTTTTCTGAGAGGACTCTTTTAACTGCAAAACTGTATATAAAGTTTCAATCCAAAGCATTCAGTAGGGACTGCTGAGAAATTAACTTTAATCATAGTTTCTAAGTCAAACAAGGGCCATAATTTGCAACAAAAAAATCTGACAAGAGCTTTCCAACTTTGATTTCATAACTGCAAATTAAAATTAACATAAAGTTTCTATCAACTGCGTTGAGTGGATGGTGAGATATGGATTTGGTACTTGCATGCAAAATTTAAACCAGAATTTGTAGGTCAAACAATGGCCATCATTTGCATTATATTTAAGCAAGAGTTATCTAACTTAGTTATGGCGGTAGATGCGGTGACAGGGAAGTTTTGAGTGAAGTTTCAATCAAATACATTGAGTGAGTGGTGAAATATGAGGTTGATGGTATTTGCAATCAAAACTTTAACCAGCATTTTTTAGTTAAGCAAGGACCATAATTTGCATTATATTCAAGCACAAGTTATCTAACCTAGTTATTGTAATGGGTTTGCTGACTGGGACTTGTGTGAAGTTTTAAGCAAATACAGTGAGTGATTGGTGAGTTACAGCCATGCATGCAAAACTTTAACCAAGGTGTGATGCCTGAACTGCAACGCTTGGGCGAGTGGTATATCTTCGAATAGTCAAGCTAAAAAGACAATTCACTGTTTTCACATAATATTATAAGAATTCCAATGTAAAAATCAACAAGAAATTCTGAAGAATATTTCTGAAATTTAACAATTCTATCCCTTTTTGGGCCTAAATTGCTGACCTCTTTTGAATATTAAATTTCTTTTATAAGAACTAATGTAATGACTTAACTTTATGTTAAACCTCGAGGTTACTAAAATGATAACTCGAATTGATTAGAAAAAGATAATTTCCTGTTTTCCACAAAGTGTTCCCAAATACAAACCAAACTCTCTTTACTAGCTCCTGTAAACCATAGCAGCTTTATTTAAACAAATTTAAAAAATCCCTATTAAAAGGGATCATTTAAATCAAATATGAATAAATATTTGAATAATCATTTTTTGAGAAGACTTTTTAAATTTCTAAATGTTATCCTTTTACCGGCCCTTGCTGACCACATGTGGATATTACATACCCTTTAAAGGACCCAGTCTTAATTGTTATGACTAAACAAGGATCCAGATATAAATATAATCAAAAGTAATTAATATCTAAAAAAATGTGAAAAAACAACAAAAGTCCAGACATCAAGATAATTGAATTACCGGTACTTCCTAAAATATGAGAAAAAATAGAAATTTCTTTTTTCCCATAATATTGCTATGTAAAACAAGCCCGCTTCCTGTGCACCAATGAACCCTAGTCCTTTTACTTTCAAATACTGGAATGCCCTTCTCATAGGAATTATTTATACCAAATATGAACAAATTTTGATATTCAGTCCTTGAGAAGATTAATATGAGTATTTATACTCAACATGAAAGTTCATGTATATATCAAAGCATATCGAAATTGGCCTGCACTATCACTAGTTAAGAACTTATTATCTAATCTGTAAAACAGTATCAATTCTGAAATATAAACTGTTAAACAAAGCTCCAATATATTTGACATTCCTTTCCTTGCACTTTCGAATCACCCCAACATGGATCTTCAACTGTCAGATCTTCATCAACATCCGAATATGGTTGAATTCCTGACCTGTGGAGATAAATAAAATAAAAAAAATAAATATTACAAGAAACTGTCAAACAGAACTGTGCTTTGCAATATTTTTCTAATCCTGTATACCATCACAATAACTAGGTAATTCTTATAAACATATAATCAGTTAACATAACCATTATTTCCGGGGATTCAAACTCAACAAATCCAGGGGTCGTGAGTTCAAATCCCCTGCCCGGCAACAGTCTTCGTGATGATTGATATATGACATTGTGTCTCATTAACATTCGTCTCTCACCACTGATTCAAGTGGGAAAGTTATCAGTTACTTGCGGAGATGGGGTGTGCTTGAGTACTGGTTTATCCCAGGAAACAGTGGTTAGGTCAACTGATCGTCTGTTAGCCCTCGATGGCATAAAAATGACGCAGAATATTCAATTAATCAATCAATCAATCAATCAAACTCAACACCCTTAGATTGATAGTCAGACACTCAACCAATTGAGCTAACCAGGCTCAACTCTTAATTCTTTTGAATGGGGTTTGAGCCATTTTCTATAAATGGCAGGTAATATATATGGCATATTCAGTTTTATTTGAGAAGGCAGTGAATAGATGGCAGAATTCTCCTTACATGAAGTTTTGGGACCAAACTAGGCTCAAACCCATAACCTCAGCCATGACAGATAAGTAGTCTTATACAACGACTAAGATCACTCGGTAACTAACGGCTTCTGCACTTTTTGAATATAGAAGTTAATATTGAAAAATGAATGTCACTCCATGAGTTCAAAGCATTGCATCATATATTTTTGCCAACTTGTTTAATAAATTCAACAAAAAAAAATATCAAAGGGCAATAACTCTGTAATTAGCAAGAATAGAGTTATGTTTCTTGTACACTGCACTTCCTCTCATTATATTCTACCATTGTATGACGTTTGATGAAATTCCATCCAGTACTTTTCAAGTGATGCTCCGGACAAGGAAAATTGCAACGGACAGACCGACCGACTGACAGACCGACAGACCGACCACAGGGTGGCCTCTATATACCCCCTTAAACTTCGTTTGTCGGGGGTATAATAATAAATGAGCACTCCGTTAAGATCCTCTATTTACGGTAATTTATCGCGATATATTGATATACTCCCACTTAATCTTAAACATTTTTTTACCACTGTGTGTAGGTTGGGCAGTAGTGTAGTTGATAGTGTGTAGGCTGCTCAAGCCAGAGTTTTTGGGTTTGACTGATCCCATGCTCGACCCTATGTCTAAGAACAAAACTCATATGCGGACTTAAGAAGTTTAAATAAAAGCTCTGAGCTCTATTCATAATCAAACTAGAGGAAATTTCTAACAACTAAGTGTATTAATGAAATTTAGACATATTTGTTCTTTCAGTAATATTCATACTATACAAAATACATGATTTCAAAGTAACATATTAAGTACGCAATATCTATGAATATAACTGAACATGTATAGAAAGGTTTCAGATTGGATTCACATTTAAAATGTAATAATATAAATCCATTTAAATTACAAGCACAGTTTAAACTGTTAGTAGTACTGGTTTTAACAACAACCATGAGACACAACTGTGGTGGCAGGTTCCTTTCTTATTCAGGACACTGAGATTTCTCAAGCTTCATAATGTAGTGGCAAGCTGGACAGCCTGTATCAACTAGACCTATCACTGAAGGTGATGAATACCCCCGAACGCCGCCATGACAGAAAATGGTTAACCATTGTATGAAGTTTTATTAAATTATATCCAATAGTTTTAAAGTTATGCTCCAGACAAAAAAATTCTTAATAAAAGAGAATGTTATGGATTGAGTTTTTTGTGTTGTTAATCATTTTATGGTTTTGTTAAAATTAAAAACGGTCTTTTTAATTATTGTGCAGTGTACAAGCTTTCATGGCAATCAATAAATGTTATACTTTTTCGAGTTATGTTGAGGGACAACAATTTTATGGATAAGAAACAAACAAGAGCACTAGGAATACAATATCGAACCTGCTTTGCTCGAACTCCATGTATTCATCAACTTGGTTCTTTCATGAATTTATTAAACTGTTATCACTGATGGCTTTAAAAGTACTTTAAAAGTACTGCATCAGACAAGGGAAATATATCAAAGGGCAATAACTCTGTAATTAGCAAGAATAGAGTTATGTTTCTTGTACACTGCACTTCCTGTCATTATATTCTACCATTGTATGAAGTTTGATGAAATTCCATCCAGTATTTTAAAAATAATGCTCCCGACAAGGGAAATATATCAAAGGGCAATAACTCTGTAATTAGCAAGAATAGAGTTATGTTTCCTGTACACTGCAATTCCTGTCATTATATTCTACCATTGTATGAAGTTTGATGAAATTCCATCCAGTACTTTAAAAGTAATGCTTCGGACAAGGGAAATATATCAAAGGGCAATAACTCTGTAATTAGCAAGAATAGAGTTATGTTTCTTGTACACTGCACTTCCTCTCATTATATTCTACCATTGTATGAAGTTTGATGAAATTCCATCAGGTACTTTTCAAGTTATGCTCCGGACAAGAAAAAATATCAAAGGGCAATAACTCTGTTATTAGCAATAATAGAGTTATGTTTCTTGTACACTGCACTTCCTCTCATTATATTCTACCATTGTATGAAGTTTGATGAAATTCCATTCAGTACTTCAAAAGTAATGCTCCAGACAAGGGAAATATATTAAAGGGCAATAACTCTGTAATTAGCAGGAATAGAGTTATGTTTCTTGTACACTGCAATTCCTGTCATTATATTCTACCATTGTATGAAGTTTGATGAAATATCATCCAGTACTTTAAAAGTAATGCTCCGGACAAGGGAAATATATCAAAGGGCAATAACTCTGTAATAAGCAAGAATAGAGTTATGTTTCCTGTACACTGCACTTCCTCTCATTATATTCTACCATTGTATGAAGCTTGATGAAATTCCATCCGGTACTTTTCAAGTTATGCTCCGGACAAGAAAAAATATCAATGGGAAATATATCAAAGGGCAATAACTCTGTAATTACCAAGAATAGAGTTATGTTTCCTGTACACTGCACTTCCTCTCATTATATTCTACCATTGTATGAAGCTTGATGAAATTCCATATGGTACTTTTCAAGTTATGCTCCAGACAAGAAAAAATATCAAAGGGCAATAACTCTGTAATTAGCAAGAATAGAGTTATGTTTCTTGTACACTGCACTTCCTCTCATTATATTCTACCATTGTTTGACGTTTGATGAAATTCCATACTTTTCAAGTGATGCTCCAGACAAGGAAAATTGCAACGGACAGACCGACCGACAGACCGACCTCAGGGTGACTCCAATATACCCCCTCAAAACTTCGTTTGTCGGGGGTATAAAAATAAACATGTATTACACAGAATCAAATAACAATAACAGATTTTAAAGGGAATATATCAGGATAGTTCAAAATTTTATCTGTTGAGTCCTGTCATTATGTACTTATTTTATAAACAAATTTTACCAATACACCATTATGCTCACTGTATTGGTAAAAAACATATATATTTAAACATGCCAAAATAATATATTGTAAAGGGCTTTCCCCAACTTGTGCTATGCCTCTAGGTTAGTCTAAAATTGATTTCCCACTTGTAATGGCAACATATTTAGTGAAATATTAAACGAGTCACAGGATGTCATTTTTTATTTCAATTTGATCCATTTAACAGAATGACATGTAGTTAAAATTGTTTCATCTTTGAAAGAGTCAGTATGACGAATGTTTCAAGTTTACAATTACAATTTACATATCGAATTTGTCATATTTTGGTGGATTTGACATACTAAACTATTCGGTTTATATTTATTAATGATAATGAGATGCTTTTTACCTATTTTTATAAAAAAATTTATTTTTTAAGACATTTATGATGTTTTATCCGGACACACTCCCTTTAAATGAGAAAATATCATACTGCAGGCAGAGATTCAAATATAAAGGTTAGAGGTGACATAATTTACACAAAAAAAATACAGTATAAACCAACTCAGCTATTTGAAACTATGTCATTCTATTTTTAGATGGAACCTTCCGCATTAGGGGTGTTTGTGGTATGATAGCAGATTTATCTGTTACATAAACTATAACATAAACTAGATATCAATATTAAGTGTGTTGTACTACATGTCTGTTCTGATAGCGCAGTGCTAACGGTTTGAACTGTCAACCCAAATGTTGCGAGTTCGAGCCGTATCTATGTTGATTTTTTTTTTGGGCATTTTAATTTGCCATTATAGTATCAGAGTGTCTTGATATATAATATTAACTGTGTTATGCTATTGTCCATTAAAACAAATACATAATAAATTCAACGATTTTTTTGTTAAAATCAATGTTCGGGGAGGAAATGTACTTTACTTTAATTTACAATGTTTTATTCATATGCACACGTACATGAGGACGTGAATACTAAAAACAGAAGATTAGTTTATTATATTACACGACTAATTTTAGACAATGAAAGCACGAGATCCTTGTGTAAGTCATGCACTTACTAAGTATAAAATGACTAGAACCTACATACACTCCACATTTTGTTGGTTTTATCGAAACAACCATGTCAAAAGAGAAGTAACGTTCAACACACAATGTATATGACGGCCAGGCCAGGAGCATAATATCAAATGTCTACGAATATTTCAAGGGCGAGAAAAAAACTGGGATACTGGTAGCACTGAATTTTTATTTTCATGTTTTCTGTTCATTTTCGTTTAAAATTACTTTCTAATTTTTTTTAATTAGGGTTTCACGCTATTCAACACTTTTCAGGTTATATATGGCATATATCCATCTTTAAAGATCTCAGAATGAATACTGGTATTAGTATAAGCACCAATCTTCGCAAGTCACTAGCAAACTTCATCACATAAAGTTTTCGAACTGAGCAGAACTCCAACCTACAACCTTATTGGTGAGAAGTAAATGATTTTGAGATGGCACCTCAGATCACTTTGCCATGGAGGACCTATATATAAAATCAAAATCTGGAGAAAAAAATAGCTTCTTACCTTCCCACATGAAAAACACTGTGTCAGAGCGCAGCAAACAAATATTTTTTTAAGGATAGCATTATCTGTTGTTCTCCACCTGGCTTAGAGTGCTTATTAATGCACGTCTCACAACCATGTACCAAAGTGTTGAGGTTGTTGGTTCGAGCCAAGCTCAGTCAAAACACACGTATATGAAGAAGTTTGCCACTTATTTGCAATTCTTAGGGAAAATGCAGTATTTTCATTCTGCTACCAAACTGATATAGGATTCTCAAGTATGAAATGCCATGTTTTGCATCATTCTGATGTCGTGTAAAGAAACATTTTAGAATAATAATAATAATAATAATAAAGTCTTTATTTAAAGAGAAAACACAGTTGGAACAATCTCCAATCTTCCCTGTGGTCCTCTATTATATACATGGTAACAAAGTAATAACAAAATATATACAACAAAGTTAAACAGCAGAATCAATACAATTTGGGAACTTATTAACAAAGTGAATTATTTTTGTTGACATATTAAATTTGTAATGTATATTTCAATTGCAATGAATATTCACTGTTTATTTAACTAATTCAATAATATATTTCCAGGAAGGAAATAATAGTATTATAATGTAAAGTTTACACTTGAAAATGATGAGTTCACTACAAAATATATTTAGACAGTCAATGATACATTTCAATGATTATAAGAATCAACTGACTGCAATAAGGATACAAGTTTAATGTTTTGTAACACAATGAAAATTTATCTTTGTTGTGACAGGGGACTTTTATGTTTAAATGTTATATAATATCTCTTAAATTCTTGAACTGATGAAGCATTTTTAACATGGTTTGGAAGGGAATTCCAGATTTTGGATCCAGAATATAAAAGAGTTTTACGATATGTTTCTAACTTTGGTTTTGGTACATATAGAGAATTATTTGACTGTGAGCGTAGATTTTTAGAATGTATATTTGGTGTTGGGGTAAAATTATTTTGCAAATACTCTGGGGCCAAGTTGTTGATGATCTTGAACATTAAAATAGCCTTTTTATATTCTACTCTTTCATGGAATTTCATCCATTTTAGATCATTAAATAATGTTTCAGATGGTGTATCAATGTCTTTATCAAGGATTAGTCTTGCAGCACGTTTTTGAAATTTTAATACGTTGTCAGATAGGTCAGAGTTGCAATTTCCCCATATTGTACAGCAATAATCTAGATGAGGAAGTATGTAAGAATTGTAAAATAATTTCCTAATAGGTATTGATAAATAGTATTTTATTTGGCCAAGTAAGTATAATAAGGAATTGTATTTTTTTAGAGTGTTTTCAACTTGTTGAGTCCATGTTAGTGTGTTGTCAATTGTTACTCCCAGAAGTTTTTCACTACTTGTAAATTCAATAGCCTCATCTCCTATTTTTAAGTGCTCAGCTGATCTGAATAGTGGTTGCTTTGGATGAGAGGCTATAAACATTGCTTTGGTTTTTGAAGTATTAATGGTCATCAAATTATTATTACACCATTGTTGGACATTTATTAATTCATTATTAAGAGATTCGGTGATGTCTGATATTGAATTACCAGATAAAGTGATAGAGGAGTCATCAGCAAACATGTTCATTTTTTAATACTGAGTGCATAAGGGCATATCATTGATAAAGATAATAAACAGAAGTGGGCCTAAAACAGATCCTTGGGGTACACATGTTACTGATTTACTTTCTGAAAGTGTATATTCCTTTTGTTAAACTAAGGTTAAATATTTTTGTGACTGTTTTAGATATAACACTGGCACTTGTTTTCAAGAATTTGGCAGATAGATCAACAAGTCCTGTAGACTTATTCTGTGATAGATCATGTAGTTGTTTATAAACATAGTCTTCTGTAATTGTAATAAAACTAAACATTTCGTTATTTCCAATATTAGCACTAACATAGTCTTTTAGTGCAGTATTTTCTTGATTTTGTTGTGAATTCAAGCATTTATACAAGGTTGGTAGTTTGGCAAAGTAGTCATTAAATGTATTAGCAATAATTTCTGGATCTAATATTGGGTTTCCTTTTTCATCATTTATTAAATGAGTTTGATGATAAGTCGTTTTGGCTCGAGACATTTTTTAGGTTTTTTTTTTTGCTTCATGGATCATAGTCTTAATTAAATTTCTACTGAGTTTGTAATTTTTGTTGTGTCTCCTGTTTTTTTGAAATAGTCTCTAAGTTTCATGGATTCAAATATATCAATATTAAACCAGGCTGGCTGTTTGGGATGCTTGACACACTTCTTTTTAGGGGCATGATTATTTAAAATGCTAATAAATATATCTAAAAAATAGATAAGTGCATCATCTGGGTCATCAAAAATATCTATAACAGACTGACCATGGTTGATTTTGAAGCTCTTGAAGAAATGCTTCTTCATTAAAATGTTTCATGCATCTGTAGTTAATGATATTAGGTTTATTGCCTTTTTCTGGTTTCTGTATTAATTTCCGTGTTATGCATATTGGGTAATGGTCACTTATAGACAGTTCTGGAACACTAATTTCTATAACATTACTTTCTTTGTTAGTGTAGGCATGATCAATTAAAGAAGATGTGGAAGAGGTAACACGTGTTGGTGTCTCAACCATTTGTTTCAAATGAAAATTATCTATCACATTTAACCATCGTTGGCAAACATTTGTTACATTGTTAAAATTAAAATTTAAGTCACCCATTAAATGTATTTTCATATTTTCTGTTTGAACCTTTTCGAGAATTATCTCAAATTGGTCTATCCAAGACTTAGTTGATGATGGTGGCCGTTAAACATACTAGTATCAAAACAGAAATGGTTTCTGCTGTCCATGTTTAATCTCCAGCCATATAGTTTCTAAGCTATCTGATTCAAGATCACTGCGTCTTTTGCATAAGATACCATCCCTTAATCATAAATAAGTTTCTATTTATCTGTATAAAAAACTTTGAGGCACTGGTTATGCCACTTTAAGAATGCCAAGAAGGGCACAGAGCCCAACATTAAATATTCAAGGTCAATCCCTGCTGTGTATGGGTGTTACATGTTATTACAAGTTTAAGTCATAATACATAAATATATTTTTTACAACAGTTGTTGAAAAAAACATTTTAAGAATACTTATGGAGTCTTACATGATTGTATTATAAGTTTCTCAGTTGGATAACATTAGCATTTCACACTGGGTTTCAAAATATTTTCAGTGCAACATACAAGTACCCGTACTATGTTTTTTTCCTACAGAATAGGGCTTTTCTTAGAAAAAAAAGTCCTACATATTCTCTAAAAATTGCAGTTTACCCATTTTTTATATTGAATTTCAAAGAAAATGACTGAAAATCAATATCTGGCAAAAAAAAGCTACCTATTACAACATACAACAAACAAACATTGTTAAGGATAGCCTGGTGTGCAAAATGGGTTCATTCAATAGACTGGTTTCGGAAAGTTAGCTGACAAGCAGATGTGGTGAGCTTAGTTACTTCTGCTAGTGCTCAGGGTTGGGTCACAGCGTTGATACCTGTCTCTGCTTGTATGAAATGTTCTCCCATTGAACTTTTATAGTACAGGAAACAGAATGGGGAGAAATGCAATTCACAAAAAATAGCAAAATATTGAAGGAACTGAAGATAGGGGATGTAGTGGGGACGAGATAGAAAATATTGTGTTCTTATTAAATGTAAACTTTCCATTGTAGTGTAGTGATTTTGGTTATGGGTTCTTCAACCACCATGTTAGCTAAGTAGATAAAGCTTTGTTCATAGGGGTTTTCTGCAGTCAGTTCCATTCATACCTCAGGTTGTAAAGTTCTTCCCTTCTATTTCTCCAATGGGACAATAATTGATTGATTGAATATTTAGCATCATTTTTATGCCATCAAGGGCTAACGAACAGTTAACCTAACTGCTGTTTCTTATGATCCTGAAAGGTTAACCAGTACTTAAGCACACCTCATCTCCACAAGTAACTGATAACTTTTCCATTTAAATCAGTGGTGAGAGACGAATGATAATGAGACACAATGCTGTATATATATATCAATCATTGTGGAGACTGTTGTTGGGCTAGGATTCGAACTCATGATACCTGGATTGATAGTCAAACGCATTACCGACTGAGCTAATCAGGCCAGGCTCAATGGGACAAGATATATAGATGTGGAACAGTCATTTTAGCTGCACAAGTACATTGTATTGCTGTTGTTGTATGGTGTAAAAAGTCACTTTCTGCCATCATATTGCCATCATGGCATCTACTTCAGGCAGTATTCAGAGTGCTCACTGCTGCCCCATCAGAGAATCATGCCACAATCACATTAATTAGTATGATAACCCGATGTGACCCATTCACATTTAAATATTCTGATACTGGGTCTACCAGACCTAGAACTATCCTATAAATAATTATATTGAACACCAAGGGAAGAATCTATTAGTAGTTTTTCAATTTTTTTGGTATTACCCGACAAGGGATCGATTACAAGACATATTTCACATGCAAGGCGGACTCTCTACCACTAGACCACCACTGCGGCCTAGTTCAGGGAGTCCTGATGAAATGAAGAGGGGAAAATTAGTCTTATCTATCTATCTGATAGTTAATATGTGGTTGTGGACATTGTTTGTCGCATAGTGAACTAGAAGAATGAAAAGAATAAATGCAGGAATAGAGAATACAATCGCATACAATAAATCTTCTGTGCACAGGGTTCTCCATATGAAGGAATGCAAGCACTAGGGTAAGAGTGCGTAAACACATGCATTACACATTTTCAAGCGCTGTGTAAGGCACGTTGAAATATATTTCACTAGTAAAACTAGTATTAATCAAAGTCATCATATTAAGTATGTTTCATTTTAGGCATTAAAGGGAAAATAATGATTTACAGGAAAGTAAGCTTTGTAAAATTTTGTTAAAAAATTCAAGCACTAGGGGAATACCATTTCTGAAATTCAAGTGCTGGGGTGCCCCTGTGCTTAAATGGACTGTGGTGAAGTCTGGTGCATATATTAAAAAGAGCTTCAAACAGACCTGGTTGAATTGAACATACTTTTTTATTGATTCATAATTTACTACTGTCTCCCCACAGAGCTAGCTTCTGTGGCAACATCAGTAGAGCGTTGCACAAAGTAGATGTGGGTTCAAATCATCGTTGAGATCACTTATTTGTCATTGTAAATGTTCAAGTCCCACCACAAGGTAATTTATAAATTGAAAAAAATACTATGATGCTCAACACATAATAAATTCGATAATTAACAAGCACTTGTGTTACCAGATCCTTTTATGTAATACAGAACAGGTTGTTTTTTTTGGTTACAAGTAAAAAGATAATGACAAACGGTAACCGAGTGATCAGAAAAGCTCTTAAGCCTGTGGCCTCCATGAGCTCAAAATCATCCACAATAAGATTTAACAGGCATCATTTATTCCGTTTCCTTTGTTCAGTCTTATGGAAATAAAATCATTGCAATGTCGACACCCTTTCCGTCAATGTATTAATGTCCTGGTTTAGCGGCTGCTCTCTCGATAGACTGTCAGTAGCGATGATAAAACCTGTTTTTATCTGTGTCCAAAGTTTTGAACTATAGTGCGAGGACGACAATTATATGGTGATGCACTTTACTTGAAGAAAATGCAAACAAGTATATGTCCCTCCGTGCAGACTCAGGATCTGTCCATGATATTCTTCACACAAACTCAGGATATGTTCATGATATTCTTCACACAAAATACCTAGTCACTGATGTTTCCAAAGTCAGTCACTGTCAATAACTGACATGCCTTTTACTCTTGGCAATATCATTTTTTCAAGCTGAATATAATGGGAACAGGTCAGTTCTGTACAGCATACAGATATGTCAGAGCACTGCATCACCACAGAGAACAGTATTGGTGTTAAGACATCACTTGGTCGAATGTGACAGTTCCATTTCCTTGTTAAAAAATGAAATAGAAAATATTAGATGTCATATTATTTCCAGTTATAAAACGTGAATAGGTTGCTTTAATAACACAATAGCAAGCCATGGGAAGTACAAGAACTGTTGATTAATAAAAAAACAAGAAATGTTACTAGTAAGTGCCGCATGCCCCCCAAATGGTCTGTGAAAAATAACAATATATGTATAATAGGTAGCAATGTATCCATGAATATCAAGAGTAAAGAACTGATGTTTCAGACTAGACATGCAATTTCATGGGTTTTTTTTTTTTACATTAAATTGTGACCTTGACCTTTGTGTAACCTTGACCTTGATATCTGATGTAATGGTCTGGGTATTTAAACAGTTAAATGCAGGTGAAACATCATCATGACATGCTGATCACTTCTGTCAAGCTATTTTATAATCCCTTAATGTAAGACAATGTTTACAGATCAATTGTTGATCGATTGATAAATTGCGCCAAGTGTTTTTGAAATCCATCCATGTATGATAAAGTTAAAGGACACACATGAAATCTCAAACAGATTCAAAGTGTTGTCATACATACTAAAAGTATGACCTTGACCTTTGAGGTACAGGTTAGGTCTTACTTATGACACGTAATGTCATCTTGATACACTGGGCCAAGTTAAAGACAAAGTCACAGACCAGACATGCAATATCAAACAAATTGAAGTGTGACCTTTACCTTTGAGGAAAGGTTCTGGGTCTTACATGCAACACTCAATTATGTCATGTTGATCAACTGAGCCAAGTGTTTTTAAAATTTATCCATAAATAACAAAGTTACAGACCAGACAAGAAATCTCAAAATGACTGAAAGTGTTGTCAAATTAAATTGTGACCTTGACCTTTGAAGTGGGAGTCTGGGTATTAAGTGCAACATGTTGACATGTTAGGATGATCATTTGTAGCAAGTATTTATAAAATCCATCTTTGCATGACAAAGTTAACTGGCCGGACATGAAATCTAACACAGACTCAAAGTGTTGTCAAATAATCTCAAAGTGTAACCTTTACCTTTGAGGTACGTAATGTAGGTCTTACGCGTGACACTTCTCGTCATGCTGATGAATTGAACCAAGTGTTTTTAAAATTCATCCATAGGTGACAAAATTACAGACAGGACACAAAATCTCAATCAGACTGAAACTGTCATCAAACAAAGTTAAATTGTGACCTTGACCTTGGAGTCTGGGTATTAAGTGCAACATGTCGTCATATTATGTTGATCATTTGCAGCAAGTATTTATAAAATCCATCTATGCATGACAAAGTTACTGGCCGGACATGAAATCACACACAAAATTAAAACAGTTGTCAAACAAACTCAAAGTGTGACCTTGACCTTTGAAGTATGCATGTAGGTCTTACACGTGACATGTTGCCATGTCATGATGGACTGAGCCAAGTGTTTTTAAAATTTATCCATAGGTGACAAAGTTACTGACCGGACACCGAATCTCAATCAGACTGAAAGCGTCATCAAACAAAATTAAATTGTGACTTTGACCTTTGAAGTGGGAGACAAAATGTCATGTTATGTTGATCATTTGAAGCAAGTATTTATAAAATCCATCTATGCATGACAAAGTTACAGGCCAGACACAAAATCTCACAGACTGAAAGTGTTGTCAAATAAACTCAAAGTGTGACCTTGATCTTTAGGTATTGGTGTGGGTCTGACTCACGACATGTCGACATGTTATGTTGATCAATTGTAGCAAGTATCATTAAAATCCATTTATGCATGACAAAGTTACAGACCAGACACGAAATCTTAAGACTCAAAGTATTGTCAAACAAATTCAAATTGTGACCTTGACCTTTGAGGTACAGGCGTTGGTCTTACTCGCGACACGTCATCATGTTATGTTGATCATTTGTAGCAAGTATCAACAAAATCTATCTAAGCATGACAAAGTTACAGGCTGGACACAAAATACCGGACAGAAGGATGGACGGAAGGACAGATGGATGGATGCTGTGATTACTATATGCCACCTCAAAAATTTTTGAGGGGGCATAAAAACCTTTCATGGCCTAGTGGTTAAGACATCCGCCTCGAAAGCATGAGGTTGAAGGTTTGAATCCTTGTGGAAGCACTTTTTTTTATGTGGTCAGTTACTCACCCAGCAGCTAGTTAAATTGATGGGTACTGAATGACTAGCAGCCTGATGCCTGGCAAGGATTATAAACTTTCGGGAAATAACTATGTACAGCATAAAGATGTCTCATAAGCACATTCAGGAATTGTTCAAATGGGTGACTATAATAAACAAACACTTTACTTTTAATTCATTATTGAATAACTTAGAGAAAATAAGAGATAAAACTTTACTACTGATTCATTGTCTTATATATTCCTTCTCAATTTTATTTGGTTAATTTATGCAGTGTCCATAATCAATAAACATTTACACGTTACCAAACTTGATATAACTGGCACATAACAGGCAACAAATGGACAAATGATCAATATTAATAATAAAAATAATAATAACAATAATGATAATTACAATTATAACAGCAATAATAACAATGATATTATAATAAAAATAATAATAATAATAATTATAAAAAAAACTAGACCTATCACTGTAGTGATGAATACCCCCGAACGCCGCCATGACAGAAAATGGTTAACCATTGTATGAAGTTTTATTAAATTATATCCAATAGTTTTAAAGTTATTCTCCAGACAAAAGAAATTCTTAATAAAAGAGAATGTTATGGATTGAGTTGTTTGTATTGTTAATTTTTTTATGGTTTTGTTAAAATTAAAAACGGTCTTTTTAATTATTGTGCAGTGTACAAGCTTTCATGGCAATCAATAAATGTTATACTTTTTCGAGTTATGTTGAGGGACAACAATTTTATGGATAAGAAACAAACAAGAGCACTAGGAATACAATATCGAACCTGCTTTGCTTGAACTCCATGTATTAATCAACTTGGTTCTTTCATGATCTTTATTAAACTGTTATCACTGATGGCTTTAAAAGTACTTTAAAAGTACTGCACCAGACAAGGGAAATATATCAAAGGGCAATAACTCTGTAATTAGCAAGAATAGAGTTGTGTTTCTTGTACACTGCACTTCCTGTCATTATATTCTACCATTGTATGAAGTTTGATGAAATTCCCTCCAGTACTTTAAAAGTAATGCTCCGGACAAGGGAAATATATCAAAGGGCAATAACTCTGTAATTAGCAAGAATAGAGTTATGTTTCCTGTATACTGCACTTCCTGTCATTATATTCTACCATTATATGAAGTTTGATGAAATTCCATCCAGTACTTTAAAAGTAATGCTCCGGACAAGGGAAATATATCAAAGGGCAATAACTCTGTAATTAGCAAGAATAGAGTTATGTTTCCTGTACACTGCACTTCCTGTCATTATATTCTACCATTGTATGAAGCTTGATGAAATTCCATCCGGTACTTTTCAAGTTATGCTCCGGACAAGAAAAAATATCAAAGGGAAATATATCAAATGGCAATAACTCTGTAATTAGCAAGAATAGAGTTATGTTTCCTGTACACTGCACTTCCTCTCATTATATTCTACCATTGTATGAAGCTTGATGAAATTCCATCTGGTACTTTTCAAGTTATGCTCCAGACAAGAAAAAATATCAAAGGGCAATAACTCTGTAATTAGCAACAATAGAGTTATGTTTCTTGTACACTGCACTTCCTCTCATTATATTCTACCATTGTATGACGTTTGATGAAATTCCATCCAGTACTTTTCAAGTGATGCTCCGGACAAGGAAATTGCAACGGATAGACCGACAGACCGACCTCAGGGTGACTCCAATATACCCCCTCAAAACTTCGTTTGTCAGGGGTATAACCAGAAGATTCACAACAACATCCTTAAAAGGTTAAAACCAGAAGATTCACAACAACATCCTTAACAGGTTAAAACCAGAAGATTCACATCCACATCCTTAACAGGCTAAAACCAGAAGATTCACAACAACTTCCTTAACAGGTTAAAACCAGAAGATTCACAACCACATCCTTAACAGGTTAAATCAAATATCTTTAAAACCCTGACCATTAACAGTAACATCTTAACAGGTAAAAATAGAATACAAATATATAGCAGTTGAAATAAGAGTCACCAGTGAAAGAAACAAAGAACAAGATATGCAGCCATAATATTGGACAACATAGACAGTCACCAATATAACTTCAGCACATCAGGAAATACCTGCAGCTCAGTAATCCCAGAGTAGAAGGTTTCTAGTATCGCTCAGTAGCCTGGAGATCCTAGATCAGGGGGGAACAGCTGAAAAAGGCACTGGGCATTGAACAGCAGGCAATAATAATTGTACAAAAGGCTGGGAGAAAGTGAAAGGGCAGTTGTAAGTCCTGAAGAAAAGTAAGAATAATCAGAATGCCTGGATAATCTAGTAAGAAGAACAACAGAGGGGCCAGCTGAGCTAGTTTGGAGTTGATGGAAAAGCAAAAGTGGTTGAGGATGTAAGATAAGGCGAACAACTTGACCCAAAAAATAACAACAATAACAAAACCACAACAAAACAATAACATATTTTTTAAAAGCAACATAACCTGTAATTTGAAGATATTTCTTTGATAAATAAAAAAATAATTTATTCTCATGGCCTTTGATGCATTTATAACAGCTGGTACCTATCTTAATGGAAAATATGCTACAAATGTCTTAAAAAATAAAAAAAATATTAAAATGGATTAAAAGCATCTTATTATCATAAATAAATAAAATAAGAATCAGGTTTGGCATGTCAAATTCACCAAAACATGACATTGTCAATATTTTAAATTGCAGTGGTAAACTTAAAACAAAATCCTCAATCTAAATTAGACAGCAATTAAATACTGCTTGACGACCTTGTTATTCAGACTCTTTCTAAGATGATTGACAGATTGATTGAATATTTAGCATCATTGTTATGCCATCGAGCGCTAACAGACGATCAATTAACCAAAATCATTATCTTGCTATAACATTGATCAATACTGGCACACGCAAAGCTTTAAAATATCTCATTTGAAATTTAAAGTTTATTTATAGCAACAGCAGTCATTTCTATACTTTGAAAATAGGAAAACTGAAAATAACTTGATGCAATGCAACCCTCTAGTCACAGGCCATCTATTAGAGATCGGAAGGTAAGTTATGGCTTGACCCCATGACTTCAGAGGTAAGAGCTGAAAACATGAACACAAGGTCATGTGACATATCGAAAGAAAAAAAAGAGGAAAACACATGTAAGTACAAACCTGTAGGAATTACTGTTCAAATAGGTTTACTTGTGCTCTAGGTCACTATACACATCAAAACAAGGGGCAGTACACTAAATGACTGTCTGTAAAACAAGGGGCATTACTCTTAATGACTGTCTGTAAAACAAGGGGCATTATACTCTAAATGACTGTAAAAACAAGGGCTGCGTTCAGTTCAGTTAAATGTTTGGTAATGTTAGCTAACATATTTCCTGGACACTAGCTCAACTTCAAATTAGCATGTAATATGTGATAATTGTAGATGAAGAGAAACCTTAAACTGGCAAGCTTCAAACAACAGCCACTTTGAACATTGAACTGAAAACATTTACAGACTTGTATAAATGGGGTTTTACATTATCTTTAAAGATCTATAGAGATATGAGTTTATTTATTGAAGAATATACAAGGCTGAAATACATGAGTATTGGCCCAAGAATATGAATGCATCTGGTACATTAAATGTTTGGACCAATCCCGAGCCTCCAACCAATGACCTAAGGCCTGCTGGATGTTTGTTTGTATATTTAGCATCATTTTTATGTTAAATTTACATAATTTCCATAAGATGTACCATAACTCACAATATTTATAAAGTATGCAAACATGGTCCTTCACAGTGCAAACTGCTACGGTGCTACCTATGATGGGAAAGACCAATTCAAAACTGTTTTCGTAAATATTTCAGATAAACAAAATGCAAAACATTTACCTATATTTTACATAACTAAACAAAATACAGTTCCTATGAAACTGTCTGTTTGCTTGCAAATTTAGCATGATTTATTTGCCATTGAGGGCTAACAGATGATCAGTTAACCTAACCACTCTTTCCTCAGATCCTGAAAGGTTAACTAGTATTCAAGCACACCAATCTCCATAAGAGACTGATAGTTTTTCCAGTTGAATCAGTGGTGAGAGATGAATGGGGTTTAATGCCATTTTCAATGCATTTCAAGTTATATATGGCATATCCAGTTTTATTAGTGGAGGAAGACCTCAGACTGAGATGAACGACTGTCCTTCCGCAAGTAACTGGAAACCTTCTCACATAAAGTTTTTGGAGCGAGCAGGACTCGAACCTACGACCTTAGTGTTGAATTCTGTAGCAGACTGTCCGAAGCAAAATATATTTGGCATAGCTTCTAAGGGAAATCTTAGTCAGGGAAATGTCAGGGAATTCTAGAGACTAAACCGTCTGCAAGAGCAAAATATATTTGGGATAGCTTCTAAGGGATAACTTAGTCTGGGAAATGTCAGGGAATTCTATAGTAGACTGTCTGCAAGAGCAAAATATATTTGGGATAGCTTCTAAGGGAAATCTTAGTCAGGGAAATGTCAGGGAATTCTATAGCAGACTGTCTGCAAGAGAAAATATATTAGGGATAGCTTCTAAGGGATAACTTAGTCTGGGAAATGTCAGGGAATTCTATAGCAGATTGTCTGCAAGAGAAAATATATTAGGGATAGCTTCTAAGGGATAACTTAGTCCGGGAAATGTCAGGGAATTCTATAGTAGACTGTCTGCAAGAGCAAAATATATTTGGGATAGCTTCTAAGGGATAACTTAGTCCGGGAAATGTCAGGGAATTCTATAGTAGACTGTCTGCAAGAGCAAAATATATTTGGGATAGCTTCTAAGGGAAAACTTAGTCCAGGAAATTCTGTATCAGACCTATGCGGGATCCCTGATGGAAGTTGTTGTTGGAGACACAAATACAAAAGGAAACCAAGACTTTTAAGGTAAAACACATTATTGCTGTAGGTTTTAAAAGTTTAGAATAAAATAGTTGATTTTCTTATGAATAATTTATGAAAAATTTAATAACACTGTTATAGAAACTTTATATGGGAACACAATCACAATTAATGAAACATTCATGAATTTCAAACTAAAATTGCAGATATTCTCATGGTAACCATGGTAACATAAATCAAGTAGACAAGGTATTAATTAATTGTCTTCACATAAAAGAAATATAAAAAAAAACATGTTTGTACACATGCCATAGTGATGCTTTTAGTAAATGTTGACTTCTTAAACTGGAATGAAGATAACTGACTCCATAATTAATATATCAACAGAAAAGAAACTTCACTTAGACTCCAGAGAATAACAGAAAATACAATATTTAAGTCAATAAAATGACAATACCCAGTATCCACAAAAAATGCCAAATATGGCTTACAAAAAAAAAAGCTTTTGGGATTATACGATAAAGAATTTGCAGTATCCACAAACAAATTATACCAAAATACTTACCAAAATGAGCTTTTGAGATTTACAAAATAATTACATTGATTGAGAAAATATTAAGTATTTTAATGACATAACCTTATCAATAAATTAAGGGTCGTCCCAGAAATCCAAAGACCAATTTTTTTAACAGTAACATACAGAATGATGGAAAACAATTTTTTTTCTTCTTTCCTTTTCTTTTTTTAGAGTGCTCTATTTTTTTTATTCATTTTTTTTTTTTTTTTTTTTAAAGAGCTTTTATTTTTATTCTTTTCTTCTATTTTTTTGTGCTTTTTTTTTTGCTCTTTCAATTATTTTTTTAGCGCTTTTTTTTTGTTTTTGTTTTTGTTTTAGAGCATTTTTTTTTTAAATACATGTTATTAAAACAACAATTCTCTTTTATATATGTTTGTGTGTATGTATGTATATATGTATGTTTTTGTGTATGTATGTGTTTATGTGTGTGTACTTGTATGTATGTATATATGTATGTTTTTGTGTATGTGTGTGTTTATGTGTGTGTACTTATATGTATGTATATATGTATGATTTTGTGTATGTGTGTGTTTACTGGTATTAGAAGGGTGATGACCAGATTGACAGCCTTTAAATACTTCACAGTGTTTTTTTCTTTTATATTTCACTTTTAACAAGTCTCATAAAATGTTGTGCTCATACAATGTCACTGTCGCATACTGTAGATCTCATATAATGTTGATGTTGAATAATGTAGATCTTATACTCTGTTATTGTCGTATAATGTAGACCTCATGCAATGTTGATCTCATACAATGTTGTTTTCATACATATTTGTCTCTCTCATGTAATATGTAGCTGACATTTCATGCAGACTCTGCTATCCAGATCAATTTTCATTTAAACTTCCATTTACTCCTACAACTTATTAAGCAGGAATGTCTTAAATAGCCTGGAAAATAAGAAAATAATTTATTAGCTTGCTGATAATAGAGATATCACAAAACACTAATAAAATGCTAAATAAATGCGTAAAAATTTTATATAGGTTCATGGTCCCTTATATTGTACCAGATGGACAAGCCAAAACCAAGGTTCAACTATATACAGTCATGCTCTATAATGCTAATTAAGTCAGACTGGTGAGTTTTACGTGTTTTGTTCTTCAAAAGTTATAAAACAATTACCTGAACATATAATTGGTTTGAATGATCCGTTGTCCAACAATATTTAAATGAGTTATTTTAAGATACTTGTGTTTAAAAAAATACTGTTAAATCATTTTCTTAGTAATGGTCATCTATCTAACACTAAGTTACTTTTTTGTTGCATTTATATAATTATATGATGAATGTAATCTTCTTACTTTTTTTTTAATTATAAGCTGTTGTTGTCATTTGTTTTCCTGGACTGTGGCAAACACTGTCAATCTGAAAAAATATGAAACAATGTTGTAGTGACAGTTTCATCAGACATTGAAAGTTTTGTTTAATTCAACTTTAATGACAGCCATGTAGTTACAATTTTACAAAATAAACTTTATTATTATACATTTCCCTACATCTATACTCCCATACAAAAGTAACGGGGTATGACAAATTACAATCTGCAAAAATCAATTAAAGAGTTGTGGTAGTCCTGTTTCATTGAAACAGTGGAAGTATTCTATATTCCCCATATAAGTAAACACTGGTATCAAATACATTAGAACCTATTTTACAATGAAACAAAACTTTTACAAATTAGGCAAATCACCCTCAAAGTCTACCTGGGTAGAACCAGTACTAAGCATATGTGGATAAAATTCACCCAGACACATTAAGCCATGTCAGAGGACTGAACCCACATTGTTCTACAACTGAACCACTTCCTGATTCAACAATGATGCCAAGTTCATGAATATCGCTACATAAAAACATATGTGGCTTTATAAGTACTTAAAATCCAAATTCAGTCAGTAGATTTAATTCTTTTTAAACTTATTTTTTTTACTCCGATTGTGAAACAAGTTTTTACAACTTAGGCAAATCATGCTCAAAGATTCCTGAGTAAACCCAGTACTAAGCATACGCGGAAATGTGTCTTGCTCAAGGACACCACACATAGATTTGGTGGAGGATCGAGTCCACGACCCTCTGATCATGGGTTTGGTGCTCTACCACTGGACCATGTGCTCCAGAGTTAAAAAGAATACCATATAACATACCTTTGTATCCACTTTGTGTCTTCTTTCATCAGGATTGAAGATCATGCAAGCACTCCTGCTTTTGGTGACATTCGTTGTATGTAAAATCACTTCCTTTGTATGTTGTATGTACTGTAGACCACTTTGTATATGCCACATTTTGTAGGTATATCACACTTTTATAATTATGCTGATAACATTTTTGTTTTGAATGGATATCATTTTCTTGCATATAGATCCATTTGTTGTATGTAAATCAATTTCATGTATGGATATCACTTTCTTGCATTGCGATCACTTTATTGCATGAGATGAGATCATTTTCTTGTATAAGATCATTTTTCATGTGTAAATCACTTTCTTGCATGTCAGACCACTTCCTTTATGGGTATCACAACATATTCTTTCAATATTTATTAAATATTTTCAGTGTCATTTCATATTGTCCACTTGTCTGAGATAGCATAAACTAACCTTGTCCGAGATAATATGCAGTCTATCTTAAAGCTGTCAATCAAACTCTTTTATGTGAACTTATTTTGATCTTTATATTTGGTGTTTGTGTGTTTGTTTGTATTTTTAACAAAATAAAATATAAAATGTACATTGTGCAGATTAACATATTAAGCTAAAATACAATTTTAATATTTCAACATTTAAGTCAAAGCAGAAAACAGACAAGACCAGGGCTAAAGAAACTGCTTCCATATCGTAATGCATATGGTTGATTTTTATGAAAATCTTGAAGTGAAAATTAGCCTTAAATATAATTAATTATATACTGGTATACAACAATATGGAATTTCTTGAGCCCAGGTCAAGCCAATACATCAACAAATATGGTACAGAAATATTACATTGAAACAAAAAAATACATCAACAAACATGGTACAGAAATATTACATTGTAACAAAACAAAAATACATCAACAAACATGGTACATGAATATTACAATGTTATATAACCACAATACATATCCCCTACCAGTTTAAAAGTACTTATCAAAAAAGAAAAAAGAAAAAGAAGCCATGAATGGCAAATGAATGAATGGGTTGAATGCCATTTTCATATATGGATATATATATGGCATCCAGTTTTACTGGCGAAGGTAACCCTCAGAATAAATCTGAGTAAAAAACACTGTTGGGTTCTCACATGAAATGTTTTGGTCTGAGCTGGGCTCGAACCCTAAACCTTAGTGACATTATATTAGACTTCTCTTTCAGCATAATTGACCCAACGTTACTTACTGAATTTGATTTTTAAAAAGAAAACAAACATGCATGCACCCAGTTTAGTCATATTTAATCTTTCTAATTGCTTCATTAAAGAAAACAAAATGGCCTCCTGCCAGCCATATTTGATCAAATGAAAGAATCACTGTATCACAAGTCATTTGGGACACAATGGCCCAATGTTGCATTGTCAATGGCTTAAGATTGAGTTCCACCAAGATGACATAAAAATGGTTACCAGTCAGCCATTATCAATGTCAGGATTAGTTTTCTACGTTTGGACTGGACAACAGTATTCACAGCAGATTGGCTGGAGTGAATGATTGATAACCAAAGGTACACTGGTAGAGGATTTACATTTTTTTTCTATTCTTTTTTTTTTTTTAAAAAAACATATAAACATATTTTTTTCAACAACATTATAATAATAATTAAGGTCTTAAAATTTCTGGGACATTAAGGATCACCCTCACCTTTACAGAAAATTAGTTTGTATTTTCCTCTATAGTTGGCTGTGTATGATTTTTTTACTATTAAAAAAACAAATCATACAATCAAATCAGTACAATAGATAAACAATTCAACATATGATATACTATACCTTCTTATATTAAGCATAATACATATACCTATGAGTATTGATATAAATTATTCTAATCCTTTATTCTGAGTTAACATATATGATTCTCTGGAGTTACAGTGAAGTAGAATGACCTTCAAACACAATTATTGCTGTCATTTGCTTAACCTCTTTGAAAAAAAAACATAGACAGTGACCTTTGACCCAGTGACCGGAAACTCTGCATGAAAGACCAAACGCAGTTTCATCAAACACAACAATTTGATTATAATTTATGATAGAACCTTGACCTTGTTGACGATCCAGCATAATCACTGCTGTTTGGTGAATAAACAAATCACTGCTGTTTGGTGAATAAACAGTCTGGTTATTCACCTTTTCCCAAATTATAGACTGCAATTTCAAACATTTGTAATACTGCACTTAATTCACAAAATTTCAATATAAGTTTTTCTTATAACAATAATTGTATATTATCTGTTTTTGTAATTGGAATGATGTTTAAATCATTTTGAATGTTCAAAGAATATTTTTTGTAGATGCTTGAAAACAATGATATTTTGCCCTCGAATTAACCATGAAGTTTTAAAATATTCTACTACTATTTCAGATTTTATTCAAAAGGCAACTTAGCATCTTTGTGACATTCATCTTTATGAACTCCGTCATACTGTTTGTAACAAGATGGTGTTTCTGGTCAAGGTGTAAAATGGAAATTAACCATTTTAACTTATATTCAGGTAAAAATGGTTTAATAATGCAAAGGCATTAAGAGTCATCCAATTCTAAATGACTGATAGCTAATGGTCAATCTTGACAGGGTCATCTGTTAGCGCTCAATGGCATAGAAATCATGCTGCAAATTCAAACAAATAAAAAGTTTCACAGGAGCTGTATTTTGTTCACATATATAAAATATAGATAAATGTTTTGCATTTTTTGTATTTTGTTTATCTGAGATAATGCAAACAGTTTTGGATTGGTATCTTTCCCATCACAGGTAGCAGTTTGAGGTTAAGGACCATATTGCATACTTCTCACATATGGCTTCACAACTGCACTTTTTTTTCAAAAATAAGTAACTAAATCTTAAGACCAAATTACAAATTAAATATTTGGATGCTCAGACTGATTCAATGTGTTTATTACTATTTACAGCACATTCTAGACAACACATGGTATTCAGTTTTAATATTGAAGGGTGACCTCAGATGCTTATATTATATAAGAACTGGCTTACACAATTTCCAACACATTTCCACCTAGTTTCATTGGCAAGGCAAGATCCTGCATTCTTGCATATATTACATTCAGTTTTATTGACAAACGATCTAAGAGTTATACAGTCATGTGAGCAGAGCCACTGTTAGCAGTAGATATTAGATATTAAAGATGAGATACCTCATTGGAATGATTTACCCCACCATGAGGCCTTCAAATAACAACCAAACTTGCTTTGTGAAAATATTTTATCCAAACTGGATCTGAACCATAATTTAAATAGTGAGATGCATGTGATCCTGAGGCAGTGATGTAGAGTGCTGTCAGCCAGGTGTACCAAGCCCTAAACCTCCGGCTTGAGCAGCCGCAACTCTATCTATTGTATCAATGTAATTCAATTAAAGCATTACCATTTTTATATGCAAAATCGTCCTAGTATCATCATAGTATGGAAAAAACAAATTTGTACAAGTCAATTTTTTGAAAGTTAGTTTTAGTCTACACTAATATTGAACATTTAGATTTCAATTTTATATACGTTGTACAGATTTACGCGTAGTATAAATTGTTTTAGCTTAGAAAAGGTATTTAGATGATGTGTCAAGCAGTATTTAAGTGTTGTCTATTTTTGGAATGGGGTTTTCATTTCAAATTTACCACTCAAATTTATATTTCAATTTTGTCATGTTTTTGTGGATTTGACATACCAAACAATTCTGATTTTATTTATTAGTGATAATAATATGCTTATAAACCATTTAAATAATCATTTTATTTTAATAAGACATTTATAGTATTTTTCCCTGATATACTCCCTTCAAATGAACATATTTTGACATTTAGCTGATTTGATCAGGTTATTTTCAGACATTAAATGCAACGCTTTAGCAACAATACTACAATGTTAGGCAAGTTATGATTTATAGAAAAAAACAAGAGCAAATGGTTGACGGACACAGTAACTGAGAAAAACAAGAAATCAAAACTAAAAATATGTAACAGGTTAAAACCAGAAATTGGTATCATTTTAAAATCAGTTCAGAAAACAGAAATAAATAGCAGAATAAAACCAGAAATCCATAACAGGTCAAAACCAGAAATACATAACATGTCAAAACCAGAAATCCATAACAGGTTAAAACCAGAAATCCATAACAGGTTTAAACCAGAACTATATAATGGTAACAGCTTAGTGCAGAAATGCATTCGATAACAAATTAAAATCAGAAATCTACAAAACAGCAACAGCAATACATTACCGATTAATTTAGAGCTAGAAACTCCATAAATCCATAACAGGTTAAAACCAGAAATGAAACCATAAATCCATAATGGGTTAAAACCAGAAATGAAAACAGAAATCCATAACAGGTTAAAACAAGAAATGAAACCAAAAATCAATTAACAGGTTAAAACCAGAAATGAAAACAGCAGTGGTCAAGATAATACATACTATCACAGATTAAAACCTGAAATCCATTTAATGTTAAAATCTATAATATTGAACATGTTAAAACCAGAAATCTGTGACAGGCTTAAACCAGAAATCAAAACCAAAAATATATATCAAAATAAATCTAGAAATCCATACCAGGTTAAAATCACAAACCTTTGATAGGTCAAAAATAGAAATCAAATCCAAAAATACTTCCAGTATTAAAGGGATTATATTGTCATATTACTGTCAATTCCCTGTCCTAAACACCCATGCCCAGCATGAAGATGCACTTATAACTTAGAGATATACTCGTCTAAAGTGTCTAATTGCATAACCTCTTTATTACAAACATCGGGTTTCTGAAGCCACGTTTTTGTTTTTGTTAACAGTTACCATTTTCAATGAACCGCTTTCAGGTTTCCGATCAATCATCAGATAACATCGTGAAGACTCGTTCCTGATCTAGTTATCAAGGCTTTGTTCGGGATGTTTACGGAGTTCAATGTAAACATTGTGCAATACTTTATTGTGGGACGTTTTAAAGTTTTTGCCAATATTCAATTACTTTCAAGTATTACTAAGTAAAGGTTATATGTCAATACATAAGCATTAATTTGTGGACACTGCATACAGGAAAAGTCTGGATTAACAGCTTGTTTGTGTTACTTGCCAATATAATCCCTTTAAATTGTTCTTTAATAAATAACAGATTATGATTAATGTCTCCATTCACCAACTACACTTAGCAATTTATGTAATAGGTACATGTTATCGCGTGGACAGATGATGATGATGATGATGATGATAGTTATGATGATGATGAATAGTGGAGATGATGATGATAGGTGATTGTTATTTTAACAGTGATGCTGCATTGATCAATTGATAATCCATCCATGTATCCATCCATCCAGCATTACTTCTCAGAAATAACTTGACCAGTTGATGTTTGTTATAAGTAACAGAAGAAGTGTTTGGTAAGTTATTCATCCATGTGTACATGAGTGCACCTGGACTTCCTGTATAAAGATATGCACATAGTTTAGAAGCACAACAAACATTTTACCTTTTTCTAGATTTAACATCAATTGTTAAACAAATTCTTACAAATTATATACATAATCACTCTTAATGTCTTCATGGGAAAACCAAGTATCAAGCAGATTGACGAAAACATGGCTGAATGATTCAACTCCGGTCCTACTAGAGAATTGAACCTGGAACTTAGAAACCAACCCTGGGTCTGATACTCCATCGCCATATCACACAAAAACAAAGTACCAAGCTGACAATGAATATGTGATTTGCTGCAGGATACAACTCCTGAGGTCTGATGAAGAATTGAACCTGGAACTTAGAAACCAACCCTGGATCTGATACTCCATCGCCATATCACACAAAAACAAAGTACCAAGCTGACAAGGAATATGTGATTTGCTGCAGGATACAACTCCTGGGGTCTGATGGAGAATTGAACCTGGAACTTAGAAACCAACCCTGGATCTGATACTCCATCGCCATATCACACAAAAACAAAGTACCAAGCTGACAAGGAATATGTGATTTGCTGCAGGATACAACTCCTGAGGTCTGATGAAGAATTGAACCTGGAACTTAGAAACCAACCCTGGATCTGATACTCCATCGCCATATCACACAAAAACAAAGTACCAAGCTGACAAGGAATATGTGATTTGCTGCAGGATACAACTCCTGAGGTCTGATGAAGAATTGAACCTGGAACTTAGAAACCAACCCTGGATCTGATACTCCATCGCCATATCACACAAAAACAAAGTACCAAGCTGACAAGGAATATGTGATTTGCTGCAGGATACAACTCCTGAGGTCTGATGAAGAATTGAACCTGGAACTTAGAAACCAACCCTGGATCTGATACTCCATCGCCATATCACACAAAAACAAAGTACCAAGCTGACAAGGAATATGTGATTTGCTGCAGGATACAACTCCTGAGGTCTGATGAAGAATTGAACCTGGAACTTAGAAACCAACCCTGGATCTGATACTCCATCGCCATATCACACAAAAACAAAGTACCAAGCTGACAATGAATATGTGATTTGCTGCAGGATACAACTCCTGAGGTCTGATGAAGAATTGAACCTGGAACTTAGAAACCAACCCTGGATCTGATACTCCATCGCCATATCACACAAAAACAAAGTACCAAGCTGACAAGGAATATGTGATTTGCTGCAGGATACAACTCCTGAGGTCTGATGAAGAAATGAACCTGGAACTTAGAAACCAACCCTGGATCTGATACTCCATCGCCATATCACACAAAAACAAAGTACCAAGCTGACAAGGAATATGTGATTTGCTGCAGGATACAACTCCTGGGGTCTGATGGAGAATTGAACCTGGAACTTAGAAACCAACCCTGGATCTGATACTTAATCATTACTGGTATACCCCTCCATGAAAAATGCAGTGGTTTGAAATTTAAATATTAAATGTTGGAATCAAAGTGTTATATATTTTTTGGTATTTATTCGGGGGATATGGTATACTGTATTCACTTGTATAAATGCTCCCCCGTAATGTAAAGCCTAAACGTAATTGCTTGTGAGACTCAAAAGTAATAATAAAACTCTTTGGTACCCAAATATTGGACTTGAACCTACAACCTTAGCAGTAAGAGGTAAAGTGATCTTGATGTGATGCCTTGAAATAACGTGAAATAATTATAATATATACATTTGTACATAAATTGTAATAGAAATATGAATATTAACTGTAATGTGAATTATCATTATATACATAATGTACATTGTGTAAAATATACTATATATATATATACATAATGTACATTTGGTAAAATATACTATATATATACATAATGTACATTGTGTAAAATATACTATATATATATATATACATAATGTACATTGTGTAAAATATACTATATATATATATATACATAATGTACATTGTGTAAAATATACTATATATATATACATAATGTACATTGTGTGACATATACTATATATATACATAATGTACATTGTGTGACATATACTATATATATACATAATGTACATTGTGAAATATACTTATACATGTATACATAATGTACATTGTATGAAATATACTATATACATAATGTACATTGTGTGACATATACTATATATATACATAATGTACATTGTGAAATATACTTATACATGTATACATAATTTACATTGTATGAAATATACTATATACATAATGTACATTGTGTGAAATATACTTATACATGTATACATAATGTACATTGTATGAAATATACTATATACATAATGTACATTGTGTGAAATATACTATATACATAATGTACAGTGTAATTTAATATATATATATATATATATATATATATATTATAATATGTACACTATAATTTATATAAAGTTTATACAATATGTACATTTTAAATGAAGTATGTTTATGCATTGAAACAATTTATTATAAACTAATACTTAATGTACCTTGTAACTGAAATAAAATATACATACATTTATATGTACACAAGAAATGAAATAAACTTTATACAATATGAACATCTTAAATGAAGTATTTTAATGAACTGACACAATAAGAAATTTTGAAAGTTCATGAATACACAGACTCAATTTACTCTGTATGAGCAGCTATAATTCTCTATTAATAACTCTTCAATTCCTGTTTTTGGACCATTGCAGCTTTATTTAGATGATGATTGAGAGTCAAACAATATCCACCCGGTCAGACTTCTGCAAAGGTATATCATATTTTTGACCAGCAAGCTAAAAAATGTTAATTGAGTGAACCACAAAGCATTAAGATAAAACATAAATAGAATATAAGAATAATGAAAACAAAGGGCAACAATCTTTAAACATGAAAATATGATAACCCTCCAACCACACCTCATCGCAAAAATATGGCGGAGCATGTAGTTGCTTCGTGAGACATATGGCACATCTCTAAGGACGATTTTCTGTTTTGCCTCATCCAAGATGGATAATATCCAAATATTAAACAAGCTGTCCATCCGCACCTTATTTAATCAGGCTAGTAGTTGCCATTTTGTTCTCTTTATGTCCTCCAAGATGTCATTCCTTAAAAAAACACGCATGACAATTCTTGAAAATGTCAACCCTATACCGTCTTGTAAAGCACAGGAAGATGGTGTGCAGAACACAAGGGTCTAACTCTGCAATTTGTTTAACACACGTTTACCATTCCAACTTTCTGTCATTTTGAATTCCTCAATCTGATTCAAAGAATGACATTAAATGTGCCCCTTCACTCAAATATTGCATCTAAACATCATTAAACAAGCCTATTTCATACGAACCAAAATTTACACCTTCCTTCCCTCTAATATAAAAACTAATAATATAACCATGGCCAAGCTGATTTTCAAGATCACTTGTTATGGATTCTCAAGAACTATATAGGTATACATCTTAACATGAACTTTACATGGATTAACAACAACTATATAGGTGTCTACATGGATTTAACATGACTTTACAAGAACTATATAGGTGTCTACATGAACTTTACCTCAATTCTCAAGAGCTATATACATGTTTACATAAACTTTACATGGATTCACAAGAACTATATACATATTAACATGGCATTTACATGGATTTGCAATAACTATATACATGTTTACATAAACTTTACAAGAACTATATACATGTTTACATGGTATTTACATAGATCTGCAATAACTATATACATGTACATGTTTACATGAAATTTACATTGATTCACAAGAACTATATAGGTGTCTACATGAACTTTACATGGATTCACAAGGACTATATAGGTGTCTACATGAACTTTACATGGATTAACAACAACTATATAGGTGTCTACATGGATTTAACAAGACTTTACAAGAATTATATAGGTGTCTACATGAACTTTACATGGATTCACAAGAACTATATAGGTGTATACATGAACTTTACCTCAATTCTCAAGAGCTATATACATGTTTACATAAACTTTACATGGATTCACAAGAACTATATACATGTTAACATGGCATTTACATGGAATTGCAATAACTATATACATGTTTACATGAAATTTACATTGATTAACAACAACTATATAGGTGTCTACATGGATTTAACAAGACTTTACAAGAATTATATAGGTGTCTACATGAACTTTACCTCAATTCTCAAGAGCTATATACATGTTTACATAAACTTTACATGGATTCACAAGAACTATATACATATTAACATGGCATTTACATGGATTTGCAATAACTATATACATGTTTACATGAAATTTACATTGATTCACAATAACTATATAGGTGTCTACATGAACTTTACATGGATTCACAAGAACTATATAGGTGTCTACATGAACACTACATGGATTCACAATAACTATTTACATTGTTGCATGACTTTGAATGAAATAATATCAACCATTAATTACCTTGCACAAACTTGATGTTGCATTTCATTATTGTTTATGCTTTACCCAGTGTATGTAAGTTATCTTACTGAACTTTTATTTTAATCAGTGATGCAAATGCCTGTCAACCTTCTTTGGAATATTAATAAACGGAAGTCGATTCAACGGAAGTAACAAAAGGAAAAACATAACTTTATACATTGTGAACTGAATCCAACATATATATTTATCTAGAGTTTAGATGTTATATTTTGTGTGTGAGTGTGTGTTGTTATGCAATAAAAACAGAATTGTCATTTGTTTCTACATAAATTAGCCTGTATATGATTTTTTGTGTAAGCAATTAGCAATGATCAATTTTCTACATCTTACAAATTGATTTGTAACTGCATGTTTGAAAAAATGTTCTTTTTACAATTATTATAATGTTCACATAAAAATCATAAACATTAGCATCTGTTTAAGCGGGTTTCAATATTCAAGTAACATTGAATGACCTCCATGACTAAAAGAAGACAAAACAATATTACAGTCAAACCTGTACTAATGGTCACCTGTTATAAGCAGCCACCTGCCTTAAGCGGCCAGTTTCAGACCCTCCCATCAAAATTTACTATATAATTTAACTGCAATAGGCGGTCACCTGGTCGACGCGGCCAGCGGCCAACATTTTTGTTCCCAAATGCATTAAAAACCTCCTAAAACGGCCACCAAATGAACAAATTTTACCGTAAAATATAAATTTTGGCATATAAAAATTTCATTACGGCCACAGAATTAATATTTAATTAAAGTACTAAAAACCAAATAAATCAAATAATTATAATATATCTTTAATTTAAAATAAGTTTCTTTTAGTTTAAACTTTCTTAATTGGCTGTAAACAAACCAAACAAAGCTGTTATACGAACGATAAGGAATTCACACTTGTAAAAAGCGCTAATTGATGAAAAATATAAAATTTGGAAATGATTTATTGTGACTTAAATCATAAATGTTTTGATTGTCAGCATGTTAACAATGCCACCAAAATGGAAGTGTTTGACTTTGGATGAACGTGTTGAGGTTGTGAAATTGTGCCAATATACAAAGATATTTCGCTAATCTGGGTGAAAATTGATGACCCTATAGTAGGCAGCCACCTTTCATAAGCAGCCAATTTGGCCCTTTCCTTTGGCTGGCTGTTAAGACAGGTTTGACTGTATAAACATTTTAGAGTAATTTTAAGCTCATAATACACTGTATCTATTAATAAATAAATGTAAAAAAAAAAGTTTATAAAATTTTAGATTTGCATTCAGTTAAGTTGTATCATGGAATCTCACTGAATGCTAACAACCAGAAATCTTAAAACCAGAAATATTAAAACCAGAAATGAAAACAAAAATCCATATCAGGTTAAAACCAGAAATGAAACTAGAAATCCATATCTGAAAAAACAGAAATCAAAACAAAAATCAATATTAGGTTGAATGCAGGTTGAACTATGTTGATTGCCAAGTTGTGTTGCTCATTTTGCCGTAACTATTCAAAGAATGGTGAATGAGGGATTACATGTAAATGAACCCTTTTTTCCAGTTGTCTGTCTGTCCGGCTAAGGTCAAATTGGTATCTGATCAATAGCTTAATTCTAAAAGGATTTATGTATTTTTTTGTATTTTGTGTGAAGCTATTTAAGTGTTTATCAAATTCAGTCATATTTTACAAGAGTTATGTCCCTTGTTCAACTTAATTTTCTGTAAAATAAAGTTTTCCCTCTTCAAAGTATCGAAGTAGCTGTATAATTATATAGTACAGGTCAAGTTAAATATTAAACAATGGCGTTCAAATTTTACAAGTGTTATAGCCCCTTTTTGTCTAGAAATTTGCATAAAGGGGGAGTCACTAATTTGGGTCTGTCCGGGTTTACGAATGGGCACATGTTGGGTAGTTGGTGTGTAAACTGGGCATTTGTTGGATACTTTTTCGCTTGTTGGGTATTTTTTCTATTGTTGGGTATACCCAATAATCATTTTGTGTGCAAATGGTTTTATTGGGTATTTATTTCGTTTCCATAACTGTACTCAACAGCACCTTTGGATTCATTTGTCCAAGTAACAAGTAATAAGTCCATTGTGAAAGACCGTAAATTAATTTATGTCAATGAGACGATTGAAACAAAGCATTCAAGCTTCTCGCAATATTGATACTGTAAGGGGAAGTAACCAATGCGGGGAGTTACACCTTAGTCTGGATTACCTGCCCCTAACACGTGTTACGCAGGGAACCAGACTAGTTATCGACTTCCGGTGAGTTTTGGCGGTGCGGAATCACATTACTTCAAAAACGGTTGGAATCGACCAAAACAGGTACGTTAACAATGATTATCCATCATTTTTTGGGTATTTTTACTATTACTTGTTGGGTGTCGACACTATTTATGTATGAAATTGGCGGTTGAATCAGTGTCGGTTTTACCCCACCCATTTCTTTACAGTGCCGATGAGAATTATTTTTTGAAAATGAAACTATTTATTCTAACTTTGGAAGGTCTCCGAATATTAGAAAGTGTCCTTGATTACAAAATAGAGAAGGATTTTATGATTTCCTCTTACGATAATGGGATTTTAGTTGAATTTTTCCTTTACAAAACTTTCACACTTGCGAAATTGGTTCTAGAAGATGCTAGGTTGTTTCATCAGTGTTTTTAAAATTTGGATATGTAAGTAGCAGCTATTTTTTTTACATTTCCTGTAAAACTGATGTAGAAAGATTTGGTTTTATCTGTTGCCGAAATCGTCAGTTGAATCTGATAAAAGAAGTTCAGATACAAGAAATTCGGATACGAACTTTAAAGCGTTTTGCACATCTGTTCTAATCTGCTCTTTTATGGATCATTGATTTTGGTTTAGATACTAAGACATTGTCAGGGGCGTTCCCAGGCCGTTTTCAAAAGTATGCACAGGGGAAGGTTGCATATGTGTTTGGGGACTTCCCCCAACAAAATTTATGTTCGTTTGGTTACCTAGAGAGCTTTTTTTTAAGTGATTTTTCAGTTAAAAGAAGAAACTGAACTACATAAATAATGTAATCATCAGTTTGCAAAAAAAAACAACATCAGTTAGTGATGCATATTTTACACCTCACCCGGATAAAGGTTTTATTGCAGCTTTCGTCTTAATATCATTTTCATTTTTTAAACATTTAAATAATACAAAGTTGTCAAGTGATTTTCCTATCCAAATTGATTTTTGATGTCCATTACTGTTGGGTACTTAATTTTAATTTTAACACAAAGATCAGCAAATTACTAAAGCAAAGGTTGTCCAAACTGATGTTGGGTTTGGTATTCATTATTGTTGAACTTATTACTTCTTTCAAGATGAAAATCTGCAAATAATGAAAACAGTTTTGAAAACAAAGTTGTCCAAATATTTCTCGAATACCAAATTGACGTTTAGTTTAGTGTCTATTATTGTTTGGTGCTTTCCTTGATTAGATTAAAAAAGTTGGTATTTTTCTTGGATACTTGTCCATATTGATCTTTGGTTAGATGTCTGTTACTTACTGTCAGGTACTCTTTTTTTTTTAACATGAAATTGATATCAGCATATAATAAGTCAGTCAGATGAAGTTGTCCAAAAATGTCTCGGATAGTTGTGCAAAATGATGTTTGGTTTGGAGTCCATTATTTAAGAAATAATACATGTATGTATCCAAGTTTGTTTAGTCGTTGAATAATTGGAGTTTGAAGTTCTTATGCGTATGATTATATCCCTAAAGGCCTTAGTGATATGTTAATATTACGCATCAGATAAGAACATCAAAAAGGGTTTTTCTATGATAAACCCAACTTAGATACTTATTATTTCGATTCTAACACAACTTATTTGGAACAACATTTGAACAAAATGATGGAACTATTTTCATTGAACATAAATTACAAAATTAATACAAATTAAGTTACGCACCTAGATTTTGCCGTTGAAGTTTCCTCCTGGTGGTCATGTTAGAATGTTTATTAAAATTAATTTTTATTCTCACATTATAAGCTGATAATTAAAATAAAGCAAGTATGCGGAGTTGTACAAAAAGTAACAAATATTTCTTGGATACATCTCCAAAATGATGTTGGATTTGATGTCCATAATTGTTAAGAACTTTTCTTCTAATATGAAAGTCAGCTGATAAAATGAAAGGACAATAAGTGAGATGATGTTGTCCAAATATTTCTTGGATACATGTCCAAATTTATGTTGGGTTTGATGTCCATAATTGTTAAGAACTTTTCTTCTAATATGAAAATCAGCTGATAAAATGAAAGGACAATAAGTGAGATGATGTTGTCCAAATATTTCTTGGATACATGTCCAAATTTATGTTGGGTTTGATGTCGATAATTGTTTAGTACTTTCCTCCTAACATGAACATCAGCTGATATTATGAAATGACAATAAGTGAGATGATGATGTCCAAATATTTCTTGGATACATGTCCAAATTTATGTTGGGTATATAACTGATGTATTGATTGTACTTGGTAATGTAACTGAATTGATATCTATATATTCTGTTTGTAATAGTTTTTCACATACATCTTAAAGGAATAAACGTGTAAGAAAAACAGCGTTGATGTCAGAGGTGTTTCATACCTGGGTCTAAACAGTTAAGGCTTTTATTGCAAGTATAGCAATCAAGTATTTTATCAGATTCAAACATTTCTTTACTTTCATTTTCAGGTCCTCCAAGTTTGATTCACGATTTTAGGTTTTGAATGTAAAATTTTTCTTATTGATCACCCAAAAAGTATGGACAGCAACAGCCAATCATAGTTTGTTTTATATTGTCCAATGAAAACAGGTCTTCCATTTAAAGAAAATGGACCCACATGTGTTTCAGCTTTTGGTCATCATATTCTTAATTTTGATTTTTGTTGTTTTGATTCTTGCATTAGTGATAATATCATGTGTTTCTGCGAGATGGAACATACTTTTTACTTCATGGAATAGTGATTTACAATAGAATGAAGAGAATTGGGTATAGTTTTTACAATTGAATAACAAGAAATTGGTGAACTCTCCCTCTTAGGGAAAAAAGGGAAAGTTTTAAGGAACAGGGAGAAGTGAGACACGTCTGCATTGATTTTACAAATTAATTTTCATAATGGATAGTTGTAAATGAGGCCACTAGATTGTTCACAAATGATATAGCTGAAGCCTTTTAACCCCATTTTGACCATGATTTTTCTGAACTTTGCCAACTATTTTTTGTTTATTTTTTTATCATTTATTTATTCTTAATTTTATATAAACCTTCTTCATATTAACATGTCTGAAATTTCATCTATCAGTAAATTGTAACAGTTGCGAGATTTTGTGGTTGTAATTTTGTAAAGTAATAAAGTCATGGTTTTTATATTTCATATCTAATAACATCTGTTAATCATTATATCCACACCATGATTTTTTGCTGTCACAAAGTTTGTCAAGAAGTATGTATCAACCTGTTGCCATGTTTCCTGAGTTTCACAAACATTTTTATTTTGTGTGAAATGTATATGTATGTATATGTTAGTTACATTGGAGGGATTGTTATCTATTTCAGTTTGATACAATGGCATACTACTCCAGCCTGCCTGGCATTCCCAAGAAAATGAAATGGCCAGTACAGTTATGCCATGGCTCTGTGGGAGAGAGAGTTACTGTTTATTGCAGATCAGACAATGCAATGTAAGTATGACCATAATAGGATAGATATACAGTCCAACTTGTATTAAACGACTGCCTTCCAGAAAAGCAAAAAGTGGTCTCTTTATAAAACGGTCTCTTAATACAAAGTTATGGCCACATTCATTAAAGATATCAATGAATACAGTACATTTTCATAAAATAAGTGCATACAAACTATGACCAACAAATGTAGCATAAAAGCGGGAGATTATTGCTTCATAATGGGAAGGAATAAAAAAAAAAAATTCAGAATATATATTTATTTCTGAAATCATCGGTCACTTCATTTTTTTTTATTTCAAAATATTTTGAATTTGAGTTTTTCTAACACCTAATCGTACAGTATTTTTCTAGCACTTTCTGATTTTGATAACTCATATCACTTGTATCCTTTCATCCAATGTTAACACTCTTCTCTAAGACATAGTCCCGGTTAAATAAATTATTGACACAGGCTAATATTCAGTGAAATACTGTCACATACTTTTGTTTGTTTGTTTTGTATGGGTCAAGGACGTTCACATAGCCCGCGAGATCAACTTCGACAGTTTCTGTAAATGACGAACTTCAACAAATTGCCGTTAGTTTACCAGCAATTAACAAATTGACACTAATCCTTTGTTTTTTTTATCAAATTCCTTTGTTATTTAATCAAAGCGAGTTTTTGCATCGCAATTATTGGTGATAAATTGTCGGCAGTTTGTAATGTATGGTTGTTTAATGGAACAAAAAGACCGACCACGGGTATGAAAATGACCGATGGTTGGTCGCTTAGACAAAAGTCGCTAAATAGTTCAAACTTGTATAAGAAAAACGTTTGGGAGGAAAAATCAGTGGTCGTTTAATACATGTTGCATGAGCATGTTGGACTGTACAGTAATGCATGAGCATGTTTGTCATGCATATCCCATTTTAGCTTGGTTAGAGTTTTACGGCAAGTACTATCAAGGCCATATCTCAATAACTACTTGATGTAATGGATTTAAACTTTACCAGCGTTGTCATTTTGTTTTGTAGCAAGAAATCAAATTGAAAATGTAACCGATTAGACCAGGGGTCAAGGGTGCCGCTTACGCCCCCTTGTGGATCCAGGGCAATGCCCTGGTAGGAGCTCCAGATGGGTAAAGCCACCTAGCCAAAAATGAATTTCAGCAATTTTAATTGACCTTGGAAGTCTTATCCTAGCATCAATTGTTTTTCCACTTGTTAGCTCGACTATTCGGAGAATATGGAGAGCTATTACAGTCACTTGTGAGTCGGCGTCGGCGTTGCTTCTTTGGTTAAAGTTTTGCCTGCTAAGTACTATCATGCACATATCTCAGTAACCACTTATGATATTGACTTGAAACTTTGTTCATGTCTTAAGGGGTGTCATACAATCAAGGCAGATAACTCTTGAAAAAATTTAGTACAAATTATGGCCCTTGTTTGACTTTGAAAATTTGGTTAAAGTTTTGCCTGCTAGGTACTATCATGCACATATCTCAGTAACCACTTATGATATTGACTTGAAACTTTATTCATGTCTTTAGGGGTGTCATACAATCAAGGCAGATAACTCTTGAACAAATTTAGTACAAATTATGGCCCTTGTTTGACTTTGAAAATTTGGTTAAAGTTTTGCCTGCTAGGTACTATCATGCACATATCTCAGTAACCACTTATGATATTGACTTGAAACTTTGTTCATGTCTTTAGGGGTGTCATACAATCAAGGCAGATAACTCTTGAACAAATTTAGTACAAATTATGGCCCTTGTTTGACTTTGAAAATTTGGTTAAAGTTTTGCCTGCTAGGTACTATCATGCACATATCTCAGTAACCACTTATGATATTGACTTGAAACTTTGTTCATGTCTTTAGGGGTGTCATACAATTAAGGCAGATAACTCTTGAAAAATTTAGTACAAATTATGGCCCTTGTTTGACTTTGAAAATTTGGTTAAAGTTTTGCCTGCTAGGTACTATCATGCACATATCTCAGTAACCACTTATGATTTTGACTTGACTCTTCGTTAATGTCTCTAGGGGTGTCACACAGTCAAGTCAGATAACTCTTCTATAAATTTAGTACAAATTATGGCCCTTGTTTGACTTTGAAAAATTTGGTTAAAGTTTTGCATGCAAGGATCTATCATGCACATATCTCAGTAACCACTTATGGTTGTTATATCAAACCTTGCAATAGTGTTCAGGGTAAATTTTGTATCAAACAATTAATTTACCAAAAATTAAATCTATAGTTATAGATTTTGACTTTTTTTATGATTCAACTTTCCTAGTTTATACTTAATAGTTAGCAGAATTTTGTTTTGCTATTATACTGATAAAAGTTTTGTTTTATTAGCAAACACCCACAATAGTCGAGCGTGCTGTCTTATGGACAGCTCTTGTTTCAATCTCTTGTTAAATAGTGACCAGTTTAAAATATGCATCCATTGCCGTTGGTGGCATCTAGCAGGTGGCTGTCTTATCCAGTGTCAAAATATGAGCATTTTCAATCAGACTGCACAGCTTAGGCCATATTGAGCAGGTGGCCATCATATAAAGGCAGTCAGTTTTCATAATTTAAACTTAAATGGTCTGGAACTCAGTGAAACACAAAGTTGACACTTTCAAGAACAGTGTTTTGTGCTATTGTAACTGTGAAAAAAAATCACTTCTAAAGTTTGGTTGTAAAACTTAGGTTTGTACCAAAATCATCCTAGTGAATCTTTGATAGTGTCATTAATTACATAATAATGTATTAGTTTTAGTGTGAAAAGGGATCAGTTACAAACGTTCCCAGATAAGCATCTCCATGAAAGAGGACTGGGTATATATCTTTAAAAAATTGTTATTTTTTTTAATGTTTATTCTTCATTGTTGGCTATTCAAAGGGTACTTACAGTATTGACTTTCATTATTCAGAAATACGCTACAACATCTGAATGAAAAACTTACACAGGTATCCTAATAAGTAGATCTTACAACTTTCAATGAATTCAAATTTCAATCATTTCAGATCGAAATGCAATATTACAATTATATCTTAAGGCATTCCTCTCAGATAAAATCTGTCAGCTTTGGTTAACTGACCTTGCTTAGTAGCCCAGTATTTGCTTGTCTGGCTTTAGTGAGGCCCTTGCTTTTCCTCTGTAAAAACAGTTGTTGAAATCTTTGAATAGCCAAGTTTATTCAGTGTTGAATTGTTAGGCCAAAAAAATTATGTGGTTTGGGACACATATGTGTTTTAGTCCATTCTGAAAATTTGTCAGTGTGAATATTGTCGAGTGTGATATGATTTTTTTCCTATCAGCAAATTTTGGTGAACTATTATATATATGACAAAGATGGCTTGTGGAGCTATTGGTCACTTTTGTATTAACCTTATCTTGACAGGAGCAAACAAAATCTTACTTATAGGGTTGGGGTGGGGGGGGGGGGGGGCATGCTACCCTAATTTATGTTCCTAACCACACAATTTTTAATGCCTTGTTAACCAGGTTTTTAAAAAAAAGACTTTGTTATTTGAATGCCGATATGGTATGTCTAGCTGGCGGGCGGGCGTGTTTGCAGGCAGGCTTCAGCATTTGGTTTCTGTTCAATAACTTCAGTTAGGAGTGACCCTATGGTTTCCGCTCAAAAACTCAAGTTAGGAGTGACCCTTTGCAATGAAACTTGGTCTGTAGGTATCTTGTGAGGAGACTAAGCTGTCAAGGTAACAGTTACTAAAAAAAGAAGAATTGTTTCTGCTCAATAACTCTAGTTAGGAGAGACCCTTTGCAATGAAACTTGGTCTGTAGGTAGCTTGCATGGAGACAAAGCTTTCGCAAACATGGTTTCGTGGCATTGCCATGTTTCTTTTTTCTTGTATTAATTATTTTGTACCCTAAGGTACTTATATTTAAACCTTCACTGCATACAGTGTATTTCACACCTATTGTTGAAAATATAAACATGACAATTTGTCACTTTATCAATAAGATATTATTAAGGTTTCTATATCAAATCAATATAAAATAAAGCAAAAATATGAAATTTGACCTTACAGCTGTCAATGTTAAGTACTAGAAGCAGTGCCTTTTCCAAGTTATCTAAACAGCATTAAAGATACATCAGCATTTGCACACCTATAGGTTTTTTTTCAGTATGTAATAAAAAGATGGTTTATACAATAATGACAGAAAATCATACACTGTAACTGATGTTATCAGAAAATAATCAAGATGACAGGCCATTTGAGCCCTGTAATTGATTAATTTAAAATTAAATTAAATGTAATCAGAACTTTGATGATTACTGATTACACATGATTACAAGGAATCATGTAATCAATTACAGCTGATTACAATTACAATTAACGATTACCACATCTGATGTTGGGTAGTCTGTCCATAGGATTGTTTGGTATGCAATTTGCTTACAGTAAAAAATTGGAATGTCCAATTGGGTACATTGTTCATATATATGTTGGGTAGTCTGTCCATGGGATTATTTGGTATGCTACTTGCTTAAATTAAATATTGGAATTGGTGTCCTGTTGGTCCATATTGTTGTTGGATACATTGTCTATTTATTATGCCCCCTTCGAAGAAGAGGGGTATATTGGTTTACAGATGTCGGTCCGTCTGTCTACCAAGTGGTTTCCGGATGATAACTTGAGAACACATCGGCCTACCATCTTGAAAGTTGATGTGGAGGTTGGTCATGACCAGCAGTCTTTTTAAGGCCACATGTATTTTTTTATGGTAAGGCCAAATATTTTTGTGTGCAGGTTGGTCATCACCAGTAGATGACCCCTATTGATTTTGAAGTCAGGTCTAAGGTCAAGGTCACATTGACCTTCGATAACTTGACCATTATAGGTGGTGCTTTTATTTAGTCTAGGTTTATAGGGGGGGGGGGGGGCATACATGTTTTACAAACATCTCTTATTTATATCTTGGATACATTGTCCATTTATATGTTGGGTGGTCTGTCAATAGAACTGTTTGTAATGCTACTTGCTTAAATGAAATATTGGAATCAGCAACCTTTTTGCCCATAGTGTTGTTGGATACATAGTCCATTAATTTGTTGGATAGTCTGTCCATAGGATTGTGTTGGTATGCAACTTGCTTTAAGTAAATATTTGAGTCAGTGTTCATTTCACCCATATTGTGCTTGGATACAAACACATCAAATTGGCTGCTTAAGCAAGGTGACCACTTTAGAAAGGATATTATTTTTAAAGTTATTATAAAAATTCTACATTCAAGCAGGTTTCGACCTTAACTCTTGTGCAGCAAGTATTAGGCATCCAATTAAAGGTCTGAAAGGCCAAGTTGTAAATTTGACTGCTTTATAATACAATTCTGATTAATTGTAGTCAATTGTAGTCAATTTTCTGTGTATGTGAAGAGCTGTGGTTTTCTGTTGCTATAAAGAACCACAACAAAACGATAATAGTTCATAGCCCATTACAAATATTCTTCCATAAAAACAATTTATCGATATGAAAATGGACGCAATATTGAAAAACAACAGCTCTTCACCTACATCGATATTCCGTTCAAATCTTAATTGTTGAAGAGATTTGCATAATCTGGTACTGAATTTTTTAAGGAATGAAACACTGTCTTCAACTTAACATATTTCAAGGAGACATTTCCAAAGCTATTAGGAGACAATCAACCAAACACTAAATTTTAATGAGACAATTGTCCCAAAAATGTTTTTTTTCTAATGAGGGAGGCATTTTCAAAATTACTTTAGACTATATCTTGCTCCTTTCCAATCACTGGAAACAGAAGTAGCTGCTGGTACTTGATTGTACATACCGTATTATAATAATATAATATTCCCTATGTATTTTAAAAATTCTTATTTTAATTTCAGCCTTAATGAAAAGGAAGTCCTCCAGTCTTGCTGCTTTCCTCGCAGATACAGAGTGGGCTTCAGGTTTGTTTGAAATATTAGAATTTTAATTGGAATGACACAAGAAAAACATAAAATGCTTCTGCTGTTCAGTATAGGGAATTCTTAAGCTACTTGTGGATTATGTTCACCTGATAATTTTAAACTAAAACAATGTTTTATAATCAACCTAAGTTGGTAACAATTAAATCACACCCTAAAACTGTAACACTTCAAAAATCAATGAGAAAAGTCATACTCAATATAGCAGCTGATATGATTTGCTTTAAAAATATTTTATTTAGAGCAGCTAAAACTTTGTGTATTGCTTACAACTTCCACCACTTTGTAATACTGGTGTGAACATGAATCAGCACAACAATAACTGTCATTTTCTTTAATATACATGTGTGAATGTTGTCAAATGTTAGCGTAAACCTGAATCAGCAGGGCTTAAATCTGCGCTAATTGCTTGAAATTTTTGAACCCGCTATTATCAGTATGTTTGCAGTATAAGTTTTCCAATTGAGACTTATAGGTAAATTATATGTAAAAGAAAGCGTTGAAATGTTGTTGTAACAATTATATCCACTATATAAATCTTTAGTGATCCTTATTAGCACACCTGAGCATGATGTCAAATCAAAGGAAAACATTATGAACACTCAAATGGCCATATTTTCTACTGTAGCAACTTCAGACCTGAACATTTGTCTGGATGATCTGTAGGTCAAGTTCAAATCTGGGTCATCTGGGGTCAAAAACTAGGTCATTATGTTAAATAAAAGATAAACATTGTGAATACTCAAGAGGCTGTATTTTCAACTGGAACAACTTCAAACTTAATGAGAATGTTTGTCTTGATGATCTCTATGTCTAGTTTGAATCTTGGTGATTATAATTGGGTAAAAAAACTAGGTCACTAAGTCAAATCAAAGAAAAACATGAACACTCTAGAGGTCGTATTTTCACATGGAACAACTTGAAACTGGATCAGAATATTTGTCTTGGTGATCTCTAGGTCTAGGACGAAAGTGTGTCATGCGGGGTCAGAAAGTAGGTCACTAGGTCAAATAAAAGAAAAACCTTATTTTACAAAAAGTTACATAAGGAAAACTTTAAGAATCTTCTTCTTTGTAACTCTAAGGCCCAGAGCTTCTAACTCTTAAGGGACAGAGCTTCGATATTCGGTTTGCAGTTTTGGCAGTTTGGCAAACAAACGTCAATTACCGTATTTCCCCGTTCAAACGCCCCCGGGGGCATTACATTTTGCCAAAAAAATGGCCCAAATATTGTTTAGTCCTTGTTTAAACGCCCATTTCTTAAATCTCCTCTTTCATTTGCACGCTTGAGACGACCCCCGTTTTCCGAAAAATCAATAATACGCTTTGTCCTGTATCTGGTTTAACAAGTGGGGTCACCTTATGATAAAAAATTACACATGTTTTAAAACTGAGGTTGACTCAAGCGTTTAATGTGTGTTTTGTGTTTGGATTAAATTAATAAATTTTGTGTGTAAAGGGTTGGGGGCGGTTATTAGGGGGGAGCGTTAAAAGGGGAAAATACGGTACCTTGAATGACCTTGACCATGACCTTTTGACTTGCTTGTTTTTGCAGCTATAATGCTGTAACTGGTATCATGTGTACGGTTTTGCCAATTAGTTTATACAAATATCAATATTTACCTAGGATGACTTTGACTGTGACTGTTGACCTATTTTTTTGTTTTGAAGCCACAGTGTTAAATTCAGACCAGTTGTACAGTTTTGCAAACTTGTTTCAACAAAATTCAATACATACCTTAAGCTTGCAAAAGAATTTCAGTGTTTGATCTTGTCTATCATATTTGATGCAGTTGATCATGCAGACATTCTACAGCAGATTCTTTCACTTGTTTTTCATTAAGTTCAAAGAAAATCAGGTGAGCAATATAAGGCCATTATGGCCCTCTCGTAATTTCACCATGAGTTTTTTACATGATATCGCCGCAAGTTCATCCCTCATACAACACGTAGACCCCCCTCCCCAGGTTTTGCTTCAAATATGTCATAAAATAGTAAGCTCTGGTTATAACGAGCAAACACAAACTACTTCGTGTCAGTGACAAAAGTTTAAGGTGTTTGTTAATTGAAATGCATGCATGGGCGCAGAATATTTGTTTGGAATATACTGTAGATAGGCTTAAATTTCATTAAGTTTTATATTTTTGCTAATATTTGCAGATTCAATGAGTCAAGAAATCAAAAACTTGCATAATAAAAGCCAGTTAATATCTGTTATGTTAAAAACATGGTCGTGCAAATTCTAATCTCACGATTATGTTCAAAATAGAAATAACAAGAAACTAAGACCTCGTGAATTTAAGCCAACTTACAGTTGTGTATGTTTACATGTTCATTTTCTTTCCACAGATTTGGAATTTTACGATGATCCTGTTAGCAGTGATTCCAATGATCGTGTGAGCAGTGGCGACAAAGACCTTGTTAGCAGTCATGTGAAAGATAGTGTAAGCAATGATGACAGAGATCATGTAAGCGGTGATTGCAAAGACGGTGAAAATAATGTTGACAAAGATCGTGTAAGCAATGATGACAAAGATAGTGTAAGCAGTCATGGGAAAGATAGTGTAAGCAATGATGACAGAGATCATGTAAGCGGTGATTGCAAAGACGGTGAAAATAATGTTGACAAAGATGGTGTAAACAATGATGACAAAGATAGTTTAAGCAGTCATGGGAAAGATAGTGTAAGCAATGATGACAGAGATTGTGTAAGCGGTGATGACAAAGATTGTGTAAGTATTGATGATAAAGATAGGCTAAGAAGTGATGCCAAAGATCATGTATGCAAAGATAATGTAAGCAGTGATGATGAAGATCATATAAGCAGTCAAGACAAAAAACGAGTAAGCAGTCATGGGAAAGATAGTGTTAGCAATGATGACATCGATAGTGTAAGCAGTCATGTGAAAGATGGTGTAAGCAATGATGACAGAGATCATGTAAGCGGTGATTGCAAAGACGGTGAAAATAATGTTGACAAAGATCGTGTAAGCAATGATGACAAAGATAGTGTAAGCAGTCATGGGAAAGATAGTGTAAGCAATGATGACAGAGATCATGTAAGCGGTGATTGCAAAGACGGTGAAAATAATGTTGACAAAGATGGTGTAAACAATGATGACAAAGATAGTTTAAGCAGTCATGGGAAAGATAGTGTAAGCAATGATGACAGAGATTGTGTAAGCGGTGATGACAAAGATTGTGTAAGTATTGATGATAAAGATAGGCTAAGAAGTGATGCCAAAGATCATGTATGCAAAGATAATGTAAGCAGTGATGATGAAGATCATATAAGCAGTCAAGACAAAAAACGAGTAAGCAGTCATGGGAAAGATAGTGTTAGCAATGATGACATCGATAGTGTAAGCAGTCATGTGAAAGATGGTGTAAGCAATGATGACAGAGATCATGTAAGCAGTGATTGCAAAGACGGTGAAAATAAAGTTGACAAAGATCGTGTAAGCAGTGATGACGAAGATAGTGTAAGCAGTCATGGGAAAGATAGTGTAAGCAATGATGACAGAGATTGTGTAAGCAGTGATTGCAAAGACGGTGAAAATAATGTTGACCAAGATCGTGTAAGCAGCCATGGGAAAGATGGTGTAAGCAATGATGACAAAGATAGTGTAAGCCAAGATGAAAATGACTACACTGATGCTGATGCAGATTATATTGTTTCTGATGGAGATTTTGTCAGCAATTCTTACTCCAGTGAATCGAGCACAATCAGTTTAATGAACATGATGAAGATTAAATGTGCCAAGACCAAACTTCAATGTAAAAACAAAGCAAAATTGAAGTATAAACATCTATATAAAAGAAGTGAAAAGGAATTAACAGGAAAGGGTAAAAGTAGTGTCACTTCTGAAGATGAAGCTAAATATGAAAATGATGACAAAGACAGAAAAGGAGTAAAAAGGAAAATGAAGATGAAAAGAAAGGCAGGCAGTGACTCAACTGAAAGTGAATCGGACGATTTCAGTGAAAGTTCTGCTGAAGTTAGAGAAAAAAGTGCAATGAAAAGGAAGTATGACAGTAAAAGCTCAGAAGAGCTGATCAAATCTAAAGTCAGCAAAAAAATGAAAAGCTATGTCAGTTCTAGAAAGTATAATAGAAGTGAAATTTCTGAAGATGAGTCTACATCTGACAATGGTGACAATGATAGTGAAAATTGGAATTGTGAAGACGGGAATTGTGAACCTGTTGAAGTGGATGAAAGCACCAGTGAAAGTGAAGAAAGCTCTGAATATGCCATTAAAAGAAAGAATATTAAAGGTAAAAGAGTTAAAAGACACCATAGCAGTCACAGCAATAAAATAAAAACCACTGATGTAAGCAGCTTTAAGAGTTCTGTGAATAAAAGCATTCTGGTATCCAGTGAACATGATGAAAGCTCTGATAACAAGAAACCAAAAGGCAAAGGTAAAATCTATCCAAGAAATAGAAACATCCCTATCTCCCCTAGTGAAAGCACCAGTGAAAGTGAAGAAAGCTCTGAATATGCCATTCTCTACCAAGACTGTTCAGATCACGACACCCAGGTCAACTTTACCCCACTCGGGGGTAACTTTATTTTACAGGCTTTATAGGAAAAACTTATAAAATCTCTGAAACCACAAGGCTTAGATATTTAGCTTGTAGCATTGCCTAGTAGACCTCTACCAAGACTGTTCAAATCACGACACCCTGGTCAAAATTTACTCCACCCGGGGGTAACTTTATTTTACATAGGAAAAACATCTCTGAAAATACAAGGATTAGAGCTTAGATATTTAGCGATGCCTAGTGGACCTCTTCCAAGATTGTTGCAGATGTGCTTTGTTGACTGGTGAGTGAGACCGGGCCAGTGGCCCTGTTGTATAAGATATAGATGACTTTAAAGATTTATTTTGTATCTGGGATAAAAAAAGATTCAGACTTTTCAATCATACCTTCTATAAAATAAACAATTGTATGTTCAAATCACATGTTGTTGACTTTTTGTTGTACTCCACTTTTTAGTAAGTGAACTTTTGTGACTGCCTAATGTGTTTTCTGTCCAGATTCACCTTGTGTATCACTACTAGAGACCACATTTTATACCCAGATATCATGAAAAGTGGTCCGTTTGCTGTGATTATTTCTGGGGTGATGATTTCTAAGTCGAGTTTGAAACTGGGTCATGTAAGGTGAAAGGATCAGCAAGTCCTGTGAAAGGTTTATATCTGTAAGATTGATCAAAGTAGGTCATCTAGAGTTGGGTTCTCTATGATAAACAGTAAAATTTCATCTACCATTCATAATATTAAGAGGAAATGTGAATTCCTTTGTACCAATAGTCTGGTTTTATTGTTGACCGATGGGACACGTTTATGTGGAGTTGCTTGCACTTACAAAATTTATTTCTTGTCGGTATGGTTTGATTTGGTAAGGATTAGTTTAGGTCAAAGTAATTGTTTGGTTGTTTCTTGAGGTTTTCTTAGTTGGGTAGTCTGTCCAAATATTAGTTGGTTATAGGTCAAAGTAATTGTTGGGTTGTCCGTCCATCCATCTTTGGTATATTACTTGTAGCAGTCTGAGCATCTTTGTATTGCGTTGACTGTCCAAAGCCAACTTAGTTATAGGTCAAAGTAATTGTTGGGTTGTCCATCCATACCCTGTTTAGTATATAAGTAACTGATTCCTATTTGATGTAGCAGTCTGAGCATTTCTCACTTGGGTAGTCTGTCCAAAGCTTTTGGTTATAGATCAAAGTTGTTGTTGGGTTGTCCATCCCTGTTTGGTATATTTCTTGTAGTAGTCTGAGCAATTCTCTATTTGGCAAACTGTCCAAAGCCAATTGGTTATACTATATAATATAAGTCAAAGTAATTGTTGGGTTGTCCGTCCATCCATGTTTGGTATATAAGTAACTTCTATTTCATGTAGCAGTCTAAGCATTTCTCACTTGGGTAGTCTGTCCAAAGATTAGTTGGTTATAGGTCAAAGTAATTGTTGGGTTGTCCGTCCATCCATCTTTGGTATATTACTTGTAGCAGTCTGAGCATTTCTCAGTTGGGTAGTCTGTCCAAAGATTAGTTGGGTATAGATCAAAATAATTTTTTCGTTGTTCATCCATCCATGTTTGGTATATAAGAAACTGATTCGTATTTCATGTAGCAATCTGAGCATTTCTCAGTTGGGTAGTCTGTCCAAAGATTAGTTGGGTATAGATCAAAATAATTGTTTGGTTGTTCGTCCATCCATGTTTGGTATATAAGAAACTTATTCATATTTCATGTAGCAATCTGAACATTTCTTAGTTGGGTAGTCTGTCCAAAGATTAGTTGTTTATTCGTCAAAGTAATTGTTGGGTTGTCCATCCATCCATGTTTGGTATATTTCTTGTAGCAGTCTGAGAGTTGGGTAGTCTGTCCAAAGATTAGTTGGTTAAAGGTCAATGTGATTGTTGGGTTGTATGTCCATCCATATTTGGTATATTTCTTGTAGCAGTCTGAGAGTTTTGTAGTTGGGTAGACTGTCCAAAGATTAGTTGGTTATAGGTCAAAATAATTGTTGGGTTGTCCGTCCATCCATGTTTGGTATATAACTTGTAGCAGTCTGAGCATTTCTCACTTGGGTAGTCTGTCCAAAGATTAGTTGGGTAAGGTCAAAATAATTGTTGGGTTGTCTGTTCATCCATGTTTGGTATATAAATTGTAGCAGTCTGAGCATTTCTCACTTGGGTAGTCTGTCCAAAGATTAGTTGGGTAAGGTCAAAATAATTATTTGGTTCATCCATCCATGTTTGGTATATAAAACTGATTCGTATTTCATGTAGCAATCTGAGCATTTCTCAGTTGGGTAGTCCATCCAAAGATTAGTTGGTTATAGGTCAAAGTAATTGTTGGGTTGTCCGTCCATCCATCTTTGGTATATTACTTGCAGCAGTCTGAGCATTTCTCAGTTGGGTAGTCTGTCCAAAAATAAGTTGGTTATAGGTCAAAGTTATAGTTGGGTTGTCCGTCCATCCATCTTTGGTACATTACTTGTAACAGTCTGAGCATTTCTCACTTGGGTAGTCTGTCCAAAGCTTTTGGTTATAGATCAAAGTTGTTGTTGGGTTGTCCGTCAATCCATCTTTGGTACATTACTTGTAGCAGTCTGAGCATTTCTCACTTGGGTAGTCTGTCCAAAGATTAGTTGGGTTAGGTCAAAATAATTATTTGGTTGTTCATCCATCCATATTTGGTATATAAGAAACTGATTCGTATTTCATGTAGCAATCTGAGCATTTCTCAGTTGGGTAGTCCATCCAAAGATTAGTTGGTTATAGGTCAAAGTAATTGTTGGGTTGTCTGTCCATCCATGTTTGGTACATTACTTGAAACAGTCTGAGCATTTCTCACTTGGGTAGTCTGTCCAAAGCTTTTGGTTATAGATCAAAGTTGTTGTTGGGTTGTCCGTCCATCCATCTTTGGTACATTACTTGTAGCAGTCTGAGCATTTCTCACTTGGGTAGTCTGTCCAAAGATTAGTTGGGTTAGGTCAAAATAATCATTTGGTTGTTCATCCATCCATATTTGGTATATAAGAAACTGATTCGTATTTCATGTAGCAATCTGAGCATTTCTCAGTTGGGTAGTCCATCCAAAGATTAGTTGGTTATAGGTCAAAGTAATTGTTGGGTTGTCCGTCCATCCATGTTTGGTATATTTCTTGTAGCAGTCTGAGCATTTCTCAGTTGGGTAGTCTTTCCAAAGATTAGTTGGGTATAGATCAAAATAATTGTTTGGTTGTTCGTCCATCCATGTTTGGTATATAAGAAACTGATTCATATTTCATGTAGCAATCTTGAGCATTTCTTAGTTGGGTAGTCTGTCCAAAGATTAGTTGGTTATTCGTCAAAGTAATTGTTGGGTTTTCCGTCCATCCATGTTTGGTATATTTCTTGTAGCAGTCTGAGAGTTTTGTAGTTGGGTAGTCTGTCCAAAGCTTAGTTTGTTATAGGTCAATGTGATTGTTGGGTTGTATGTCCATCCATGTTTGGTATATTTCTTGTAGCAGTCTGAGCATTTCTCAGTTGGGTAGTCTGTCCAAAGATTAGTTGGGTATAAGTCAATGTGATTGTTGGGTTGTATGTCCATCCATGTTTGGTATATTTTTTAGCAGTCTTGAGAGTTTTGTAGTTAGGTAGTCCATCCAAAGATTAGTTGGTTATAGGTCAAAGTAATTGTTGGGTTGTCTGTCCATCCATGTTTGGTATATAAGTAACTTCTATTTCATGTATCAGTCTGAGCATTTCTCAATTGGGTAGTCTTTCCAAAGATTAGTTGGGTATAGATCAAAATAATTGTTCGGTTGTTCGTCCATCCATGTTTGGTATATAAGAAACTGATTCATATTTCATGTAGCAATCTGAGCATTTCTTAGTTGGGTAGTCTGTCCAAAGATTAGTTGGTTATTCGTCAAAGTAATTGTTGGGTTTTCCGTCCATCCATGTTTGGTATATTTCTTGTAGCAGTCTGAGAGTTTTGTAGTTGGGTAGTCTGTCCAAAGCTTAGTTTGTTATAGGTCAATGTGATTGTTGGGTTGTATGTCCATCCATGTTTGGTATATTTCTTGTAGCAGTCTGAGCATTTCTCAGTTGGGTAGTCTTTCCAAAGATTAGTTGGGTATAGATCAAAATAATTGTTTGGTTGTTGGTCCATCCATGTTTGGTATATAAGAAACTGATTTATATTTCATGTAGCAATCAGTTGGGTAGTCTGTCCAAAGATTAGTTGGTTATAGGTCAAAATAATTGTTGGGTTGTCCGTCCATATCCTGTTTGGTATATAATTAACTGATTTATATTTCATGTAGCAGTCTGAGCATTTCTCAGGTGGGTAGTCTGTCAAAAGCTTAGTTGGTTATAGGTCAAAGTAATTGTTGGGTTGTCCATCCATCCATGTTTGGTATATTACTTGTACCAATCTCAGCTTTTCTCAGTTGGGTAGTCCGTCCAAAGATTAGTAGGTTATAGGTCAAAGTAATTGTTGGGTTGTCCGTCCATCCATGTTTGGTATATTACTGGTAGCAATCTGAGCATTTCTCAGTTGGGTAGTCTGTCCAAAGATTAGTAGGTTATAGGTCAAAATAATTGTTTGGTTGTTCGTCCATCCACGTTTGGTATATAAGAAACTTATTCCTATTTCATGTAGCAATCTGAGCATTTCTTAGTTGGGTAGTATGTCCAAAGCTTAGTTGGTTATAGGTCAAAGTAATTGTTGGTTTGTCTGTCCATCCATGTTTGGTATATTTCTTGTAGCAGTCTGAGCATTTCAGTATTGGGTGGACTGTCCGAAGTTAAGTTGGTTATGAGTCAAATGTAACTGGTTGTCCGTCCAGACCCTGTTTGGTGCATTTCTCGTAGCAATCTGAGCATTTCTATATTAGGTAGTCAGTGTAAAGCTTTGTTGGTTATAGGTCAAAGTAATTTTTGGGTTGTCCATCCATCCATATTTGGTATATTTTATGTAGCAGTCTGAGCATTTCTTTATAGGGTAGTCTGTCCAAACTCTATCTAGTATTTAAATAATATCTGTTGAAGTGCTGTTATGTGTGAAATGTTTATTAATGTGTTGGATAATCTAGTAAAATGATAATACTGTTATATTTGTTGGGTTTTCTCTTCATACTCATTTGGTATGGACTGATAACCAAGATATGCCCAAATGTGAGAAGCCTTTTTTTCTATCCAATAATGTTTGAATTGTACCCAACAGTAGAACCCAAGTAAGGTTTGGACAAATGACTCAATATATGCCCATATGTAGGTCCGTCCGTCCATCCGCTCGTCAGTCTATCTGTCTGACCGTCCATCACACTTTGGTTTCCATGCAATAACTTAAGAATGCCTGAATCAGATATTTTGAAATTTTATTACAATCTTTTATAATGGCCAAACACAGGCTAAGTTCAATTTTCAGGGTTGTGGCATTTGGCGTTCTACAGTTATGACCCTTTAATTTGTGAAAAGTCATATTTTAAGGGGTTTCCGTGTAACAACTTAAGAATGAACAAATCTTTTGAAATATCTATGCAATGTTTATTATGACAAAACACAGGCTAACTTCAATTTTAGGGGTTGTGGCATTTGTCGTTCTACAGTTATGCCCCTTTAATTTGTAAACAAGAATTCCGCAGAATGATATGTTTCCCCGTGTCCCCTTTGACCGTTAATATACAAATGTAAGAGAAAAAAATTAAAATATCATATTCATGCAAGATTTATCTAACTTGGTTAATGTAGTAGGTTTAATGACTAAGGAATATTGTAGGAAGTACTGTGTGAAGTTCGATCAAATACATTAAGTGATTTTTGAGATATGAACTTGATGGTAGTTGCACACAAAATTTTAACCAGTATTTATAAGTAAAACATATTTAAAAAAACAACTTTAACCAGTATTTATAAATAAAACATTTAAAAAAGATAAAAAAATAAAAAATAAAATTAAAAATAAAAAAGAATATTTTTTGTTAAAATATTTAAAAATAAAAGTACTCAGCATCTGCATTATATTATGTAATGCAGGGTGTTAGTTGTAACTATGATACAATTATGAGTGTCTTAGCACTAGTACTAATTGAGAAATAGTGTAAAAATTAAAACAACTTTGGAGGTAAATGCAAAATTCAGCATCAAACAATGTCAATGGACCATGAAATGTAGGTCACACTCAGCATCTGCATTATTTTATGTGATGAAGGGTGTTCTTTGTAACTTTGATCCAAATATGAGTGTCCTAGCACTTGAACTTGTTGAGAAATAGTGTAAAAATGAAAACTTAATGTATGAGGTAAATGCAAAATTCAGCATCAAACAAAGTCAATGGACCATGCAATGTAGGTCATACTCAGCATCTGCAGTATATAATGTGATGCAGGGTGTTAGTTGTAACTATGATCCAAGTATGAGTGTCCTAGCACTTCTACTTGTTGAGAAAGTGTTAAAACGAAAACTTAACGTTGGAGCTAAATATAAATGTTTGACGTCACCGTCGACGGAAAAGCAACACCATAATCTCGTCTCTCCTTCGTCATGGAAAGAAAAAAATCATATTTTTGGGGGGGGGTTCCGTGCAATAACTTAAGAATGCCTGAATCAAATCTTTTAAAATTTTAATACTATGTTTATAATGACAAACCACAGACTAAGTTTGATTTTAGGGGTTGTGGCATTTGTCATTCTACAGTTATCACGCAGCCCCTTTAAATTGTAAATAATTGTATTTTTGTGGGTTTCCGTGCAATAACTTAAGTATGCCTGAATCAAATCTTTTGAAAAAAGCAAGGGACATAAATTCACAGAATTTGCTTGTTAATTAAATTCGTTTTTGGTAAATTTAACTAATATAAAGCTGGATCATGCATGTCCTATGGATGCACGTATAGTTCTATACCTGAATGTCAATAACAAACTTTTTGTCTCTTTTCCCCCATCCCCCCTGGGTGACCTATTTCAGCCACTTTCATAGATGGCATGGGGAGGACCATCCTATCACAATATACAGAGTAAATTTATTAGAAATACAGAGTAAAAAAATTAAAATGTGATGTAAAAAAATTACAATTTAATAAACTACATTGTACATGAATGAAAGATTAAGAGATCATATTTGAATAAGATAATTTGTATATAATTACCATAGTAAAAAAAAAGAATAAAAAAGAATTCTCTCCACCCTGATAAATTAATGCTCCTTATATTTATGTAGAAATGTGAATAATTAGTTCATGCATATGATTTTATTGGGCATATGCATTGTCAATTCCGTCGTCAAGAAATTGAAGAAATTTAAGTGCATGTAATGGAAAGGGTTTACATAAAAATATTTTGTAAAATCTGATCTTTTTTAAATTAAGCAATTATATTATTATTTTTTAAATAATTAATGTAGGAATCTCAAATGGTTTTTCCAGTTGCTTCTTGAGTGTAAATTCTATGCTTTACAGTTTTTTAATCAATTTAATATGGAATGTAATATTTAGTTTCAAGTATTATCACAAGTTTTTTATTGTGCACAGATTAAAGAGACCCTCCAAGCGGTCAACGGCACCATCTCAAGATTGTACACCAATTTGAAAATTAATTAACCCCTTTGGGTGTCCAACTTTCAAAACATAATGATAACAAAATTATGGCAATACAAGGGGAAGAAGGGCAAACCAATTTACAGTTCTACCAATTGAAGACTAGATTAGCTTATGGGATAATGTTTCAGTGTTTCAGTCTTCCAACAACTTTTCCCTACCATGTTGACATCTCCTTGATCAACCAAAAACTCACACCATCCAGTAGCACCGTCCATACATTCTCTTTTGGAATGCTCCTTCCGTCCCTATGTTTCAATGCTCTCTCTCTCTCTCTCTATCTCTCACCATCTCTCCCACACACATACACACCCCACCTCCACCCCCACACACTACTACCACCACAGAGAGAGAGAGAGAGAGAGAGAGAGAGAGAGAGAGCATACACACCATCACAGAGAGAGAGAGAGCATACACACAATCTTACACACACCATCACCATCACAGAGAAAGAGAGCTCGAGAGCTCACATACACACAATTATACACACACCACCACCATCACTGAGAGAGAGAGAGCTCACATACACACAATCTTACACACACCACCACCACCATCACAGAGAGAGAGAGCTCATGTACACACAATCATACACACACCACCACCATCACACAGAGTGAAAGAGAGAGCTCACATACACACAATCTTACACACATCACCACCATCACAGAGAGAGAGAAAGAGAGAGAGAGAGAGAGAGAGAGAGAGAGAGAGAGAGTGAAAGAGAGAGAAAGAGAGAGAGAGAGAGAGAGAGCACAAACAGATCTTACACACGTTCACAATACAGCAGCATACACACACATTCACAATACAGCAGCATACACACACGTTCACAATACAGCAGCATACACACACGTTCACAATACAGCAGGATACACACATGTTCACAATACAGCAGCATACACACACGTTCACAATACAGCAGCTTACACACTCGTTCACAATACAGCAGCATACACACTCGTTCACAATACAGCAGCATACACAACGTTCACAATACAGCAGCATACACACTCATTCACAATACAGCAGCATACACACATGTTCACAATACAGCAGCATACACACACGTTCACGATACAGCAGCTTACATCGATGCAATATCATTGGAAAAGGGGCTAGTACAAGTTTGATGAGTTTCAATGAAAGTTGGTGAAAAGGTATATAGCAGGCAGGAGGTTACAATACAATACAACTGTAATACAATACAATATAATACAATTCATGACATTGTACAATACATTATACAATACAATACAAATGTAATACAATACAATATAATTATACAATACGATACGATACGATACGATACGATACGATACGATACGATACGATACGATATGATACAATACATGACAAATAGAATGAAATATAAGAGGCCTTTTGATGGACAGACATGCACACTTGATCCATTCAGCATTGCAACTTTTTCTGATATCCATGTTTATAAAGATATGATATTGCCCAGATACCATGTCCTTATTTTGTAATAGCAACATTAATCAGTAAAAGTGCAACATTGAATTTATCATTTGTCTATTTCTATCCACCAAAATAATATTATGTGAAAAACAAAATGAACAAATATGAAATAGTTAACATTAATTACAAAGAAATAAACTATAAAAATACAACTGTAATAAATACAATACATTATACGATATGATACGATTCTATATGATACAATACATTATACGATATGATACAATTCTATATGATACAATACACTACAACACGATACAATACAATTCGATATGATACGATACAATTTTTTTATACGATACGATACAATATACGATAAGATAAGATACAGATAAAATACAGATAGAATAAAATATTAGAGTTTTTTTTTTTTGATGAACAGACATGCACACTTGATCCATTCAGCATTGCAACTTTTTCTGATATTCATGTTTATAAAGATATGATATTGCCCAGATACCATGTCCTTATTTTGTAATAGCAACATTAATCAGAAAAGATGCAACATTGAATAAATCATTTGTCTATTTCTGTCCACCAAAATAATATTATATTAAAAAACAAAATGAATAAATATGAAATAGTTGACATAAATTACAAAAAAATAAACTATAAGTACAATAAAATATTTCTAAAAACAATAGCAGTAGAGTGGGATTGTGGGGAGGGAAGGGAAGTTCAGGTGAACACATTGCAAAATGCATGCATTGAATAAGCATGCATTAATAAACATTGGACATCAGGCAAGACAGAGAGCCCCGGATGTGGGCTGGCCATGTCAAGTTCAGATGCATGGAGGGGTGCTGGGAGACCCAAACACTAAAACACATCCCATAAACCAGTCAGGTCTTCAACCAGTAGACCTGTTAAATGGTTTGTCCCTCTTTTCCCTTGATGCCATTATTTTGTTATCAATTATGAATCAAAAGTTGGACACAAACATAACCAGTATATGAGAATATTTCTATTATAACGAAACAATTTGTTTATCAATGGCTAACGTTTTCCTGAATTCTAATGTCCTTCGATGTATTTACATATATAACCATCTATTATACCTCTGTTTAACATGTATAAATGGTGATTTTAATCTGAATTTAATTATTTATCAGTAACTCTAATAAACAAATTAGCTGCTTCACTGATGAAGGCCAGGTCTAATACAAATATTGGTGATAGTAGCGAGTTTAAATACATGTTTTCTGTGCCAGACATTATCTACCTGTAAATTTTACAATTATACCAATTATTTATTGAATTAAAAGGGTAGAAAATACTGGTTATGCCGCTTTATGGGGAAACTACTGAAGTGTCCAAAAAGTTTAACTTTATTTACCTCCCCTTTTCAATATCACAAGTAGTGCAAGAATCATTACAACAAAGTTTTTAACCTAGAAGGTATTCTTTCAATTCATGATATTCTTTGTTTTTGTCATAAATGGTGGGGTGTAATGGGTTTGACACCATGTACAACACACCCGAGGTTATATGGCTTATCCAGTTTTATTGGTGAAGGAATGAGTCTGAGTAGAACTGCCATCCTTCCAAAGCAAGTAACTGGCAAACTTTTTCACATACAAGTTATTGGAGCAAGTGAGAGTCAAACCTATAACCTTTGCAACGAGAAGTAAGTGATCTTGAGATGGTTCCTAATAGACCGGACCCTTAGCAAAAACAATTGTAAGTATAGTACTTGTATAATAAATCAGTTATTACATAAATAAATAATCTTATTTGAATGGTCTTCAATTGAGGCTTTTTCTTCAAAATTAATGCTAGTTTCCTGCTGCACATAGTCTATTTTTCTTATTTTAAAAATGACAGTCACCTGAATATGATTTTGACTTAAGCTGGATTTACTTCAAGAATACGCATGAACTCCAATACTATTTTACTAAGAAATGTGACATGAAAACTCGTAGTAATGATTTTAATGTATTGCAAGTTAATATCAAAATCTTATAAAGGAGAACTGATTTTCTTCAACAAGTTATCAATAATGGCTCTAAGTTTCATTTTCTTTCAATGCCATTTACAACAAAAACCTCTGAATGTATAGTGTCAAGCTAGCTTATAATAAGAGCTAATTTTAAGCACATTCTGACACTGGTCACTAACCCTTTTTTAGTGTATATGGTCATGCAGTGTCTATATAGATATATAGGACCATAATACTAAGAAAGAGTTTGTGACCAGTGTCTGTGATTTCAAGTGACTGGTACAATATGGCCTTCATTTAATTGCATTTTCAACTGACATTCAGCAACTTGGTCAGTTTGTTTGAATATTTAGGGTCATTTTTATGCTACTGAGGACTAACAGACAATCAGTTAACCTAACCACTCTTTCTCAATGGATCTCTACAAGTAACTGATAACTTTCTCATTTGAATCAGTGATGAGAGGCGAATGACAATAAGATGCAATGTTGTATATCAATCATCATGGGGACTGTGACCGGGCAGGGATTCACGACTCACGACCCCTGGATTGATCATCAGTCTCTCTAACAATTAGGTCAGAGATAAATTGATGGAATTTTGTTGAAGTAATTACTACCACAACAGAGACTTTTCTAAGACTTGTGCAAATATGTTCATTCTTTTGATTTATAATATTCTAATTAAAAACACTCAAATTTGAAGAACAAAAGTCAGTACGTATTCACTTCAGTAAACTTCAGTACACTAGACACAATTAAGTCCTTTGGTGTTCATAACACGTTTTCATTTAAATAACTCACTGATGATCTTATTTTATCAGTTTTGAGAAGTTCCAAAGCTTTCAGGGCTCTTGTTTGCCCATATTTGGAACCATTATTCTGCCCCATTCCCAATGGCAAAATAGTATCTTTTCCCCAATCAAAAGAAACAAAACTCCCAATTTCAAAAAGCAAAGAAACCAAAAGAAATATTAAGTGGACAAAATTTTTTTGATATTATAATTTTAATGAAGTTTTCTACAAAAACATTGCAGTTTTTATACATTTAATATACATTACACATATATTGTTATGCATATTAAAGGAACCTGTGTTATGTAATTTTCCCAATTTCTTTAAAAATAACACTAATTTTCCCAGAGTCAGGGTCCTGACCCCATTCCCAAAAGTGCGAGCAAGAGCCCTGGCTTTGAAGTTAATAATATTAGTCTTGGGTTCCTAAATAAAATGTAAACAGACCTTAGCAATAAATGACCTGACATGGGCTGTCAATCAAATAAGTTGATAATTCAATCAGTCATTGCTATTTTTTCCAGGGCTGCCATTTTCATTAGACAATCAAACAGTCTCTAAGTAAACACTACATTGTATTACATTGTATTTGCTTGGCCAAACAATGCCACGTTGCCAGTGTGCGAAGCAGTAGTTGCTCTTGCATCAGATCAGTCAATTTATTTAATAGACTAATATGTTTAATGGCATTTAGACAAAACAATATATATATTGTGATATATCGTTAAGCCACTCTCAGTTTGAATGTATCTTTGGATTTTACATTACGGTTACCAGGTCCTTTGACGTTTACTTCCTACTTTTTTGTTTGTAAATTATTTATTATTATTATTATTATTATTGATTGCTTACATTTTATCATAATTCTAAAACTGCATTTAATTGAGAAATAGTTAACCAATAAAATCTTTATTTTTGTGTGTTCTGCAACAGAATAATAATTACCGTATATTCCCTTATAAACGCCCCCACTCTAATAAACGCCCCCCACCTATTTTTCTGAAAAATTAAAAAACAAAACGTATATGCGATTTGAGTGCGTGTTCGCCCATCTTTCCCTGATCGATTATTTTGTTACACAGTCAACAATTAGCGAAGTGTTTATTACCTTTGGACTCTTTAACCCATTGTTTATATCTTGGGTGACCACTTAATCACTTTTGGTTGAACAAATACTTCCCAATATTTGCTGTTTAATACTAGTAAAAATGCCGTGTGCCGATTAAAACATTCCAAAACATCGGAAAATGCGGTAAGTCTGTGTACGCTGAAAGCTCATTGTTCCACGTTGATAAGAGCAAGCGTCCAAGTGATTTAAAGTGAAGAGTACAATGACCATAAATTCGGTTATTCCAGTACGCAGACTAGTAATTTCATACAGATTTTCAGCTTTTTTTCATCCTATGTCGATTATTTCATTCTCTTAAATAATTCTTAACCACTTTTTCAGGGATTTAAACCGGATTTAAGGTTTTTTCCATGGTTTTATTGGTTTTACTGTATTTTAAACTGTTGTTAAATTTGCTGCTTTTTTATCTTTTATAAACGCCCCCACCTTGTAAAATGTAACGCCCCTGGGGGCGTTAATTAGGGAATATACGGTATGACATTCATTTGATATTTATAGGTTTTTTTCTGAAGCAAGAATATTAAAGTTCTCATACAATATTTTCTTACTTTTTCACAAAAGCATTGTTGACATATGACCTTTATCACTATATATACATTACAATTTTCACCTGTAATATTCATGTATGTATGGGGATTGGACCTTCAGTATATGGGGAGGGTTAATATAGGTGGGCTAGCCCTGGGGAAAGTATGGGGATGGTTATTATATAGGATTAAATTAACATGAACATTACAGGTAAAACAGTATTGAATACATAAACTGAATTTTTGTAAAAAGCAACTGTAACAAGCAGTATATGTCTTCAATGTCATTTATGATGTCTAAAGTTTCTAAACATATTCTTAAATTAAAATACTTTATGTACATTCCGTCTTTGTTTACTTTAGAATGGTTGTGAACATTTTTATTGACTTCATTTAATCCATACCATTAAGACAGGTATGTAGGTACTCAACTATGAATTGGTTGCACAAGAAACAGTATATTACGCACCTTACCTATACCACGCAATGATGAACTTGCCCAATTATCATGACTTTGAATTGATTACTACCAAAATGTACTACTTTATCATTCACTTGTGTCTATATAAATATTTACATAAAAGGTGCTAGCTGGTAGATTTAGTTAATTTTATTAATGCATTGTGTTTCTTTTTCCAATTTAAATTATTGTTGTTCATTTTCAGCTCTCTTCATATTTACGCCGTTACTTCACATTTAAAATTCCCATTTATTTTTCTATTTATTTCACATTTTATATCATTTTTAATCTTTTATTATTTTAAAAATATTTTTCTATTATTTAACTTTTTCTACACATATTTTTATTAATTTATTATTCCTCTAATTATTTATTATCTGTTTATAATTGAGTCCTATTATTATTTGCTTATTCCTATTTTTATTTGCTTATTCCTATTTTTATTTGCTTATTCCTATTTTTATTTGATTATTCCTATCATTTGCTTATACTTAATTGCTTATTCCTATTATTATATGTTTATTCCTATTAGTATGTGTTTATTCCTATTGCTATTTGCTTATTCCTATTTTTATTTGAATATTCCTATTATTTGCTTTATTTATTCTTGTATCATATTCTTTGTTTATTCCAATTATCTTTTTTTTCTGTAATTATTTGCTTATTCCTATTATGATTAGTGCACAGGAGTAGTGTGAGTTTGAATCCCCAACCGGCCAGTCTCCGTGATGATTTATATATGACGTTACGTCTCTTATAGCTGATTCAAGTGAGAAAGTTATCAGTTACTTGCAGAGATGGGGTGTGCTCGAGTACTGGTTAGCCTTCCAGGATTCAAGGAAACAGTGGTTAGGTTAACTGATCGTTTTTTGATGGAATAAAGATGACACAAAGTATTCAATCAATCAATCAATTATTCTCATTAGTATTCCTTTTAGTTATGTTATTTATAATTATCAATTATTCATTTATTCACTTACTTCTACTTTTTTTTATACTTTCTCCTTTTTCCTCAAGTCATGATTTCCTAGAATCAATATTGACTTATTCATAATTCATATTAGTCATTAACATTCATTATTATTTATATATTTCATTATCATTCACTTGATATTCTTTATTCTTAATAATAAGCATTATAATTCATACTATCATTATCATTTGCCATAACTCATTTATTCCTCAATTCTATTTAAAGTTAATGTTTTCATTCTTAAGAACTTCACTATAATTATTCTTTTATGTTTTCTGCTAGTCCATTTCATTACATGTTTTTCTTTAAGTCACCTGGTTTGAACTTGTCACCTCTGGTTTAGCGCTCGCTCAGCTTTAACACTTGTTGGTATGACTTATAGTCTACATTCAAACTCATTAGATCATGGCAGAAAGTTTCAACAACTATTCACTATAGTAAAATGAATTGAATTATATGACATTATGTTTGTTTATAAATTTAATAAACTGTAACAGAGGTAACATGATACTCTGGGTGACTTGAAAATATCTGTTCATTTATTTTTTATTACAAGAATTCCATATAACCTAACTTATATACAAATACCGTATTCCCCTGTATATACACTCTTCCCTAATAAACGCTCCCTATAAACTGACGTGGACTGTCAATCAAACAAGTTGCTTATCCAATCAGCAATCGATATTGTTTGCTACTTAGACAAACAGACTGTCTCTTATAAAAGTAAACACTGCATTGAATCACATTGTATAAACAATGCCACACTGGCCAGCGGGCAAAGCAATAGTCGTGCTTGCGTCAGGTCAACTATGCTGCTCTCGTGTCAGGTCGACTATGCTGCTCTCGCGTCAGGTCAACTAGGCTGAAGCCTTATCAGTTAAGAAGAAACCTTAATGTAATGTGTTTAAACTAATGAATTAAATAAATGGAGTTCCATTGGAGTAACTACCTCAACAGAGTTGAATCTGTTTGATTTTTTTTTGAATTTTTTTTTTAGATTTTTATTTAAAACTCCCATACTAAGATTCCAGAATCAATTTGCATATTGACAGACAAATCAAATTGGTTCTATATGCTAACTAAAACTGTGAGGCAATTTTACTGGCAAAGGATAGATTTTTAAAAAAAACACAAGAACTCCGTGGAATGATATGTCTCGCCGTGTCCACTTTCATGGTTAATACACACATGGGAGAGAATTAAAAATGAAAACTTAACGTTGGAGCTAAATATAAATGTTTGATGCCGCCACCATCGATGGAAAAGCAACAACTTAATCTCGCTTTCGCTCCTTCTTCACGGCGAGACAAACATTGTTTTAAATTGATGAATTAATCTAATTCAGTACATAATTATTTTCTTTATATTTTCCTTAATGAGAAAAAGCAAATTTTTGTAATTACTTTCAAAACTTATTTACTCAATTGCTCAATTGCTGTTAGTGTTTTTTCTTTAATCCTTGGCAAAATAGTGTACTTAAGAGTTCATGCATATCTAATAAAAACATCATTTAAATATTTATACATCAATGTAACTTTTGCAGGTTTCTATTTTCAAAATACCATAACCAGTGATATATCAAACCCAAATCAGATCAGATCAGAGACACTGTGACTGGGCTTCATACTCATGACCTCTGGATTGATTGACCCCTGCATGAGATGAAAACAGGCCCAGCAGTTTCGACAACTTGTAATTAATAAAAATGTCTAGGGTCAGAAAGTAGTGTTTGATTATGCAAGAATCTCGGTCTGTCACTGAAAATATTTTTATATCCAAACACCATTGTGACTTGTATATATGTACAGTGACATATAGTACTGGTAATTATAAGTGAAATGTGATGTGATATATTGAGATCTTGAAGTTTCCCAGACAGTATTTGGAAATGAAACTTCAAAAACTTACGACTTTCACTAATAAATAGTATGCTACTGAACCAATTTAATAGACACGATCTTCAATATAATCAAATAAAATAATAAAGTTTCTGAAACACACATGGATTAAAGGGACGGGACACAAGGCAATTTAGCCACATAAAAAAACATGTCAACAAAAATAAAATTTCAGGAAAATAAAATTTAATAATGTAATAAAAAACATCAAAAAAGGGGAAGGTGGGGGGTGTTTGTTAAAAGCATCAAAAACTTAAAAAAAAAAAATATTAAATCATCCCACAGATTTGGTTGTTACTCTAGCAATTAATTTATAACGGCCTAATCTTAATTTCATTTTGTCCTTCTGATGTATATATCATGTATCCCGAAACTATATTCCTATTAAAAGCCCCCTCCATAATAAAAGCCTTCCAATGTTTTTTTTGTTTGTTTGTTTGTTTGTTTGTTTGCATATTTAGCATCCTTTCCATGTCATCGTCCTTTTCATGTCATCGGGGGGTGGGGGATGGGGGGATATATGATAATCAGTTAACTACTGTTTCCTGGGATTCTGGAAGGTTTACCAGTACTCAAGCACCATCTTCAAGTACGTGTAGTTGATATTTTTCCCACCCGAGTAAGCAATAACAGACCAATGACAATGAGATGCATAATATATCAATCATCACAGAGACTTTGACTGGTCGGGATTCAAACTCACGAGCCCTGGATTGATAGGCAGATGTGCTACTGACTGAGCTAACTGGGACCATGCAATTTTGTTTTTTAACTTTTAAAAACTTTCAAAATTATGGTCCAAGTTACTTTAATCAAAATTTAGTCACCTTTTATGACATGCAGAATTTCGCAGTTGTGTTATCCTACAGGCTTCAGGTGACCACCCATCTTTACATGGGTATAATAAATAGAATGATTTCCATAAATAGTAAAATGCATAATTTGTGCTAATTATGAAATAATCAGAGTTCTTAAGATGAGAAGTTCACAATTTCAACCATTTTCAGGCCCCTGCCGAACGTCTTATATATTTATTTATTTTTTGGAATGGGGTTTAAATGCCATTTTCATCACATTTCAGGTTATATATGGCATATCCAGTTTTATTGGTGGAGTAAGACCTCAGACTGAGTCAGACTGAATAGAACCACCGTCCTTCCGCAAGTAAATGGAAACTTTCTCACGTAAAGTTTTTGGAGCAAGCGGGACTCGAAACCTGAAAGTCTTATAAGTCACAATAACAATTTCTATCACAATGTCATGCATTAGACTTTGCAGCAATGGATTGGGAAATGAGACTTTTCTGTTACAACTTCTTATATTCTAATATAAAAAAATTAATGAATTAAATATAATACAGATATCAATACTACTCATTTGACTGTATTAGTATGTAATGCATTCAATTGTTTTAGAATATATTACATTCAGTTGTAATGGAGTGTAATGCATTCAATTGTATTGGAATGTAATGCATTCAATTTTAATGGAATGGAATGCATTCAATTGTATTGGAATGTATTTCATTCAATTGTCTTCGAATGCAATACATTCAATTGTATTGGAATGTAATGCATTAAATTGTATCGGAATGTATAACATTCGGTTATATTGGAATGTATTGCATCACATTGTATTTGAATGTAATGCATTCAACTGTATTGGAATGTATTACATCCAATTGTATTGGAATGTATTGCATTTGGTTGTGTTGATATGTATTGCATCAGATTGTATTTGAATGTATTGCATTCAATTTTATTGGGATGTATTACATTAACTTGTATTTGAATTTATCACATTAAATAATGTATTGGAATGTTTTACATTCAAATGAATTGTTCAATGTATTGTATTGTATATCAATTGCATTGCTGTTCTGTATTGTATATCATACAATATAATCATCATATCATATCTTATCATATATGTCATATTGTATCATATCATATCCTGTTTTATCATATCATATTGTATTGTAATGTATGTATGTTTCTCTTTGAACTTACTGTATTTCGTACTGTTGCATTGCATTATTGTATTGTGACTATTGTTGTATAGCAGTAATGTATTTTGTAATGCATTGTATTGTATAACATTATTGATTTATATTGTATTGTAATAAATGTATTGTATCATTTTGTAATGTATGTGTGTCTGTCCCTCTGTGTATCATATTGTATGCTGCATAGTTGTATTGCATCACAATATTGTATTTTGCAGTGTTATGTTTTATATTGCATTTTATCACATGGCAGTTTTGTATTGTACCACATCATTGTACAATATCACATAATTGTACAGTATCACATTATCGTATTGTAATGTATTGTAATCTATGTATGTCTCTTCATGTATGTATAATGAATGTTTTATTACTGTGTTGCATTTTGTATTGCATTGCACTGTTCTGTACCACATCATCATACAATATTATTTCAGTGCATTGTACCACATTATTGTATTGTAACATATTGTAATCTATGTACGTCTCTTCATGTATGTATAATGAATGTTTTATTACTGTGTTGCATTTTTTGTATTGCATTGCACGGTATTGTACCACATCATTGTACAGTACCACATTATTGTATTGTAATGTATTGCTATCTATGTACGTCTCTCTGTGTATGTATAATGAATGTTTTATTATTGTGTTGCATTTTGTATTGCATTGCATTGCACTGTACTGTACCACATCATCATAAAATATCACTTCAGTCTATTGCACCACATTTTTGTATTGTAATATATTGTAATCTATGTATGTCACTCTGTGTATGTATAATGTATGTTTTATTTTTATTACTGTGTTGCATTTTGTATTGTATTTCACTGTATTGTACCACATCAATGTACTTATCACATTATTGTATAATAATGTAATGAAATCTATCTTATGTTATAAATGTCATAGTGTGCATCTTTTATTCTTTCTGTTAAACCTGAGTGTGTGAAGCCAACACATACCGCTTATAAAGCAGGCTACATTAAGCTAATTGAGTCTCTCCCAATAAACAGGACAAGCTAACTGAACGTCCATCATTACTTGACTGATCCTGGAAGCTGAAATATTCTTAATAAACTTAGAAAAACTACCAAACTATACTCGACACATGTCAACATTAGAAACAAATGACATAATCAAACTTAATAAAATCCCAATTTTGTTGCCTTTTACGATCACGCTATGGGAAAGCAGTAATCCCAATTCTATTGCTTAAACAAGCATCCTGGAACCACATAGGATAAGTTTATCAAAAGCCCAGAACTAGAAGTATATTCACTGGAACAATTATTTAACATTAATTTAACACTCTTGACATATGAAAAAAATGCAGCAGTGGTTTAGTGGTAAAGTATCCAACTCCCATGCAGAATGTCTAGGGTTCAATCCCGGGCCTTACAACGCAAGACTTGAAGAATGGTACTTGAAACTTCCTCCCTTGGAGATCATCATTTAAAGGATAGTTCTAGGTCTGGCCAGCCCAGTGTCAGTATAATGTAACTGGGTGTGGTATTATACCATGTGTCTTGCAGTATGATACTCCAGCGTGGCAGTGCTTAGAATACTGGTTAAGTAGACACCATCGCGATTTGACTGAAATAGTGTTGAAAGTGATGCCAAACACCACACAACAAGAACAAGTTCAAGTATTTTAACATGTTTTATTACCTTATGAAAGGAATAAAGAATGTAAGATCCAGTAGATGTGAAATTTCTTATACATAGATAAGATAGATTCCTTGTTAAAATGATATTCATTCACTGTATATTAAGTAAAATCCAAAATAAGCAATTAATCTGCAATGAGTAATGATCTCAACTTCACGACTATACAAGAAATTCCTTCAATAATCCAATCATTGTCACAGAAATTTCAGTCTGCACTGCTTACAACCAAAGTGATTATAATGGTGTATAGCGTCATTTTCAACAATTATTTAGATAAATTGGAACAATGTCTACTTCAGTCACTGTATTCTAATTGCTGCCATATTAGAGAATATTTATGCTGCTGACAAAATGGTATGATACCCCACCCAGTCGCATTATACTGACAAGGACTGACCAGACCTAGAACTATTATCTAAAAAAACAATAGCTTTGGCATAAAAAAAACATTAGCTCAGAAATACATCTTGACCTGTGAGAAATTTAGTTTTAAGAATTGGCCTGGTCCATGATACATCTGTAAAACTAGATCTCTATTAGACAAGATGTAAAACTGACTGCCCTGGATATTTACTTCCATCAAAAAATAAAATAAGCTTATTGAGTTTCAAGCCTTCACTAACTGTAAAATTTATAGCATTGCAGTAAGATGCTAAACAATGTCTTCTTTCAGAAAACCTGAGATTGAAAATGGTAAGAATTCCAATAATTTAGTATTTTCAACAGACACTAATACTTGAATTCAAAAAAATAATTTCATAAAGACACTGATTATAAAAATCAAATATTGTGTGTCTAAAACATCCAAATACAATATTTGGACAATTACCGGACAATTTGACAACAAATATAAAGCTTTATACATTAAATAAATGTAGCTTATAAGAAAACGACCTGGCCCATAAGTTTTCTTGCAAGCTATCAAATATTACACAATAAAGGTTTGACCTATATCAGACGTTGTTGGAAAATAAACTGATCAAACATTAGCAATACTGCGGATCATTTAATATTTTCTGATTTCATCATTAGCTTGGACTAAATAAACTCATTCAAACATAAACAAATCTATAAAAAATATAATAATAGGAACAATTTTGTTTCAAGACTTAATGAAAATACATGGTTTTCCAGGACATTAAAATTTTGCATTTTTGTTACACTTATATAATTTAATATGACCCTTAAAATTCTCCAATCTCCCTATAAAGTCATAATGTGCTCTTCCACTAAACCACCGCTGCAGTTAATAGTGAGGGAAAACACAAAAAGTTCTATATAAAACACTATTAATGAAATTTCCATTGACAGTTGTAGTGATCCTATTCTTGCCACCCCTCATGAGGAAAACCAGGAAACAAACACGGATGAGTTACCAAACTTAACAATTTAGACATTTCTTCAGTACAAATTACACAACAAAGTTTTCATATTAAACACAAATTAAAGGGACATAAGGCAATTTATATTGTGTTGAAACTAGAAATGCGTCCATGGGACACAGCTAGATGCTCCCGCTTTGTAACTACCTTGAAGATATCAATAAAACCAAATATCAAGTTTCATCAAAATCGGTCCATCAATAAAGATTTTAGAGGTCGGAAACCGTCAGCTAATCAGAGTCCAGATCACCTAATTAATATGCGCCAATTCCATCCATTGTCAAACTTGACCTGGGTCTTGTTGATATAAAGCAAAATATAAATTTTCCTTAAAATTGATCCAAAAATAAAGACTTTAGAGGTCAGAAACTATCAGCCAATCAGAGCCCAGAACACCTAATAAATATGCAGGGTTTTAACGGAAATCGAACTTGAGCTGTAGTTTATCACCATACATCTTTCTATCAAATATGACTCAAATCCATCCAATCTTTTAAGAGATATGGAGTGAAAACCAATTTCTTGACATTTGTCAATAATCTAAGTCCAAAAAGGGGCATAACTTCATCAAAAATCATCAGACCAGAACAAAATACGAACTTGACCTGTATTACCTGAATGTAAAGTCACATACCAAATCTGGTTTAAATCTGTTTATTAAAACTAAAGATATAAGTCGGAAACCATTTTCATATGTATGTCCCGTACGTACAGACAGCGGTGATACTATATGCCCCACCACTAAAAATGGCAGGGGCATAAAAATGAGATTTTAGGAAAACTGAATAATGTATTCAAATATAGTGGATTGAAGTTAAGGAAAAAAACATGCGACTATCTAAATAAACATATATATTTAGATCAAGGTATTTCCAGTTGTACAAATTATCTTATAATTATTTAAAAAAAAACAATTGTTTGTTACATAATTAATATTTCAAATTTAAAACCAATAAAACCTTGATGTCATTTTGCCCTTTAGATGTATGAGTACATGAATCCAGAAACTACCGTAAACCCCCTATTAAAAGCCCCCTCAATAATGATTGAGATTTTGGATCATTATTTTGCCATCGAGAGCTAATTTTAACAGATGATCAGTTTACCTAACCACTGTTTCCTGGGATCCTGAAAGGTTACCCAGTACTCGAGTACACCCAACCTCCACAAGTAACTGATAACTTTTCCACTTGAATCAGTGGTGAGTGATGAATGATAATGAGACACAATGTCTTATATCAAACATCACAGAGATTGTGGCCGAGCGGGGATTCGAACTCACGACCCCTGGATTGACAGTCAGACAGCAGACGCGCTAACGACTGAGCTAATTGGGGCCCGGCTCCCTCAATAATGAATAAATTTTTTTTTTTCTTGTTTGAATATAATTTTAGTCTGCAAAAAACCCTGAAACTTTCCACTTGAATCAGCAGTGAAAGATGACTTGACACAGTGACTGGCCTGCGGTGATTTGAACTAACAACCCTTTGATTTAAAGTCAGGCGTGATACCAACAGAGCTAATTGGGCCAACTATCAATATCAAAACTTTCTAAATTATGATCCAAGCTTTTTTAATCTATAAACTTTGATAAAAATATACCCCCATCCTTCTCTAATGGGGACAGTTCATAGGGAGTTTACGTTGCCCTTTAGTCGCCTTTTATGACATGCGAGTAGTGTAATTCTGCAAGCTTCAGGTGATCACCCAACACTACATGGCGATAATAAATTAACCTAATATTTCCAGACAAAGATGGTTTTTAGAAGTTCACAATTTAAAACTTTATCAGGGCCCTTGAATGAAGTTTTATTAATATTTTCTATTAAAATGGGTTAGATATTACAACAATGGATGAGGAAATGAGATTTTTCCATTTCCACTTAAAACTCTTATGAAAATTAACTATTTCGTAGCTCTTTAAATGATAAAAAAAGGAATATCATAGAGACTTCTAATACTATACATTCAATTATGTATTTAATTATATTTGAATGTATTCCATTTAATTGTATTGGAATATATTCCATAATTCTATTGGAATGTATTACATTCAATAATGGAATGTGTTCCATTTAATTGTGTTGGAATGTGTTACATCCAACTGTATTTGAATGTATTCCATTTAACTCACAGTATTGGAATGTGTTACATTTTATTGTATTGCAATGTTTTTTGTTGTTTTGTTTAATGCCATTATTATAATATCTATCACAATATCATATCCTATTTTATTGTTATGAGTCTGGTGAATTCATCTTAATTCCATTTGACCTGTCATACTTATAAGTCATATGGTTTACTTTGATTCATCTTAGAAAGTCTGTCAATGACAAGGTGAAGGTCGTCCAGCAGTATTTACTTGCTGTCTATTTTTAGAATTATTTCTTTTTAAAATTTCACCACTTATAAAAAACACCGGATGTTCTAAAGAAATCATGGATTCAACCAACAAATAAGGACAGGAAATGTATAAACTGATACCAACAGGGAAAAAAAATCTATTCTTTGGTGAGATGATAAATTGGTTAATTTAAGATACCAGATATTTTAAAGAAATCATGAATTTCCAATAAATGGAGACAGGACTGGTTTATTAACCAACAGACCAAAAACTCAGCACTCTGGTGAGTTTGTAAATTGGTTAAAGACACTGGATGTTTTAAAGAAATAATGGATTCAAACAAGGAATAAAGAGGAACCTCAGGTGTATTAACCGATAGAACAAAATCTCATCTCTGGTGTGTTTATAAATTGATTAAAAACACTGGATATTTTAAAGAAATCATGGATTCAACCAATAAATAAAGACAAAACTGGTGTATTAACCAAAAGACCAAAAGCTTAATTCTTTGGTGTGTTTATAAATTTGCAAAAGACACCAGATATTCTAAAGAAACCATGGATTGCACCAATAAATAGAGACAGGACTGGTGTATTAACCAACAGACCAAAAACTCAACTCTCTGGTGAGTTTATAAATTGGTTAAAGACACTGGATGTTTAAAAAAAATCATGGATTCAACCAATCAATAAATACGGACCTCAGGTGTATTAACCAACAGACCAAAACCTCAACTCTCTAGTGAGTTTATAAATTGGTTAAAGGACATTGGATGAGTTAAAGAAATCATGGATGACAGTTGTGATGATGATGGTGATAATGATGACAATGGGGTGATGATGATAATGATGACAATGGGGTGATGATGATAATGATGACAATGGGGTGATGATGATAATGATTACAATGGAGATGACATTTCATGACAGTTTAACAGTTAACAATAAATTTAGTTGGATATCATAGTAGTGTATTGTATCCAAATCAGTTTGAAGAAAACTGGACACTTTTAATATTTTATACAGATTTCCATCAAACAATTTTGTATTTTTAGAAGTATGCATAATTGAAGGTATTATGAGTGGAAGTAAAAAGAGTTCGGTTTTGAGGTCTGGTTGTTTTTGTTATCTAAAAACTCAAAGTATATCCCTTTTTAATATCTTATATAACGATTTTAATTAATCATCTTTTTCATGTAAAATGAATGAATGGCTCATGTAAATCCATGTAAAGTTTTTAATTTGCTCTTTACCAGGTTGGTATCTGTATAATAAGTAATATGTACTCCATAGTACATCATGTACACACTGAATAATAAACACTATACCAATCATGTACACACTGAATTATAAACACTATACCAATCATGTACACACTGAATTATAAACACTGTACCTCATCATGTACACAGTGAATTATAACCACTATACCACATCATGTACACACTGAATTATAAAATACTATACTACCACATACAATGGTACAATAAAACATATTATTATGATGTGTGTACAGTACTCCATATCATATCATGTACACATGGTATATATAACTATCATACTACCACCATATTAAACTGCCCTATAAAATATCATGTACACTGCATGACTGTATAATTAATATACCCCATATCACAAAATGTACACACTGTATATACTATAAACCTGCCCTATAAAACATCATGAACACTGCATGACTATATAGACCCCCATATCACACTATGTGCACACTGTATATACTAAAAACCTGCCCTATAAAGCACCATGTACACTGCATGTCTATATAGACCCCCATATCACAACATGTTCTCAATGTGTATACTTTATACCTGCCCTATAAAGCATCATGTACACTGCATGTCTATATAGACCCCCATATCACACCATGTACACACTGTATATACTATAAACCTGCCCTACAAAACATCATGTACACTGCATGACTATATAGACCCCCATATCACACCATGTACACTGTATATACTATAAACCTGCCCTATAAAACATCATGTACACTGCATGACTATATAGACCCCCGTATCATACCATGTACACATTGTATATAATGTAAACCATCATATATTTGCAACATCATGTACACTGCAGCTACTAATTATATTAAACAATTTTGTCTCTTACAGGTACAGAGTTCAACATTAACTTTTTTTCCACTAGACCACAGGGCTAGTAACTCAGAAAAACTACTAGACCTGACCAAACTTTCACTAGCCCAGACCAATATCATTGATATCAATAAATCATAAATTGGTCTTCTAATGTCGTAAATTATAGAAGGGAATTAACTGAAGCCAACGGTATAGCCGATTGTACCAGGAAGAGTTATGCCACTTAATATATTGCGTCATTAGAACAGGTTAGAGTAATACATCTTAGTTAGGGCTCCTTAGTATTTCTATGTTTTGAGTTTTCATATTCGCTACAAATTATCGATAATCAATGGTATTACATGCTCGTCAGCAGGTGCATTTTAACTGATTCAATGATAAACATTCTCAGCTGAGGTTTTGGTGCTTTTTAACTGATTTTTTTATTTTAATTTAACAAGACCATTCGGGCTAACCTATGCTCCAGTAGAACACAACCGGATCAAGTAATTACTAAACTCGGTCCATCAGACACGAGTTAATGTCGAACCTCGAGGTATTCAATGTTTTTGTTCTACTTATAAAAATGGTGTTTGACATAATGAAAACAGATTGTTCTATCACAACAGTTGTGAGAACTCCAGAAAATCCATTAAAGGGACAACAGGAAAAAACAAATTGCAATATTGTAAAACAGAATATAATTGACTTATGATGGTACTAGTCAAGCCAAATAAAGTTTACCTTTTTTTGTTGCCATGGTTACAAATGGTAGGCTTTCAGAATAAGACCATGTTACATTGGAGCACAATAATAATATATGCGAGTTATCATTTAATAACAATAGGGATCATTCCAGGCTCACTCCTTATTCACGTACAGAGGGAAAAACACTCAAAAGAATAAAAAAAACAAACGTAAATATATAAAAATGATAATATCGCCTGCAGACAATTAAGAAAACTTACAAAAAAAAAGACAATAAAAAAAGTAGAATGAGCCTGGAACATTTTACCTTTCTTTCTTCATGTACCAGGAGTATTATTTAACGTCATCATAGGTTTTTCTTTCCATCCGGTGTTCTGATAAAATGTCTGTCGTTTTCATTATTGCTTAAAGCACCTAAAATATTAACATAAAATAATTAATCACGGAGAACCAAAATTCAAAATCACAACCCATCGACTGATATTCAGATGCACTACTGAATGAGCTAACCAGGCACGGGTGTCATATCATATTTTCACCCGCCTAAAAATTCACCCAAGGGTGAAAAATATAATATTATAATTATAATATATAACTAATCTTCGACATGACAAAATAACTATTTAAACGTACTGTTAACCACACTTTTTTATTGAACTTTCTTTTAAGTTCATAATTTTTTTTCTCTCAATACTGAAATGAAGTATTTATTTTCTAACTATTTTTAACTAGAATCTATCCTATTGTGCACTGCAACCAATCTGCAAGAATCTGCTACCAAATATTTAACTAACCTGTCGCATTATTGTGCGCAAATAACTTCATGCTGTGACATACTAGCATACACCCTGCGATTTAACTTAATAATGAATATAATTAAGTAATTATCTCTGGTTAAAAGATATTCCAGATTTACTTTTTATATTAAGGGTTGGGAGAGTGGGGGACGGGGATCAAAATAATTAACAGGAAAAAATCATATAAAAATAAAATACTGGATACAGACTGAAAAATAAATTATTTAAAATCCAATCTTTTAATTAATTTGCCTCTGTTACACCAGGGGACAGGGCAACCTGGCACACTCATCCTAAAATTTCTGACAAGCATTCATTTTTAATCGATGAAAAAAGTTTAACGATATTAATTATAGTAATATATGAAACACATAATTACCAAGAAACACAGCCCACTATAAATCCAATCCTAGAACTTTAAATGTACAACTTATTTATAACTCAGATAGTACAAGAAGGGTTCTCATAATCCCTAGTTTACATGTATATAGTGAGTGAATACTGTCACAGATGGGAACAATAGAGGAGTTTTTTTGTCAAAAGGTGTGACTGTTGAATTAATCTCTCCACATTTAGCACCCCTAATCCAACTTGACCTTTGTTACCTGTATACTTAAATCTGTCATAATTGAAAAATATAATGTATTGACTGATCGATTGAATATTTAGTGTCATTTTTATGCCATCGAGTGCCAACAGACAATCAGTTAACCTAACCACTGTTTCCGGGGATCCTGAAAGGTTAACCAGTATTCAAGCACACCCCATCTCTGCAAGTAACTGATAACTTCTCCACTTGAATCAGTGGTGAGAGACAAATGATAATGAGACACAATGCCATATATCAATCATCACAGAGACTGTTGCCTGGCAGGGATTCAAACTAACGACTCCTGGATTGATAGTCAGATGCATAACCGACAGCTAATCAGACCCAGCAAAAAATTTATGTAAACACCAAATATAATATTAATACTACTGTGGGCACTGCATGAGCAGATCAAGGCTTTAATTTATTATTTATAGCAAGAGGGGATCACATTTCTTCATAAACAAGCATTAAAAAACACAGGATGTTACTTTTTAAAAAAAAAAAGGATTTGGGGGTAAAAGAAACAAAAAAAAATATGCAGTAACATAACATTTTAGAAATCTCAGAGCAATGGCAATTCATTAAAGTATAATTTATATTCAAAACATCTATTTCGTTATTTTTCGAGACATTATTCCCTCCCTAGCCTAACACAGCACAAAAAAGTATGTGCTCCCCTAAAATTATTATTATATGTCCCAAGGTTGTGAAAATGTATTGGACTAAGCCTGGTGTTAATAGTTCTATGAAACTTGGTACATTAACTTCCAGACAGCATCATTTTTGCAGAACAGAAACATTCTTAAATTTTTAACTTCCCTCAACAAATGATATTAAAGGCAGTGCATGAGAGTGTAATTAAAAAAAATGCAGGACTAGTAAGGCTTAGTTCAGGACAAGCAACTTTTTAAAATGCTCAAAAATATTTGTACAGGCCAGAGTATATAATTATTGAAACACAAAATTTAAAACAAAGATATTTTTCATTGTTTTTCTTAAGACATGTTTCCTTTCTTATCCTAAAGTAGAAACAAAAAAATGCACTCCCCAAAAGTTATGATTACATATTTCAATGAGATGCCATGCTCGAATTTAAGCACTCGCAAGTCGCAAAATGCGAGCTGAAGCTTAAGTATTGAAAATAAACAAGTATAATCCAGGTGAAAAAACAGTTTCTTGTCAATTTTACCTAATTTCTTTTGCTTCTCGTGTCAAATTACCTCCCCCCCCCCCCTCACACTCCCCCTAGGAACATGATTGTCAACAACATGTATTAAATGTTTAAATGAGAAGACTGCGTCTAATTTTCTCAATGTCAAGTTCATTCTGCTAAAAGGAAATCAAGTTAAAACCCATCAACAACATGATGATTAGACCACCTCTAGTTCGATCGATCACACACTCACTCGTTAAAATAAAAGTAAAGTTGAAACCTGTCAAATTCACTGTTTACATATTTTGTCAGCTGTTTAAATGGCTGATAAAATAACATCTTTTCTCCATTGCACCAACAAAGAAGCAAAAACCGATGAATGAAAGCGAATCCCGACAAGAGAAATAAGCCTTCTGTTAATATTGTAACAAAATGGGAGCGAGAGCTCAATATCACACTGGGCTATAAACCTGACAATGACAAAATGGTGCTTCATTTGTAGAAACCATGATTGACAGATCATTCATAATAATTAAACTATATTGCAATGATATCACAACATTTACACATGTTAAACGATCATCCTTTACAAGCTTATAATGCATATTAAATAACATATGGATTTTGAAACAATTAATTTTGGGTTTGTTTTGTCATTTATGACTACAAGTTTACGCGAAAATTGGTTTGGCTGGTTGGTTTCAGTTGAAGCCAAAATTGCCAGTGCACAAACTGCAGCCAGATGGGATTCAGACTTGGGACCGCTAGATGGATAGTCTCAGAGACACCCTACTGACTGAGCTTACTTACCCGGCTAAAGGGGCAAAACTCTGGATAATAGTGTACATAAATCCTCTTTGCAATATGTATGTTTTGTTAGTTCGCCATTTTGAATTTCGCCATTTCGATTTGAATACAACTTTGAACACTTCAAAATCTACAAAAAAATTGTTGTTGCTTTTGTAGACGAAACGTAAAACTATCGTCTATCTATGATTGCAAAAAGGATCTTTATCATTAAGGTATAGATATACATGTAAATAAACTTACCCTATACGACTACCTTTTCGTTTTTCATAACCATATTCTTGAGCACTGTTTTTTTTTCAATTGAAATGTCGGCTAGTCACTGGTACCCTGTCGTAGCCGTGATAACTGTGTGAAGGAGAAAATGAAACTAGGAAACCAGTCTAAATAAAAATACAAAATTCACGTGCTCTCTCCGTGAACATGTATGACCTTTTTGTTACCTGGGGCGTGGAAATTTTGCGATCACTTATAGGCCGTGAGCTAAGACCCAAAATTTAACAAATTGGTACCAATCAGACTGGCAAATTGCTATACTATTTTTTGAATAGATACATGTCTGTGGTATATGAAAAAGTCAGGGGGCCACCTCTGAGGCACAGCTTAGTGTCTGATTTTAGTGAGTTTCTATGGTAACTGTAATTTCATTAAAATCATTACAAATAATTTCTTATTTTTTGGTATACAAAACAGTTGCATTAGTGCAGTGAATAATTGTTATATGTGTTATCCAATGGTGTTTAAACAAGAGCAGAAGTGTTCTTCTGATATAAAATACCACATTAAGCAATTATTTTGTAATCATTTTGTATTTTTACGTTACAATTACATTTGACGTTACTTTTTAGAAGTAATATTGATTTCCGATATTTGTATTGAAATCCCTTCTTAGATTTGTTTATAAAGTATTAAATTAACATAAACAAAAATACATAATAAAACACAAGTGTATCAGATAAGTAATGTTATATGTAATTTATTATTATTAATTATTTCTTCTAAACAATATTTGCGTTACAATCATCTGATAAAAACAGTTATATAATCGTTCCAAAAATCATCTTAAAATATCAGATCAAATTCCTGCAGGCTTTGATTCATATTAACACCTATATGGTTTCTTCTCGTCCTAATGCTTTTGTATAATGTTCTGTGGACACATATTAATACAATACAAACACATTTTTATGACTTTATATAACATAAAATACGTTACAAAAATGTGAAATGTAACGTTTACAAGTAGCATTTATTCACTTCTCTAAAATTTAATTATCAAGTTTAAATTGGATCATATCAAATTCCTGCAGGCTTTGATTAATATTAACACAAATATGGTTTCATCTCGTCCTAATGTTTTAATATAATGTTCTGTTGACACATGTTAGTACAATACAAACTCAATTTTATAACTTTATATAACATAAAATACGTTACAAAAATGTGAAATGTTACATTTACAAGTAGTATTTATTCATTTTTTTAGATATAATTATCAAGTTTAAATTGGATCAGATCAAATGCCTGCAGGCTTCGATTCATATTAACACCCAAATGGTATCGTCTCGCTCTGATGCTTTTATAAATGTTCTGTGGACACATGTTAGTACAATACAAACAATTTTTTATAACTTTATAAAACATAAAATATGTTACAAAAATGTGACACGTAACATTTACAAGTAGTATTTATTCATTTTTTAAAATATAATTATCAAGTTTAAATCATATGATCATATGAACTGTAATTTAAATCATACAAGCCTGCTAATGACTTCCATATAACATAATAAGAATGACGATACATATAGGTACACTTGCAAAATATGGAATGTGTTTTTAGGAAAATTTTACACAACATAAACTTCTGTTTCAAGCAATTTTGAATTCTAAAGTAACATAATCTTATACTGTAATTAAACACTATGTGTTTTTAATCCATTCTGTACATTTCCGTTGTTACAAGAAGTAGTATTATAGTGTACATGTCATCATTACTGCCATTCTCACCATTATCTGTATGTTCCGTATCAAAACTCTTACTCGACTTAATGAGACGGATGAGCATTTTAGTGCATTTAACAGACAATGACATGTTGGTAATTTACATTATCTAGCGTACTTGCAGGAGACATGAATTCTATAACAACCTGTGTAGCAGAATATCACTTCATCCATTTAGCTTCCAACTAACCATCTTCCATGAACCATCCGTGATCTTTTGGACTTGAATTTCAGTAAAGTTTATTAGGCTTCTACGCCAGATGTCTGATAATTTGCTCGCAATGAGTGGAGATATAATGTGCCTTCACAGGGTGGAAGTTTTCCTGATTCAACACCAAGATATTAAACCCGAAACATCTTGTTGCACAAGCTATTCACTTTAGTATCAGTAGCCTTTGCAGCATATATCCTACATTTGAAGTCTAGGAGAGATGCAATCAGCTCGCAAAGTAGTACAATCCATTCTTCACCTAACTTTAACATAGCTGATTGGAATACACTGGACTTCATAACAAATCTAATTGTAGACACCTTTCCATGACCATTGAAAGCACACACTGGGTCACATCTGATAAATACTTGAAAAAATTCCATTATCACTAAGAGAGTTTCCATATATCTCTGTATCGCTGTCTATTCTTGGTCCTACATCTGATAAATATATGCTCGATCTCCCTGTAAAGTGCCAGACATAGCATAAACACATCTTCTGATTCAATGGCAATAGAGTTAAAGTGTTGACTGGCATGTAGAAGCATTTAGCAGCGTACGAGTCTCAGTTTTTCGTGTGAAGATGTTTGCTCTTCCACATGACAAACAGTATCATACGTTAGTTTATAACATTTTTTTTCTGATGTTGCAAACATCTCTTTGTCACCTAGAACGGCAAGGTACTATGGGACCTTCCAAGTATCAACAAGAAAATTGGTTAATGCTGTCTTGCCTTCTGGAAAACCTTAGAGGCATCTCTATTGCTGATTTGGTTGCCCTCTATTGATATTACAGATCCACAATCGACTACCCGAGCTTCTATTATTCATATCTGCATTATAGTTTACATCAAATACCACAATAAATCTAAAACTATTCTTGCGTTCCAGTATCAAATGTGTTTTTGTACAGATCTCCAAACGTTAGGTTCTCAACACTTACTTTGTTGACAATCATCATAGCATCACTAACACATACTGGTCTATTGGACATGTTCCTTGCAAGTGCAGATTTATTTGTTTTCTTGAGGATACCATGACAGTTAGCCAATGCCAAGGTTAATGGTCATGGTGGATTTTGAAGTACTTCCTTCACAACCAAATGTCAGCTAGATGCTACCAAAACCATATATCCAAATAACTGGTTATCAACCTGGAGAATGCATTCTTTACAAAATATTTTAATTTGTTTTCTGAACGCTACCGAATATATTTAGGTGTTTCCTTCGCAATATGTCGTTAAACAAATCATATGGATTTTCATTCAAAAGATTGTATTCTTGATAATTATGTAAAAGCATATATAAACCATTCTCTTCCCTTTCCTTATCACTTAAAAAATCATTACAATGGCAGTAGATATTGCTGTAGCTGTTAATAAAAGAGCACAACCATTTATTCTCAAGTATATTTCTTGGTCTAAATTGTCATCCTTTTGAATGAGCTGTGCTTCAAGATCAACATGGATAAGTCTTAAATTAGCTAGTAGGATCTCTTTTCATCCATACATCTGCCTGTCTGTCCGATTTGTCCGTATGGGTATTTAAATGCCTATGGTTTAGGAAGGATAAGTTTTTTTTTGACAGTTGAAAAACAGATGAAAAAAATATGCAACTGTTTCTAATTACTTAAAAGATGCTTTTATATGGCTAGTGATCACTTAAATACCTATTAGCTCGAATGTCTATCAACAATTTCTATAAATCATTCCTCCGATACTGCTCGATAGGTTTTCACCAAATTTTAAGTGAAGCATTCTTACGCGAAGTTTGTTCAAATCAAGACCCTGGTGCCATGACTGGATCCGTCCCAGAGACTTATCAGTTGTTTTCTTATTTAAAATTTCAACAATATTCTTCTTGGAAAGTGCAATACCTGGCTTTGATTTTTGCAATAAGTAGGTTTATTTATGCTATGATCATAGACCCTGGCCACGAGAAATCTTAATTTAATAAAGTCTCAATAACCGACCAGCCAAATTCGTTTTTATTCAGTATAGATATCACTATGAAAAGGGGTTTCAAGTTTGTTCAAATGAAAGGGTTAGGACTTATTGGGGCCCCAGAAAAGGGAATTATTTTGATCATCTTAAGAGCTGAATCATTGTTTAATCATAACAATTGGGGCGACTGTGTCCTTTAACCCTTATTCTTCTATGGACGTTTGGTTTTATTAGAATATATACACTGAAGTTAAGGGATTGAGTGCATATATCTTCACCCTGCTATAAAAAGTGTATTTCTTTAAATAGCATAATCAATTAAATACAGACCAGGGATTGGCTTGCATTCAGCAAAATATAACCAACGAAAGTGTTGATATTTTGACATGTAAGTTAGATACCCATGGAGCTGAATATTTTTCTGATCCATTTTTGGAATTATATCTTATTCATCTTGAGAACTCTATTGTTTAGTAATAACAGTTGGAATTGGGTCCTTTAACTGTGATCTTATGATCTCCATAAAGTTTCAGCAGGGGTCTAAAAACGGATGGAATTGTGTATTATCAAAAGTATCATCTACAGATCTTAAGCATTAATAAGTGGTTGAGACTCGGTCCTTTAAAGAGGAATAAATATCAATAAGGGACCAGCAGGGGTAGAAGAGAAGAGGATTAATGTTGTATGGTGTTAAGCGTCCCTTTCAAAATTGTTTCAGTCATATCAAGATGGTGTCTACTTGAATCAGACAATATTGTAAGCGTTGTCACACTGAAATATGTCACAGACATACGGCATGATACCCACTCAGTCACATGATACTTACAACAGGTCGACCAGACTTATTCTCTAAGTGATGAGCACCAAGTGAGGAAGATTCTAGTACCATTTTAAATCTTTTGTGTGACCCGACTGGGGATAGATCCCATGACCAACCACATGCGAGGCAGAAGCTCTATCACTAGACTACCACTTTGATTAGAAAAATTGAAAATGTGAATCTTCAAAAAGCTTCAACTCAAAAATGTTTTCCTATTTCCTATAGAGTTTTCTTTATTCTAATAAATGGACTGGGGTCTACCGAGGCCTTGTATTAAAAACACTTCTATACTATATGAGAATGCTATAGGTAAATATAGCTTTTTTAAATCTTCTGCAAGTGATATGTCGTATGTCAATTGGTTTATAGTCCTTTATCAAAATTGTTCAAACTGGGTTGCTGGGGTGAAATTAAGGGCTTCCAGAGATTAAACTTTTACAAAGTGTTAATAAACACAATGAATGGAGTTTGAATATTTTTTATCTAGTATTGTCTGGTAGTCCTGTATAAAACTTGATCAGTCTGGACTCCTTTTGTCAAATTTAGGGCCTCCACAGGGTTCAATTCTTTACTCAGGTGATTGACTTACATTGGCTTCTTGTTTAAAACAAATGTATAAATATTTCAAGTTTGTATTTTCATCAATTTTTAGTGTTCATGAATTAATTTCATTAGAAATAAATGTTCAACATGATTAACCAATATATGTATATAAATTATGACTAATTGTCAAATTGTGTAAATATTGTGCGATTTACCCCACCCACTTTGATTTTGCTGTAATTCGCAAAAAAGAGAGATTTTAACACCTAATTTTGATAAAATCTATTGTTCTGTTTAACTTTATATCATATCTGATTAAAATATTAGGACATATACCATCTAACATATAAAAAACATAAAATTTATACAATTTTAATGCAAAAATGTGTTCTTGGTGTTGATGTTTTTAGTTTTTATTAACAAAAATCCTTTTATTTTTCAACAGAGTGTGTTTTAATGAAGAACATTACAATTTTCATACATTAATGTGATAAGTAACTTAAAACACATACATTTATGCAGTTAAAATTTGAAAATCGGGTGTATATTATAGATAATGACATTTTTTAAGAAATTGGCGGCCATTTTGGAAGCCATTTTGGAATTGCTCATTTTCAGACATTAAGCTGTGCCAAAGATATGGCCCCCCAGAATTTTTTTGGTGTAGAGATATATATCTTTCAAAAAATCATAGGGGGAATTTGCCAGAAAATTGGTACCAATTTTTTGTTTAGCTCACGGCCTATTAGGTCAGAAAAAGTACCCGTGTCCGACTGTAAAATTGAGTCCGACCTTGACGTGCTTTTTTCATCCTGAATTTTTTAAAGATCTTGATATAATGTGTTTTTGAGCGAGAAAATTCTGCATGCTCTGTACTGAGGGCCTCCCGATGGTTTTGAAGATCTGGAGAACGTGGACATTTATTTTCAGAGATCCGGGGAACGTTGGCCATTACTTGCAGAGATCCAGGGATCAAAGGCCTAATTTTAGAGATCTAGGGATATTGTCCTTAATGAAAAAAAGTACCTAATATTATCAATTTTATCAGAGACATATAAGCAGAGATAGGCAACTGGAGGCACTTGTCTAAATTTCAGGTGGCACATTTTGGCATTTTTTTTAGTTTAGTTTGAACTTATTTATTTTACTTCGATTTTGAAACAAGTTCTTACGACTAAGACAAATCACGCTCGAAGTCTTCCTGGGTATAACCAGTACTAAGCATATTTGGAAAAAGTGTCTTACTCAAGGACACTACACATAGTTGTGGCGAAGGATTGAAATACCCACGACCCACCGATCACGGGTTCGGTGCTTTACCACTAGATCACGTGGCGTTTTCTAAATCAGTCATGGAAACACACATTCTCCAGAATCAAACAACAAAATTTTGTGATTATGGTATCAAAAGAAAGCGCTTTATTTGGGACATTATTTTTTTCATTTTTAAATTTAAGGAAATGCAGAATTTTACACTTAAAGTTTTTTTGTGTGATCGTTTTCTCTTTTTTAGCCCATTTTTGAAATAAGAAATAAGAAAAACGACTTCAGTAAATATCAATATGAAACTTTCGCCACTGATAGAAAACTCACTGCTTCATCTTTCTACCTAATATTTCTTCTTTTTTTTTTGTATTTTGTTTAAACGTACATGGTATTTTTTAAATCAAGACTACCGTTTTTAGCTCTACTGGCCAAAGGCCAGAAGTACTTATGCGATGGCGTGTTGTCTGTCGTCTGTCGTCTGTTAGCAGCATTTTCTCTTAAACCTCTAGGCCAATTAAACTGAAACTTCACATTGATGTTTCTATTGCATAGGAAACTATACAGAAGATTTTTTTCGATCTGAAATTCAAGATAGCCGCCGTAACTAAAAATAGTCCAAAACTTAAAAATTCTTCTTCTCATGAACGGCCCAACAGATTTTCAAAATATTTATGTAGTAATGATGACTAACTATAGTTTTGTTAGATTTGCTCAAATGGTGTCCCTAGGGTTAGATATGACCCCGCCCCGAAGGTTCAATTAGGAGATACATGTCATTATAATATTTTTTATTATTTTTTTTTAAAATGAAAATGATTTTGCCTATATCTTCACAGAAGCATTGTTTGGTGAAGGAGGTTCAGATTTGTAAAAATGACTGGGTTCCACTGTCTTAAGGGGTCAGGAGGGGACCAAAAGGGTAAAAATTTGGGATTACTAAATTTGTTTTCTTAAGAACCGGTATGTCAGATTTGTTCATGTTTATCATAAACTATCCCTATGTGTAGGGGTTTGATTGCAGATAAGAATTTAAGGACTTAAATTTATAGGGGCCCTGTAAGGGGACTTAGAATTTTACATAGGGATACTATGGGAAAACAGATATTTCTCTATTTATTTTCCATTTATTCTGAAACCACTAGGCCAATTAAACTGAAACTTCACACGGATGTTTCTATTGCATAGGAGACTATACAAAAGATTTTTTTTTCTATCTAAAATTCAAGATGGCCACCATTACTGAAAATAGTCCAAAACTTAAAAAATCTTCTTCTCATGAATGTTCTAACAGATTTTCAAAATGTTTATGTAGTAATGATGACCAACTATAGTTTTGTTAGATTTGTTCAAATGGTGTCCCTAGCGTTAAAAATGGCACCGCCCCGATGTTTCTATTGCATAGGACAATTTCAAAAAGTGCTATGGCTACTATGAGTCAGTAGAGCGTCCTCAGGCCCTCTTGGGCCTCTTGTTTGTTTAAAAATCTTCTTTTTTTTCGTGAAATTTCAACATAATTCGGTTTCAATCCGTAATAATTTAAATTCAGAAATAAAATATTAAATAATTGATAATTAGAATTGGTCATAATTTTTATCAGCTTTACTTTGGCACCAAAATTGTTAAATTCAGACCAAGATTCGAAGAGTTATTACAGAAATACTAAAAGTGCCGTGGACATTATATTGCTATTCTGTAATTAAGTCACTGATTTTATGTATAATTTTTATAATTGATCATAATTTACTTTTAAAATGAAATGTCGACTGCTTGAAACAGCTTTTGACAGCTTTGGAAGTTTCTTACGTGTTAGTCTGGGCCCCTGCACAACTTCATCCCATAATCGTATGTACCCGAAATAAATTTTGGATGGTAATTCCGACCAAAGATATATTTACATTACTGATGGGTAAAAGCAAAATGGTGCATTGGTTAATATCGTCGATTTCGGATCGTAAGGACTGGTGTTCAATCCCATCTGGCATCTAATTTTTTTTATTAGATCGTGTTTACACAATAAAGTCAATTATTTATGTGTATTTATAATTATTTATGTGTATTTATTGCCTTTTGTAAATAAACCATTCAGCTGTTCAATTTTGTGTCCCTTCTGTCCTTCCATCGATATCTTCTTTGGCTCTACTTGCCAAAAGCCAGCAGGGCTTATGTCGTGGTAAATTGTCCGTCGTCCATCCGTTAACCTTTTTCTTGTAGAAGCTATAGCATCCCCCACATTTTTCAAAGAATTTTATCCAAACTCGCACAGCATTTGTATAACCACAAACTTTTGAAGTTCTTGAACCAGTGTGATTGAACCACAAATGCTCCCTGCGACAGGGCTTATAAGCACATTTTTAAGAAAATTTAAAAACACCTTTTCTCTGAAAGTTCAAACCATAGACCACCGATATTTTAAACAAGGAAAAGAAGACAGTACCGTACATGGATTTTGCTTATCATTTTGATGTCTAAATAATAATAGAGAAGATTATAGTAGACGTTTTACTTAAGAAAACACTTTTTGGTACTTTCAGGGAACTATGTTTAAAACTTTTGGAGATTTAAGGAACAGTGGAAATACTTTTAGAGATCTGGGGTGCATGGACAAAATACTTTTGGGGAACTTTGGCAAATACTTTTGGAGATCTGGGGAACAATAGGCATTACTTTAAGAGATCCAGAGAACAGGGACCCCTGGGAGGGCCTCTGTACTGTATCCATCCATCCGTTGTCGTCCATCGTCGCCTGCAATTTCTTAATATTACGACTTTTCTAAATTACAGACTGGTGTCTCTGGTCAAAGGCATTGATCCTTATTAATTGTGTTGCTGTTTTGTCAACAATAATTTATAATATGACCGTAGTTTCTAGAACTCTAAAGTTCCTTCACCACTTCAGGAGTTTCTTCTGTAACTTTGTACGTGCATTTGTACAGGACTGCCACTACTAAGGCTTCAGTAAACATAGAGTTATATGTGGAAATATATATATGAAAAGAACAGGTCTTCCTTGGCCTAGTGGTTATGGTGTTCGACTCTGAAGCAGGACGTCGAAGGTTCGAATCTGGTGAAGGCACTTGTTTTTTTTTCTGATACCACAGCAGCTATTTAAAGTGAGGATTCGAATGTCAAACAGCCTGACATCTAGCAAGGACAGCTTTTGGAAAGTAACTATGCATCTCGAAAGCCCTGTTGGCAACCCTTAGTGTAAAAATAAACCTTAGTATTGCAACTATATGTCACATATCGCCCCTAGATTGTATCTATATCTAAAGTCCACATTGTGTTTCAATAACTTAAACATAATTATGATACTGGTTTCTGTACATCGGTAATAAAGGGAGTTAATGTATATTGGGTTTCTTCTAGTCACTGGTACCCTGTCCTAGCCTTGATAAATGTGTGAAGGAGGAAATGAAACTAGGAAACCAGTCTAAATAAAAATACAAAATTCAACTGTAACTGACAAAAATATATTTGTGGAGGGGTTAAATACTCATGAGCTTAAATGGCCATACTCTCCTTAGTCAGCTGTCACACATGGCCACATGCTCCCTAGTCAGCTATCATATGGTCATACGCTCCTTCGTCAACTGTCACATGGCCACATGCTCCCTAGTCAGAGATCACATGGCCATACCATCCCTAGTCAGCCATCACATGGCAAAACCCTCCCTAGTCAGCGGTCATATGGCCGTACCATCCCTAGTCAGCGGTCACATGGTCATGCACTTTCTAGTCAGCGGTCACATAGCTATACACTTCCTTGTCAGTGGTCACATGGTCATATGCTCCCTAGTCAGTGGTCACATGGCCATATGCTCCCTAGTCAGCGGTCACATGGCCATACGCTCCCTAGTCAGCAGTCACGTGGCCATACGCTCCCTAGTCAGCGGTCACATGGCCATATGCTTCCTAGTCAGCTGTCACATGGCCATATGCAGTGATCACATGGCCATACGCTCCCTAGTCAGCGGTCACATGGCCATACGCTTCCTAGTCAGCAGTCACATGGCCATACGCTTCCTAGTCAGCAGTCAAATGGCCATACGCTCCCTAGTCAGTGGTCACATGGCCATATGCACCCTAGTCAGTGGTCACATGGCCATATGCTCCCTAGTCAGCGGTCACATGGCCATTCGCTCCCTAGTCAGTGGTCACATGGCCATACGCTCCCTTGTCAGTGGTCACATGGCTATATGCTCCAGACTCAGCAGTCACATGGCCATACGCTTCCTAGTCAGTGGTCACATGGCCATACACTCCCTAGTCAGTGGTCACATTGCTATTTCCTAGTCAGCGGTCACATGGCTATACGCTCCCGAGTCAGCAATCACATGGCTATACGCTTCCTAGTCAGTGGTCACATGGCCATACGCTCCCGAGTCAGCATTCACATGTCCATACGCTTCTTAGTGAGTGGTCACATGGCCATACTCTCCCTAGTCAGCGGTCACATGGCCATACACTCCTGAGTCAGCATTCCCATGGCTATACACTTCCCAGTCAGCGGTCACACTTTCCTCAGTCAGCATTCACATGGCCCCCTAGTCAGCAGTCACATGAACATAAGCTCCCCAGTCAGTGGTCACATGCCCATACTCTCCCCAGTCAGCATGTCACATGGCCCCCTAGTCTGCGGCCACATGGCCATATGCTCCCCAGTCAGCGATCAAATGGCCATAAGCTCCCCAGTCAGCAGTCACATGGCCATACACTCCTCAGTCAGCAGTCACATGGCCATACACTCCCCAGTCAGTGGTCACATGGCCATTTGCTCCCCAGTCAGCTGTCACATGGTCATACACTTCCAAGTCAGCAGTCACATGGCCATACGCTCCTCAGTCAGTGGTCACATGGCCATATACTCCCAAGTCAGCAGTCACATGGCCATACGCTCTCGAATCAGCAGTCACATGGCCATACGCTCCCCAGTCAGCAGTCACATGGCCATACGCTCCCCAGTCAGCATTCACATGGCCATACACTCCCGAGTTAGCGGTCACATGGCCATACGCTCCCCAGTCAGCAGTCACATGGCCATACACTCCCGAGCCAGCGGTCACATGGCCATACACTCTCGAGTCAGCGGTCACATGGCCATACACTCCCTAGTCAGCGGTCACATGGCCATACACTCCCCAGTCAGCGGTCACATGGCCATATGCTCCCCAGTCAGCGGTCTCATGGCCATACGCTCCCCAGTCAGCGGTCACATGGCCATATGCTCCCCAGTCAGCGGTCACATGGCCATACGCTCCCCAGTCAGCGGTCACATGGCCATGAGGATGATGGTGCTAATGATGTTAATGATGTTGATGATAATGATCATGATGATGATGATGGTGGTGGTGGTGGAGAAATCAGAGTTTCTGTAGCTGGTCCAATTAGCCAAGTTGGCAACGTGTCTGACTATCAATCCAGAAGTCGTTAGTGTGAATCCCCACCCAGCTACAGTCTCCGTGATGATTGATAAATGACATTGCAAATTACATGTATTATGAATCTCTCAGCTCTGAAGTAAGTGTTAACTTTATCAGTTACTTGCGGAGATGGGTGTGCAGGTTAAACTTTCAGGATCCCAGGAAAAAGTGATCAGGTGGTTAACTGTACGTCTGTTAGCTCTCGATGACATAAAATGAAGCCAAATATTAAAGAAAAACACTTAGTTTCTTCAATCTTGCTCTCATTGCAAAATACTTGCTCTATTCACATAAAGTCAATGCTTTATTACATTGAACTCGCAATTATAATGATTGAAAAGAGTTTCAATAATAATTTTTTTTTTATCTTTTTACAACAATTAATAATACATAATCTGGTTAAACTTACATTTTATGCAAATGTTGCAAATTAGTTGATTCATTCCAATGAAACAAATTGTGGTAAAGGTTTAATTAAATTTAAGATAAAAATATTTCATGACATTTCTTTCAGACAAAAATATCCATTTTAATGCTCTTTTAAGTCTATAATGTATTGGAGCTATTTATTTTTTATTTAAAAATGTTTTCAAAATATTTCTGTCTCGTTTTCATGGGAGCAATGACCAATACATGTTCTGGCTGGATTTTTTAACTTTTTAGTATCAGAAATATCACACAGCGGGGCGTAAAACGAATGCGTGCGTTTACATAACTGATTTCTATAATAATTAAGAACACCTGGCATAGGAAGTGTGAGATATGGCTGTGAGACAACCACACCAGATCAGAGTGATATGATTATTCATATATATCATATGTTTTGCGTCATGTATAATTACTTACCAGGCTAAATAAAGTAACATGCTCATCTTATATATGATCGGGATGCAACAAAACACTCATTGTCACGCCTGTCATGACTCTTTAGTAAACACACTGTCAGCAGTTTGGGAGACAAAACAAGAAGTAAACAACTGGGCGGCTGGCTTTGGAGGCTGTTTTTGGATGCTTGTTTTGGAGGCTGTTTTTGGATGCTTGTTTTGGAGGCTGTTTTTGGATGCTTGTTTTGGAAGCTGTTTTTAAGATGGGTTAAGGTGTTCTAGTTAGAAGATTGTTTAGGTACGATCATCAGTTAAGCTGAAATTAGGTTAGGATGTGTTACCTGTGTTTAATTAGTATATTGGACTTGTAAATATTCTTAGAATATCTGTATTGTCTTGTTAACCTCGCTAAAGCATGTTACATAGCACCTGACCAAAAATCATTGGATCAGAATGCCACAACGACATGCACAATTAAAACTTTATGGTGATATTTCCTATCAAGTTTCATCAAAATGCGATGAATTGTTAAGCAGATATCGATAACATTCAAACTATCATAACTATCATCAAACTGAACCTGTGTAACGATATGCACCACTAGACTTCATACAGTAACGCGTCTGACTATCAATCCAGGGGTCGTGGAATTGGATCCCCGCCAAGCAACAGTCTCCGTGATGATTGATATATGATATTGTGTCTCATTATCATTTGTCTCTTACCGCTGATTCAAGTGGGAAAGTTATCATTTACTTGCGGAGATAGGGTATGCTTGAGTATTGGTTAACCTTACAGGATCCCAGGAAACAGTTGTTAGGTCAACTGATTTCCTGTTAACCGTCGATGGCATAAAAATGGTGCTTAATACTCAATCAATCCAAAATAGAAATGCTATGGGAAAACAGTCAATTCTCTGTTTTTATCTATTTTACAAAAAAGTGCATTCATGTTGATATAATGGAACACTGGTTCATTTAAAGGAGTTTCATTGTCCATTAGTGGCCAGCAGTGGTCGCAAAAAGGATAAAATTGTGAAATTTCAGAAATTTTCTCAAGAAATAATGAGGAAAAAAATCTTCATTATATTGTTGAAATGATCTGTATCATGAAAATGGGTTCATAATTTGTTAAACTTCAGGACTAGGGGGTATTAGGACATTGATTTTTAAAAATGAATACTATGAGAAAATATTTAAAAAATTGTTTAGGAATAAATAGGATGGCTAGAGCCAATTTTGGGCTTTGCTGCATATTAAGAAAACATAGAATTTCATATGGAGGAAAAGAAAGTTCTCTGTTCAAATAATGAAAAGAAGAGACAACTAAAATCAGACATCCTTAATTAGAAAGGGGCATAACTCTGGTTTACTTTAAACATTTTCCCTCTAAATCTGTTATATAACATCTTTATATGTTATGGACTATGAACTCTATCACTTTTATACATTAAAATGTGTCAGTGCCCCATTTCTTTGCTTAGAATTTGTAAACAGAAATCAGTTATGAATCATCTACATTTTATTTCTCATTTACAAAATAATAATTGTGTATATTATAAAATAATAAAAGTGGAAAGCATTTATTTATTTTTCAGTAACAGTGAACTTGACTCCGAAGAGCATGATAAAACTTCCTGTTCACATTACTCTAGTAATCAATCCCCAAATAATCATCAGAATATCTTATTAAAGGGGACACAATACAATGTTGAAAATGATACATGCATCAACCTGTACTCATGTTCACGTATTGAAACTATTCACATCATGATAGTTTTAAAACTAGTAAAAGAGTTAAAAATAGTATGTTTATGAAATAGTTATTGGATGTTTTCTATCCAATATTGACAAATATTTTATAAAAACCACAAATATACAAAATATGATGTGTTTCAACCATTTCCAAGAGTTTTGATCGGGAAACTGATAATTTTCTAATTTTTGCTATGTGTTTCCAATTTTTTGGTGACACGAAAATATTAAATAAGAACTTCCACATATCAAAAGGTACTACTAGGTTGCTAGATTTGCATGTGTACAATGTTCATGAAGTTACCATGAAAGGTTTTGGAGTTGTGCTCCGGAAACTGTGAAATTTTTAATTTTGGATATTTATTTCCATGGTAACAAAAAAATGTTAAAACTCAATCATAGCAAAAGGCACTACTTCGCCATCAGGTTGACATATGAACAAAGTTTCGTGAATTATGTAACCTTGTGATTTGGAAACGGCAAATTTTGTTATTATAGCTATTTGTTTCTATGGTAACAGAAAAATGTTGAAAATTAAAACTTTCCTATAGCTAAAGACACTACTAGACAAATGGTTTAATATTTGTACAAAGTTTTGTTGACATATGTACAAAGTTTTGTGAAGTTGGCATTGGAGTTGTGTTACGGAAATAGTAAATTTTGTAATTTCAGCTCTGTTTAAATATTTGGTAACAAAAAAAATATTGAAAAAGAGAATTCCTCCATAACAAACGGCACTACTAGACAAATAGTTTAATATTTGTACAAAGTTTTGTTTAATATTTGTACAAAGTTTTGTGAAGATACCTTGAATGGTTTTAGAGTTGTGCTCCGGGAATGACAAATTTAGTATTAAATTTTGTTTCCATGGAAACAGAAAAAAATATTGAAAATGGAAACTTCCCATAGCAAATGACAATCCTTTGCCTCTTGGTTAATATGTGTACAACAATTCGTGAAGTTACCTTGAGCGGTTTTAGAGTTGTGCTCCTGAAATGGAGAATTTAGTAATTATGGTTATCTAAATGTTCCCATGGAAACAGATGAAGTATTGAAAATGAAAGCTCCCAAATAGAAAAAGGCAATACTGGACTACTAGGTTGATATATGTACAAAGTTTCATGAAATTTTCTTAAAGGATTTTGGAGTTGTGCTTTGGAAAATCTTTCGGATACACAGAGTGTGCCCGATTTAATATCCCCCGTAAAAAAATATTGAGCTCTTAATTGTGATTTTTCTTTTAATGGATAAATTGTTCAACTTTTTTCATCTGAATATAATTGTCTACCACCAACTAGTTTTAATAAAGGATAAAGCCTACATGAAATCATTTCTTATTTTTGCCAAAAAGAAACATTCAACTAAGATATATTTGGATCAAAACTATTTTTAGTTCCAACTTTTATTTAAAACTTGTCAAATAAATTCAAATGAACGTTTACACTTCAAAAAATAATGTTTAAAACCATACATACATGTTATTTATAATCACATTTAAATAAGTCATTTCAGTCATGCATGAAAAATAATTTTTTTTGGTCATTTTCTCGTTTAGTAAAGAAGACCAAATATCCTGAGGCATGCAATTCACATTTATTTATAAAGGACACATAGGCCTCAATGATCAAGCTAACATGATTTGCTTCCTAGTGCTTTCTATAATTAAAAAAGATTTTTAAAGTTAAACTTAAAAGGTGCATGTTTTGGCCCCGTCCCCAAGGTAACAGAGTGTTGGCGGTGTTCAATAAATATGAATATCTAGCGTTGTTTTTATGCCATCGAGGGCTAACAGCTGTTCAGTTAACCTGACCACTCTTTCCTAGGATTCTGAAAGGTTAACCAGTACTCAAGCACACCCATCTCCTCAAGTAACTGATAACTTTCCCATATGAATCAGTGGTAAGAGATGAATAATTATGAGACGCAATGTTACATATCAACCATCACAAAGATTGTGGCCATGTGGGGATTCAAACTCACGAACTAACGACTGAGCTAATTGGGCCTGGTGCACTGAATAAAACATGGATATTAACCGTCATGTCAGTAACAAAACATACTAAAAACCATTCAAATACATGTAGGTTATTTCAGTCATGAAAAATAAGAATTTTTGTCATTTTCTCTTTGCAGAAGTAGGACACACCTTAAAGGTTACACAATGAGACCCAGGGGCATGAAATTCACCTTTTTTAAGGACCCATAGACCATTTGTTTCCCACTGCTTCCTATATTAATAAGACTTTCAAGTTTACCATGAATTTTTTGGCCATAAAATAAATCATATTAATTGTCATCTCAGCAACAACAAAAACCATTCAAATTAATTATTTCAGTCATGAGAAATAAGTTTTTGTCATTTTTTCTATAGGGGTACTCGCTAAAACATTTCAGTTTAGTAAAATAAGCCCCACACCCAGACCCTGGGACATGGCCTCAATCAACTATGCTTACAATTTTTTTCCCAGCACTTTCAATTTAACTATGTTTTTTTTTTTAAATTTACCATCAACTTGGCTGTTTTGGCCATTATGGGAGCGGAGATCTTGAAATCAATAATTGATTCACCTTCAAGTAACAAAGCTACACACAAAACTCCATTACAATCGGGACACCATAGTGTCGGGAACCATGAAGTTAATAATTTTGATTAACCTTTTAAGATACAAAATTTCATTACACTCTTTTTTTTTCCGAAGAAGTAAAACATGAGAATTGAGGCACAATGATTGACATAAGGGAATCAAAAAAAGGTCACATGAAACTTTGTCTCTTATGACCTAATACATACGAACAATAACTTTAATACTTTAGCAACAGGTTGTGAACAAGGCTTAGCAATACACTGAACAGAATATTAAATGAGTTTTATCATCATATTTTATTTTTTAATCAATTGGACCGGAAAAGATTATCTTTTTCAGTTTTTCGCACAACCTTACTCATTTATTCAATTAATTTTTTTAGCTCGATTGGAAAGGAGGTTCCGATGGCGGATCCATGCATCAGTACTCAAAGATTTTAGGAGATCACAAAGTTGAATGGGGAATCAAACCTGTAGCATACATTGGCTATAATGCAACCATTGAACCAACTTATTTTTACATTAATATTAACACTGGACCTCCATACCTTACATAGGTATGTTACACAACTGATACTGCCCGGTATATAATGAAAATACAAACAAACAATATATAACCCGCATCATATTCAATTTTCAGACTGATGTTTTGAGTTCGAGTCCCAACTTAGTCCAAAAACTTTGCCAGTTACTTGCAGAAGCACTTTAGTTTTATTAATATTCATTAAAAGTCTGATTAATTATAAAACTAGGCCTAGCCCAGTTAGCTCAGTCGGTAGCATATCTGACTATCAATCCAAGGGTTCAGAGTTCGAATCCCGGCACAGGCAGACTCCATGATGATTGATAAACAACAGCATCTCATTGTCATTCATCCCTCATTGCTGATTCAAGTGGGAAAGTTATCAGTTACTTGTGGAGATGGCCATGTTTGAGTATTGGTCAACCTTCCAGGGTTCCAGGAAAGAGTGATCAGGCTAACAACTGATTGTCTTCTGCAGAAACCACTCAATGGTAAATAAGAGAATATCAACAATTATTTCATCATAGCATTATTTTATTAAATAATAAAAAGTTTAATTGAAAACATAATATAAAACAACATTCAATTTTCTATTCAACAATTAAGTATTATAAACTTTAATCAGAGTTGGATTCTCCAACTCAAATGTTTTAGAGTTTCAGGCTGGTTTCACTAAACATCTCATGTTGAGATATTTCAACTAAATGAAAACTCATTTCACATTAAATAACTTATAACTAACTATACAGAACTAAAGTCATAAAAAATCTGTACTCATTTGTAAAAGCAAGGACTTATATAGGAGGATGGGAAACTTGCATTTCCAGACTAAATGTTGATAAAATAGCACATGAAGGATTAATTATTTGGTAAATTACCATCCATAATTTACAGGCAACTGATTTCTTGTTGTATGTAATCTAAGATGCTTTAGAATGTTTCTATCTTGAAAAATGATCTTGAATTAACGGTAACGATATTGAGGTTTGAAGTAAAATATCTCGCAATTTGTTATTTTAGCTGCAGTATACAAATTTTGTTGGGAATGAATGAATAGGGTTTTACGGCATACCAACACATTATAGGTTATTCGACGCCATCAGGAAGGAAGATTCCAGGTTCACTCTACATGTACAAAAACAACAAATTAACATACAGATTAAAAAAAAAACATCAACAAATGAATATGCAGAATGAACCTAGAACCTTGATACCTGCAGAACTGCAGAGTTTCAGCAAATTCTATCGTATTACTCAATGTGTCGCTTCTTACGACATGCATAAGCCACAGTGATCCTATTCTTGCCGTCACTCATGGCTCCCTGGAACCACACAGGGGTTGATAATTTAACCACAATAGTGAACATGACAAAAAATGATAAAATGAACATGACACCCATTCGGAGGATTGACCTACCCCTCTGCAGAGATCGACAGTGATTATATTCATAGCTGGAACCACACGTGCTTGCAATGTAAGAATTTTGATTTCTTTTCCCGAGATGAATGGAAGACAATAACTGAAAACAAGATATTGTGAGATTTTGCATGAAAACACGAGCGTTCTCAAAATATCAATCAGTTGCCTTTCCTCCTCTACATTAGTCCTTGGTAAAAAATAACATGCAAAACTAGCAGTGTAAATAATAATTCAAGTGGAGTTAAAGACATTCTCAAGTTGAGATGTTTAGTGAAACCAGGGGTGGTATTCACCAACCTTTCTTAAGAATATTTTTAGACTGGAGCTCAAGAATGAATTTTGAAATGCACTCTTAATGACGATTTTACAGGTCAAAATTTGAAAGCTTGTTGTCCTAAACACCAGATATAAAGCTAAATAAACTCTCACAATTATTCTATCTGTCATGGTCAACTGAATATCTAAGGTTGAAATTTGGATTTTCAAGTTTAAGAATATTCTCAAGAATAGTTGGTGAATACGAGCCCTGGCCTGGTTAGCATACTTCTAAGTAAGTTAGTTATAAAAGCAGTGTATCAGGAAAAGCCATTGAATGAATATATGATTGGGGTTTTGCGGTGTACCAACACATTGTAGGTTATTCGAAGCTAAAAGAAAAGATTCCAGGTTCATTCTACATGTACAAAAACAACAAATTAACATACAGATTAAAAAATCAACAACAACAATGAATATGCAGAATGAACCTAGAAACTTGATACCTCCAGAACTGCAAGAGTTTCAGCAAACTCAAATTGTCACTTTTTACAACATGCATGAGCCACAGTGATCCTTTTCTTGCCATCACATTCTCAAGTTGAGATTAGTGAAACCAGGCGTGGTCAACACTTCTAAGCCCAAGTAAATTGTACAGCAATGTATCACGAAAATCCATTGAAAACATTAAAATCAAGTTTAAAATAAACATAAAGCATCTTATCATTTACTACTGAAATTTGTAACTTCAAATCTATCAAACTGGAACAAAAACAAGTTTTCAATTTAAATGGTGAATTTCAAATGAAATCCTAATTCTAAAATTAGACTTGTTCACCTTGTCATTCGGAGAAATAAAACAATATGTTACCAATATGGCAGATTAACTAAATACAACAAGAAAATATCGGTGGAACCAATGGATGCTCCCCAAGTGAGTGGTTGACTCTGTACCATATTCCCTTAGTGCTGATGGCTACTTAGTTAAAAAATACCAAACTGCATAGCAGGAACAATATGTGGCTCTCCACTTGACAGAACTCATTCGCAAATCAATGAACCAGAGGCTGTAGAAAAATAGCCCGGGCAAGAATTTGGTCACAAATAGAATCAAAGGGCCATAACTCTGTGAAAAAGCATCGAACCGGAACACAAAGACAATGCTCGGTAATGATGCATCCTTGCAAGTTTCATAAAATTCCATACAGAGGTAGAGAAATAGCCCGGACAAAAACTAGGGGATGCACGGACGGACACACGCTAGGACGAAGCAGCGACTATATGCTTCCCCCCTTTGGAGGAGCATAACAATATGTAACCAATATGGCAGATTAACTAAATACAAAAATATGTAACCAATATGGCAGATTAACTAAATACAACATGTAACTAATATGGCAGATTAAAATGGCATTCAACCCATTTGGCACACTCCAAAATGCATTGCATTTTTTAAGCAAGAATACTGGTTCAACCTGGGCGTGTAAGGTCAATTTAGGATATCCTTTTTCAACATTGAGTTTTCATATTTTAGCTGATATCCTGATGGCAACAGGCTCAGTTTGTATATCTTTCCATGATATGTATATAGATATATATAGCAGATAAATGTTTGTCAATTAAAAAGTTCTAGGAAAAGTGCTCCGACATACAGCTTTTGAAACAAAGAGTTGTCAGAAGACAAAAACCTCGCCTCTGGGTGTCTAAGTCCAAAAAGGACCATAACTGTGCCAAAATGCAATCCAGAGTTATGGTTCTTGTCTGTGTGTGTTCCATTGATGATGCTGAACACAAATGGGAAGTTTCATTCATATCCAATGAGTGGTTGCATAGATATCTTAAACTTAAACGCAAAAGTTAAACCTGGGTGTCCAAGTCTAAAAAGGACCATATGGTTCCTATCTCTGTGTGTTTCATTGATGATGCTGAACACAAATGGGAAGTTTCATTCATATCCTATGAGTGGTGGCATAGATATCTTAAACTTAAATGCAAAAATTTAACCCGGGTGTCTACAGACGACGTCAACGCCGGGGTCATGGCAATAGCTCTCCTTGGACATTCGTCCCAGCGAGCTAAAAAGACAACAATATTCAATGTTCAACAAGAAATATAAATTTACATTAGACAGATAATTGTTGTTCTTGTCCAGCTACAGAGGACCAACTCCTAATTTTAAGAATTTCAAAGAACGTACACTGATGAGATAGCAATTTTGTGGTCATAACACACAGGACATCAGTTGTCTCAGTTTCATTTTTTTATATATATATTTGCAATTTAACAATGGCTGTCAATGAGATGCCCCAGTTAAATAAATCTGCAGGTTGCCGTGGTTCTTCATAGAGTAAGTGTCAAAACTGTGCATCTAGGAGATATCCCAGTTGAATTTTAGCTCATAAGTCGGACCTTCCGTCTTGTCGTGGTTCTTCAGCCATCGACTGTCAACAATGTGCACCTAGGAGATATTAACTCTGAAGATGAACCTTCCATGTTGTCATGGTTCATTATCAACTACAAACAATGACTGTCACACATAACATTGCCCGTCTTGCAATGATCTTGTAACCTGCCAATAAAATAAAGGAACATTTAAAATTCATTTATAGAATGAAGCTAATTTGTATGGAACTCGAGTCATTTACATATTAATCATCAAGAAAATTATCAATAGCTTTGTTTACAGAAACACAGAAGTCTTTTAAAATTATCATACAATGTACCGGAATATGTATATATTTCTTAACTGTTAATTTGATAAATATGTTTTGTTTTACCTAAGAAGCGTAAGAGCAATAAACTACCGTATATTCCCTAATGAATGCCCCCGGAGGCGTTACATTTTACAAGGTGGGGGCATTTATAAAAGATAAAAAAAGCAAATTAAACAACAGTTAAAAATACAATAAAACCATGGAAAAAACCTTAAATCTGGTTTAAATCCACGAAAAAGTGGTTCATAATTATTTTGGAGTGAATGAAATAATCAACATAGGATGAAAAAAAGCTGAAAATCTGTATGAAATTACTAGTCTGCGTACTGGAATATCCGAATTTATGGTCAGTGTACTCTTCACTTTAAATCACTTGGACGCTTGCTCTTATCAACGTGGAACAATGACCTTTCAGTGTACACAGACTAACCGCATTTTCCGACGTTTTGTAATGTTTTAATTGATAGACAATACGCACTCAAATTGCATATACGTTTTATTTTTTAATTTTCCAGAACAATAGATGGGGGGCGTTTATTACAGTGGGGGCGTTTATAAGGGAATATATGGTAGATGGTTTGTTATATATGTTTTAATTTGTCAGCATTTCTTGGCAGTGAGAATTTTTTTAACACTCTAGCCGGGATCAGTTAGCTCAGTTGGTAACGCCTCTAACAATCAATCCAGGGGATGGGAGTTTGAATCCTTGCCCAGGCAGTCTCCGTGATGATTGATATAATAAGACATTGCATCTGCTTATAAATCATCTCTCACTGCTGAATCAGTTGCGTACAAGTACTGGATCTTAGGATCACTGGAAGAATGGTTAAGTTAACTAAGCATCTGTGAGCCCCAGATGGCATAAAAATTACGCTAAATATTCAAACAAAATCATTTCCTGTCAATGCCATCTTTTAATGGGACTTAAACGCCATATTCAATATATTAAAGGTTATTTGGCACAAAGAGGTTTCATGGTGGTGGAAAGCTTGAAAATGAACTAAAGCAGCCAGGGCTTTTTTCCTGGAAATTGGGAAGAGGCCCAAGCTTTTGAAATTGGGAAAATAATAGTGCGATCAAGAAGAAATAAGGAACTTTTTAAGGCTGCAGCAAACAGGAAAAATGAAGCACATCACATTCACTGTTAAGATCATGTTCTTACCAATAATTATCAGACATAACAGTAAAACTTCATATCCAGTGGGGGATTTTATCCCCTAAATGTAAGAAAAATTAGAAGAAAAAAATCATTTTGGGATTTGCTTCTTACAAACTTAATTTTTCATCCGTCTGTTAAATAAGGTTTTAAAAAACCTGTGGCAGTGCAACTAACTGGCAAACTTTCTCACAACATTTTTGGGATCAATCTGGATTTGAAATCCAGTAGTGGAAGTCATCTTCGGATAACCACTTAGACCACTGGGATATATACCACTACTACAATCCATTATTAAGCATATGCAATATCTCAAGACTCTTAAGCTGACACAATGTTGAGCAAATAATTATATTAACAGTGCATTTTCTTCAACAGAATGTACAAATAATATTACACTGCAGCATGGTCATGTGGTAGAGTGTCCACATTTCATGCAGAAGGTCATAGGTTCGATCCCCTGCCAGGCCATACCAAAGATTTCAAAAGATACTAGAAGATTCCTTGCTTGTTCTCAGTTGGAGAGGATAGTTCAAGGCCTGTTAAATCTGGTGTCATTATGTTACTTGGCGGGATACAATACCATGTGTCTACCACAAGATACTCCAGTGTAGCAGCAATAAGAAAACTGTCTAGACACCATTGCGACATGATTGAAAAATTGTTGAAAGCAACACTTAACACTATACAACAAGTGCTGTTAATATATTGTTTTTAAACTCACCTTGGTTGTCACGAAGTACTGTAGGACACTCGTCAACAAATCTGGATATGAAACCAAACCATCTGATCTAAAATTAAAGATTTCACAAAAAAAAATAACAAAAAATTTAAAACTTGCCATGGTAATTACAGTAAAAATTGTATTAAACCAGTAGAAAAGTTACTTAAAATGGCAAAAAAATGCTCCTATGCACTAGAAAAACATTAAAATTTGATCAAATTCTTCCATTTCCCATAACAGACAAGAACAAAGCACAGCCAAAACTATGGCAGCACTTAACAGTCAAAGAAGCTACAATGATGGCTTAATCTGGGACGTAGTGACTGACATATTGCAGTGGAGAAGGATGTTCAGGGTTTTCTTCAATGTGTGTGCCATTTCATAAATAGACACCCTGTTGAAACCCAACCCAACTTGACAGCTTCCTGTCTAGAGGCAGGATGTCTACAGCATAATGGTCTATGGAGAAAGTGGTCATTTTCATTCTCATCCAAAACCCATCCATAGAGGAGATGGGATGGAGAGCAAACCAATTCCAGACAGGTTTCATCACGCAAGTGACAGCCTATCTGAATGTAACAGGACTGTCATCCATGTCTAGTAGGACAATCCGGGATATTGCTGCTCTGGAAAATATGTTGCCAGAACAACAAGTTGAGAGGACAGGACTGAAACACTGGACTGTGGGATGTGAGAATAGAAACACTTTGCTGAGGCAAAACAAATCAATATATTGTGGTGGAGAGTATCCAAGATTGTAATATCAAGCTGGTGGAGGAGAGGATCTACTATAGCTTTTAGCATACAGTAAGTGAAGATATAAAATAAAAAAAAAATTTGGAGAGGAGAGGATGCAAGACATTAACATTAAGAAGTTTTCATCAATAAATTCACGTAGGAAGGGGGCTACCAGCATGGATGGTAGCTTTGGGCAGGTTATGTTCTGACCTCAAATTAAGAACCGAAAGTCTGTAAATGGCAGGGATGGGACTGTGATTGGCTGGTTGTCCTGCCAGCAGAAGTTTCAGTGTTTGAACCACAACATCCTCTAAATATGGCTGACCTCAGTTTGGTAATGGCACCTCTCCTGTCTTTCATCTTTCTGGCTAACTGCATCTTGAAGGTGTGAATGTACCAAAATCCTCACTTCCTTGATGTCGCATAGCAACAATGTTGTGTTTGGTGGAATCTAATATTAAGTTGGTTCCCTTGAGAAACTCTCATTGATTGGGTGATGGTGGTGGTGGTTTGTTGGAAAACAGCAATGCAGAACAAATACATAGGGCCAGTGAAGATGTCAAACAAGAAAGAACAGTTATAGCATAATACAAAAGAGAGAGAAGTGGAAGAACAAACCAGTTCCATCACACCATAGACAAGATTCTCAAGAATCTCCGACACATTTAATAGACCCCAATCCTTATCATGAATGATTCATTTGTACTTAATTCAGCAGACCAGATACAAGATGGATATGCTAACTGGGCATTTTTATCACATCCATCCAAATCTGGACCTACCAAATGAAAGATACAAATGAAGCACACATGAGTGAAGGGAGGTCTACAAGAAGTGTCAGAGATTCTTGAGAATCTGGTCTATGTTGTCATGCATCTGGTTTGTTCTTCAGCTTTTCTCTCTGTTGCATCATGCTAAAACTGTTCTTTCCTGTTTAACATCAACACTGGCCGTATGTATTTGTTCTGCATTGCCGTTCTTCAACAAACTACCACCATTACTACTAAATCAATGAGAGTTTCGTTAAGAGAATAAACTTAATATTAGATCCCACCAAACACAACACTGTTGCATCGGGACATCAAGGAAGTGAGGATTTTGGTGCATTCACACTTTCAAGATGCAGTTAGCCGGAAAGATGCAAGAAAGGAGAGTTGCCATTACCAGACTGAGGTAAGTCATCTTTAGAAGATGTTGTGGTTGAAACATTGAAACTTCTGTTGGGTGGACAACACCAAGAATCTCGAACACATTTGGTAGACACTGCTCCTGATCATGAATGATTCAGCTGTACATGATTCAACAGAGCAGTTATAAGATGGATGTGCTAACTGGGCATTTTTATCACATCCATCTTATATCTGCTCTGCTGAATTAAAAACAGATGAATCATTCATGATCAGGAGTGGGGTCTATCAAATGGGTCAGAGATTCTTGAGAATCTAATCTATGGTGTGACAGGAATGCATTGTTGCACAAATGGCACACCCACGAGTGGAGGGAGGTCTACAAATTCCATAGGAGATCAAGGCAGCCACAGTATCATACAATGACATTGTTGGCGCCATGGAGGTTGGGCTGGGTTTTGGATTAGTCAGTTTGCATCAAACTGCTACTATGGAGGCTTTGGAAAGATATGAAGGAAAGGTTTGCATCTTGCTTGACATTTATTTGACCGATAGATTGGGGACTTGGATAGGAAGGATTAATACAGTATCTCTGGTCGACATTTCATTGACTGATGGATTTGGCTTTCAGAAGGGGAGATATTTGTTCTGCATCATGCTAGACACCTATGTTATTGTAAGTGGTAAGGGGGTGGGGGTTGAGGGGACTCTATGTAATAAAGACTATCAGGTGATGGGTGTGTCATTGAACTAATGATGGAACTTATGGGTTGAGACCAAAAGAAATTGTGATCAAATTTCAATCTATTGACAATGAAGGAGAAACTTTGTTACTATAATTAATTAGATAGAAAAGTTAATTCAAATTATTTCAGATTTAAAGCTCAACCACCATGATTAAGAAATGATTCCTGTTAAAAAATAAATAAGCTATCATTTATAAATCAAGAAAGTGATTGCCTTTATTATCACATAATACTGGTTCATTCACCATCACACAATTATACTGATAAGTAAATATTGAGGTGATCAAAACAGGTTCTCTACAGCCCCTTGAATTCAACATACTTGTAAATTCTTTTAAAACAGTTTTTGGGGAAAACTTAATTTCTTGAACAAATAAAAGCTGAAGTAACAATAGATCTTTACCTATTGAATCATTAAAATTAGAGAAAATATGGGAAATGTTTACATCAAATTCCCCAGGAAACCTTTCCCTGCATTTAAACGAGACACATTTCCTTAATACTGTAATCTATGCGAAATTTTACTAAATTTGACTTGAATTTTTATTAGATTAAAAAATAGAGGTTGACAAATATTTGAGGACAGCACATAATTATGCAAATCATTCAATACAGTATTATACTTCAAAGAACAATAACAACCAATGCAAACAAAGCACAGCAGGACCGGATTTTCGACATTAAACACCTAACTTAAGATTTCTCAGTAATAACAGATTCCTTGTCATGGGAGCGGTTGATTGCTCATTGAAAACATTAACAAAACATTAGCATATGGAAGATCTGATGTGTGCCCATAAAAACAATAATACAGCACCACTCGACTCATGTGGAGCATCTGACAATCAAGAAAAGTTAACAATAGAGATGTATCAGATTTCTCATGTGGAACATCTGACAATCAAGAAAACGCTAATAATAGAGCAGTATCACACTTCTCATGTGATACATCTGACAATCAAGAAAATGCTAACAATAGAGCAGTATCAGATTTCTCATGTGGAACATCTGACAATCAAGAAAATGCCAACAATAGAGCAGTATCAGATTTCTCATGTGGAACATCTGACAATCAAGAAAATGCCAACAATAGAGCAGTATCAGATTTCTCATGTGGAACATCTGACAATCAAGAAAACGCTAACAATAGAGCAGTAACAGATTTCTCATGTGGAACATCTGACAATCAAGAAAACGCTAACAATAGAGCAGTAACAGATTTCTCATGTGGAACATCTGACAATCAAGAAAACGCTAGCAATAGAGCAGCATCCTTAGTGGAAGTAGCACATACAGGGAACAGCAATATTCCTGTTTGCACAGTGGAAATCTGTTAACTCCACAGATAGAGGACAAAACACACAGTAGTATTCCTGTTTCCACAGTGGAAATCTGATAACTGCACACACACCAGGCAAATACAGCAGTATTTATATTTCCACAGAGGAAATTTCATGACCGCACATACAGTGGACACAACAGACAGCAGTATTCAAGTTTCCACAGCTGAAATCTGCACATGAAGGGACAACACAAACAGCAGTATTTCTATTCCACAATGGAAATTTGATGACATACCGCAGTTATTTGTTTCCACAGAGGAAATCTTATTACTGCACATGAAGGTGACAAAACACACAGCACTAATCCTGTTTCTACAGAGGAAATCTGAATATTGCACATACAGAAGACAACTACAGCAGTATTTGTTTCCACAGAGGAAATCTGATTACTACACATGCAGGCGACAACTACAGCAGTATTTGTTTCCACAGATGTTGTGGAAAAAAACCCAGAGGAAATATGATTACTGCAAATACAGGACAAAATGCACAGCAGTATTGGTTTCCAGAAGGAAATCTGATTACTGCACATGCAGGGGACAAAACACTGCAGTATTTGTTTCCTGAAGGAAATCAGATTACTGCACATACAATGGACAAAACATACAGCAGTATTTGTTTTCAGAGAAAATCTGATTACTGCACATGAAGGGGACAAAACACACAGCACTAATCCTGTTTCTACTGAGGAAATCTGAATATTGCACATACAGAGGACAACTACAGCAGTACTGGTATTTGTTTCCACAGAGGAAATCTGATTACTGCACATGCAGGGGACAAAACACAGCAGTACTTGTTTCCACAGAGGAAATATGATTACTGCACATGCATGGGACAAAACACAGCAGTATTTGTTTCCCCAAGGAAATCTGATTACTGCACATGCAGGGGACAAAACACTGCAGTATTTGATTTTGGTTTCCACAGAGGAAATCCGATTACTGCGCATACAGAGGACAAAACACACAGCAGTATTTGTTTCCACAGAGGAAATCTGATTACTGCACATATAGGACAAAACACACAGCAGTATTTGTTTCCACAGAGGAAATCTGATTACTGCACATACAGAGGACAAAACACACAGCAGTATTTGTTCCCACAGAGGAAATCTGATTACTGCACATACAGAGGACAAAACACACAGCAGTATTTGTTTCCCCAAAAGAAAACTGATTACTGCACACACACAGAGGACAAAATACACAGCAGTATTTGTTTCCACAGAGGAAATCTGATAACTGCACATACAGAGGACAACACACACACCACTTATCCTGTTTCTACCGAGGAAATCTGAATACTGCACATTCAGGACAAAACACAGCAGTTTTTGTTTCCATAGAGGAAACCCATTTACTGCACATGCAGAGAACAAACACAAAGCAGTATTATGGTTTCCACAGAGGAAATCTGATAACTGCATATACAGAGGACAAAACACACAGCAGTATTTGTTTCCACGGAGGAAATCTTATTACCGCACATACCGACGAAAAACACATCAGTATTAGTTTCCACATAGAAAATTTAATAACTCACATGCAGGGGACAGAACATGCACCACTAATCCTATTTCTACTGAGGAAATCTGAATACTGCACATACAGAGGATAAAACACAACAGTTTTTGTTTCCATAGGGGAAATCCAATTACTGCACATGCAGAGAACAAACACAAAGCAGTATTTTAGTCTCCGCAAAGGAAATCTGATTACTGCACATACAGAGGACAAAACACACAGCAGTATTTGTTTCCATGGAAGAAATCTGATTACTGCACATACATGGGAAAAAACACACAGCAGTATTCTATTTACTGCACATACAGTGGGAAACACAACACAACTGCTTTCTGATTGCTGCACATACAGGGGACAAAACAGCACAGCAGTATTTTGATAACTACACCTACAGGGGACAAACAATACAGCAGTATTCTGATCATTGCACATAGAGGGGACAAAACAACACAGCAGTATTCTGCTTACTGCACATAGTGGGAGAAAAACAATATAGCAGTATTCTGCTAATTGCACATGCAGGGGAAAAACAACAAAGCAGTATACTGCTTACTGCACATGTAGGGGGGGGGGGGGGGGCAATACAGCAGTATTATAATTACTGCATAAACAGGGGAAATACAATACAGCAGTATTATGACAAAACAACACAGCAGTATCCTGATTACTGCACATACAGGGGACAAATAACACAGCAGTATTCTGATTACTGGATACAGGGGACAAAACAACACTGCAGTATTCTGATTACTGCACATACAGGGGGAAAACATTACAGCAGTATTCTGATTACTGCACAAACCAGGGAAAAACAACACAGCAGTATTTTAATTTCTGCACATACTGGCGGGGGGGGGGGGGGGAGAGAGAAACAACACGGCAGTATTCTGATTACTGCACATACAAGACAACACAGCAGTATTCTAATTACTGCACATACAGGGGACAAAACAACACAGCAGTATTCTGATTACTGCACATACAGGGGACAAAACAACACAGCAGTATTCTGATTACTGCACATAGAGATGGGAAAACAACACAGCAGTATTCTGATTACTGCACATAGAGATGAGAAAACAACACAGCAGTATTCTGATTACTGCACATACAGGGGGAAAAGAAGACAGCAGTATTCTGATTACTGCATATAGATGGGTAAAACAATACAGCAGTATTCTGATAACTGCACAGAAGAAAAAACATTACAGCAGTATTCTGATAACTGCACATACAGGGGACAAAACACACAGCAGTACTCTAATTACTGCACATACAGGGGGGAAACAACACAGCAGTATTCTCATTACTGCACATAAAGGGGACAAAACAACACAGCAGTATTTTGATTACTGCACATAAAGGGGACAAAACAATACAGCAGTATTCTGATAACTACACATACAGGGGACAAAACACAGAACAGTATTCTGAATACTGCACATAAAGGGGACAAAACACAGCTGTATTCTGAATACTGCACGAAAAGGGGGCAAAACAACACAGCAGTAATTGATTACTGCACATAAAGGGGACAAAACACAGCAGTATTCTTCTTATTGCACACAGAGGGTAAAACAATACAGCAGTATTCTGATAACTGCATATACACAGGACAAAACACACAGCAGTATTCTGATTACTGCACATACAGGGGACAAAACACACAACAGTATTCTGATTACTGCACAAATAGGGGACAAAACAACACAGCAGTAATTGTTAACTGCATATAAAGAGGACAAAACACAGCAGTATTCTGCATACTGCACATAGATGGTAAAACAATACAGCAGTATTCTGATAACTGCATATACAGAGAACAAAACACACAGCAGTATTCTGATTACTGCACATACAGGAGACAAAACACCCAACAGTATTCTGAATACTGCACATACAAGGGGAAAAACACAGCCATATTTTGATTACCCCACAAACAGGGGCCAAAACAACACAGCAGTATTCTTATTACTGCACAAAAAGGGGGAAAACAACACAGCAGTATTCCGATTACTGCACATACAGGGTGAAAAACCACACAGCAGTATTCTGATTACTGCACATACAGGGGGAAAACAACACAGCAGTATTATGATTACTGCACATAAAGGAGGAAAACATCCAGCAGTATTCTGATTACTGCACATGGAGTTGGGAAAACAACACATCAGTATTCTGATTACTGCACATGGAGTTGGGAAAACAACACAGCAGTATTCTAATTACTGCACATACAGGGGGAAATCAACACAGCAGTTTTCCCATTACTGCACATACAGGGGGAAAAACAAAACAGCAGTATTCTGAATACTGCACATAAAGAGGGAAAACAACACAGCAGTATTCCAATTACTGCACATACAGGGTGAAAAACAACACAGCAGTATTCTGATTACTGCACATACAGGGGGAAAACAACACAGCAGTATTCTTATTACTGCACATACAGGGGAAAAACAATACAGCAGTATTCTGATTACTGCATATAAAGAGGGAAAACACAGCAGTATTCAAATTACTGCACATACAGGGTGAAAAACACAGCAGTATTCTGATTACTGCACATACAGGGGGAAAACAACACAGCAGTGTTCTGATTACTGCCCATAAAGGGGGAAAACACACAGCAGTATTCTGATTACTGCACATACAGGGGAAGAACAATACAACAGTATTCTGATTACTGCAATACAGGGGAAAAACAACACAGCAGTATTCTGATTACTGCACATAGAGGTTGGAAAACAACACAGCGTTATTCTGATTACTGAAGATAGAGGGGGAAAACAACACAGCAGTATTCTGATTACTGCATATAGAGGTGGGAAAACAACACAGCAGTATTGTGATTACTGCACATACAGGGGAAAAACAACACAGCAGTTCTCTGATTACTGCACATAAAGGGGGAAAACAACACAGCAGTATTCTGAATACTGCACATACATGGGACAATACACACAGCAGTATTGAGATTACTGCACATACATGGGACAAAACGCCCAGCATGTTCTGATTACTGGACATACTGGGGAAAAACACAGCAGTATCACGATTACTGCACATACAGGGGATAAAACAACACAGCAGTATTCCTGTTCCCAAAGAGGAAAATCTAAGAAGTTACTGCAAATACAAGACAGACAACATAGCAATATTCCTTTTTCCAGAGTGAAAATATTTTAATTGCACATACAGGAAACAAACAAGACAGCAGTATTCCAGTTTCCATACAGAAGAAATCTGATTACTGCACATACAGGACAGACATCACAGCAGTATTTCTGTTTCCATACAGAGAAAATCAGATTAGTGCACATAAAGGCGACAAAACACACAGCAGTATTATCATTTCCACAGAGGAAAATCTGATTACTGCATACACAGGGGACAAAACACACAGCAGTATTCCTGAATCCACATTTCAAAATCTGATAACTGCAAAACAGCAGCATTCCTGTTTACACAGAAAAAATATGATTACTGCAAATACTGGGGACAAAACACACAGCAGTATTCCTGTTTCTTCAGATGAAAATCTGATTACTGCACATACAGGACAGACATCACAGAGAAAATCAGATTAGTGCACATAAAGGTGACAAAACACACAGCAGTATTATCATTTCCACAGAGGAAAATCTGATAACTGCATACACAGGGGACAAAACACACAGCAGTATTCCTGTATCCACATTCCAAAATCTGATTACTGCAAATACTGGGGACAAAACATACAGCAGCATTCCTGTTTACACAGAAAAAATATGATTACTGCAAATACTGGGGACAAAACATACAGCAGCATTCCTGTTTACACAGAAAAAAATCTGATTACTGCAAATACAGGGGCAACACCCAGCAGCAAAATCTAAGAAGGTACTGCAAATACAGGACAGGCAACACAGCAGTATTCCTGTTTCCATACAGAGGAAATCTGAAAATTGCACATACAGAGGTCAAATGCAGCAGTATTTGTTTCCGCAGAGGAAATCTGATTACTGCACATACAGAGGAGTGAGTATACCTTTCCATACAGAGGAAATCTTAATACTGCACACAGTAGACTAAACACAGCAGTATTTGTTTTCAGTGAAAATCTGAATACTGCACAGAGGGCATAACACACAGCAGTACTTTGGTTTCCATAAAGGAAATCTGAATACTGCATAAACACAGATCAAAACACACAGCAGTATTTGTTTCCACAGTGTAAATCTGAATACTGCATTACACAGAGGACAACACATCAGTATTTGTTTCCCAAAGAAAATCTGATTACTGCACAAACAGAGGACAAAACAGACAGCAGTATTTGTATCCAAAGAGGAAATTTGATAACTGCACATGCACGGGACAATACACAGCAGTATTTGTTTCCCCAAAGGAAATCTGATTAACATACATACAGAGGACAAACACATCAGTATTTGTTTACTGTAGGAAATCTGATTACTGCACACAGAGGACAAAACACGCACCACTAATCCTATTTCTACTGAGGAAATCTGAATACTGCACATACAGAGGATAAAACACAGTAGTTTTTGTTTCCATCAGGGAAATCCAATTACTGCACATGCAGAGAACAAACACAAAGCAGTATTTTAGTCTCCTCATCAGTATTTGTTTATTGTAGGAAATCTGATTACTGCACATACAGGGGACAAAACACACAGCAGTATTTGTTTCCACTGAGGACATCCAATTACTGCACATGTAGGGGACAAACAAAACGCAGTATTCTGGTTACTGCACAGGCAGGGAAAAAAACAACACATCAGTATTCTGATAACTGCACATACAGGGGAAAAACATCACAGCAGTATTCTAATTACTGCACATACAGGTGAAAAACAACACAGCAGTATTCTGATTACTGCTAAGGCAGGGAAAAACACAACACATCAGTATTCTGATTACTGCACATACAGGGGAAAAACATCACAGCAGTATTCTGATTACTGCACATACAGGTGAAAAATAACACACCAGTAATCTGATTATTGCATATACAGGGAAAAAACATCACAGCAGTATTCTGATTACTGCATACACAGGGTGAAAAACAACACAGCAGTATTCTGATTACTGCACACACAGGGTGAAAAACATCACAGCAGTATTCTGATTACTGCACACACAGGGGGAAAAACAACACAGCAGTATTCTGATTACTGCACATACAGGGGAAGAACATCACAGCAGTATTCTGATTACTGCACACACAGGGTGAAAAACAACACAGCAGTATTCTGATTACTGCACATACAGCTAAAAACATCACAGCAGTATTCTGATTACTGCACATACAGGGGAAAAACAACACAGCAGTATTCTGATTACTGCACATACAGAGGGAAAAATATCACAGCAGTATTCTGATTACTGCACATACAGGTGAAAAAACAACACAGCAGTATTCTGATTAGTGCACACACAGGGTGAAAAACAACACAGCAATATTCTGATTACTGCACATACAGGGGGAAAAACAACACAGCAGTATTCTGATTACTGCAGGGGGAAAAACACAGCAATATTCTGATTACTGCATACACAGGGTGAAAAACAACACAACAGTATTCTGATTATTGCACATACAGGGTGAAAAACAACACAGCAGTATTCTGATTACTGCACATACAGTGGAAAAACAACAAAGCAGTATTCTGAGTACTGCACACACAGGGTGAAAAACATCACAGCAGTATTCTGATTACTGCACATACAGGTGAAAAACAACACAGCAGTATTCTGATTACTGCACACACAGGGTGGAAAAACAACACAGCAGTATTCTGATTACTGCACACACAGGGAAAAACAACACAGCAGTATTCTGATTACTGCACATATAGGGGGAAAAACAAAACAGCAGTATTCTGATTACTGCACATACAGGTGAAAAACAACACAGCAGTATTCTGATTACTGCACACACAGTGTGAAAGACAACACAGCAATATTCTGATTACTGCACACACAGGGTGAAAAACAACACAGCAATATTCTGATTACTGCACATACAGGGGGAAAAACAACACAGCAGTATTCTGATTACTGCACAAACAGTGTGAAAAACAACACAGCAATATTCTGATTACTGCACATACAAGGTGAAAAACAACACAGCAATATTCTGATTACTGCACATACAGGGTGAAAAACAACACAGCAGTATTCTGATTACTGCACATACAGGGGGGGGGAAACAACACAGCAGTATTCTGATTACTGCAGGGGGGGAAACAACACAGCAATATTCTGATTACTGCACATACAGGGGGGAAAACAACACAGCAGTATTCTGATTACTGCACATACAGGGGGAAAAACAACACAGCAATATTCTGATTACTGCACTGGCAGGGACGAACACACAGTTTTCTGATTACTGCACACACAGGGTGAAAAACAACACAGCAATATTCTGATTACTGCACATACAGGGGGAAAAACAACACAGCAGTATTCTGATTACTGCAGGGGGAAAACAACAAAGCAATATTCTGATTACTGACCATAGAGGGGGAAAAACAACACAGCAATATTCTGATTACTGCACATATAGGGGTAAAAACAACACAGCAGTATTCTGATTACTGCACATACAGGGGGAAAACACACAGCAGTTGTTATGATTACTGCACAAACAGGGGACAAAACAACACTGCAGTATTCTGATAACTGCACATACAGGGGGAAAACACACAGCAGTATTCAGATAACTGCACATACAGGGAAAAAAGTATACAGCAGTATTCTGATTACTGCACATACAGGATAAAAACAACACAGCAGTATTCTGATTACTGCACAGACAGGGGACAAAATACAGAGCAGTAATTTGATTACTGAACAGACAGGGGACAAAACAGAGCAGAATTCTGATTACTGCACATACAGGGGAAACCAACACAGCAGTAGTCTAATTATTGCACATACAGGGGAAAAACAACAAGCAGTATTCAGATTACTGCACATAGAGGGGGGAAATAATAAAGCAGTATTCTGATTACAACACAAACAAGGGAAAAACAACACATAGCAGTATTTTGATTACTGCATATACAGGGGAAAAACAACACAGCAGTATTCTTATTACTGCATAAACAGGGTACAAAATAACACATCAGTATTCCTGTTTCCAAACAGAAGAAAATCAGATAAGTGCACATACAGGACAAACAACACATCAGTATTCCTGTTTCCAAACAGAAAATCAGATTAGTGCACATACAGGACAAACAACACAGCAGTATTCCTGTTTCCAAACAGAGAAAATCAGATAAGTGCACAGACAGGAAACATACTTTACAGCAGTGTTCCTGTTTTCACAGAGGAAATCTGATTACTGGACAAAGGACAAAACACACAACAGTAATCCTGTTTTCACCCAGAAACATTTGATTTACTGCACATAAAGGGCAAACAACACAGCAATACTTCCATTTCCAAACAGAGAAAATCAGATTAGTGCACATACAGGACAAACAACACAGCAGTATTCCTGTTTCCAAACAAAACATCAGATTAGTGCACATACAGTACAAACAACATAACAGTATTCATGTTTCGAAAACAGAGAAAATCAGATAACTGCACATACAGGACAAACAACACAGCAGTATTCCTGTTTTCACATAGTGAATCCGATTAGTGCACATACAATGGACAAAACACACAACAGTAATCCTGTTTTCACCCAGAAACATTTGATTTACTGCACATAAAGGGCAAACAACACAGCAGTACTTCCATTTCAAAACAGAGAAAATCTGATTACTGTACAGACAGGTAGCATACATTACAGAAGTATTCCTGTTTTCACAGAAGAAATCTGATTACTGCACAAAAGACAAAACACACAGCAGTACTCCTGTTTCCACAGTGGAAATTTGATTATTACATATATAGACGACGAAACAGGCAGCAGTATTCCTGTTTCCACAGAGGAAAATCTGATTACTGCACAAAGGACAAAACAACACAGCAGTACTCCTGTTTCCACAGAGGAAAATCTGATTACTGCACATATAGAGGATGAAACAGGCAGCAGTATTCCTGTTTCCAAACAGAGAAAATCTGATTACTGCACAAAGGACAAAACACACAGCAGTACTCCTGTTTCCACAGAGGAAAATCTGATTACTGCGCATATAGAGGACGAAACAGGCAGCAGTATTCCTGTTTCCAAACAGAGAAAATCTGATTACTGCACAAAGGACAAAACACACAGCAGTACTCCTGTTTCCACAGAGGAAATCTGATTGCTGCACATATAGAGGATGAAACAGGCAGCAGTATTCCTTTTTCCGCAGAGGAAAATCTGATTACTGCACAAAGGACAAAACACACAGCAGTACTCCTGTTTCCACAGAGGAAAATCTGATTACTGCACATATAGAGGACGAAACAGGCAGCAGTATTCCTGTTTTAAAACAGAGAAAATCAGATTAGTGCACATACAGGACAAACAACACAACAGTATTCCTGTTTCCAAACAGAAAATCAGATAAGTGCACATGCAGGACAAACAACATAGCAGTATTCCTGTTTTCACAGAGTGAATCCGATTACTGCACATACAATGGGCAAAACACACAACAGTAATCCTGTTTTCACCCAGAAACATTTGATTTACTGCACATAAAGGGCAAACAACACAGCAGTACTTCCATTTCCAAACAGTAAAAATCTGATTACTGCACAAAGGACAAAACACACAGCAGTATTCCCGTTACCACAGAGGAAAATCAGATTACTGCACATTTAGAGGACAAAACAGGCAGCAGTATTCCTGTTTCAAAACAGAGAAAATCTGATTAGTGCATATACAGGACAAACAACATAACAGTATTCATGTTTCCAAAACAGAGAAAATCAAATTAATGCACATACAGGACAAACATCACAGCAGTACTCCTGTTTTCACATAGTGAATCCGATTACTGCACATACAATGGACAAAGGACAAAACACACAACAGTAATCCTGTTTTCACCCAGAAACATTTGATTTACTGCACATAAAGGGCAAACAACACAGCAATACTTCCATTTCCAAACAGAGAAAATCAGATTAGTGCACATACAGGACAAACAACACAGCAGTATTCCTGTTTCCAAACAAAACATCAGATTAGTGCACATACAGTACAAACAACATAACAGTATTCATGTTTCGAAAACAGAGAAAATCAGATAACTGCACATACAGGACAAACAACACAGCAGTATTCCTGTTTTCACATAGTGAATCCGATTAGTGCACATACAATGGACAAAACACACAACAGTAATCCTGTTTTCACCCAGAAACATTTGATTTACTGCACATAAAGGGCAAACAACACAGCAGTACTTCCATTTCAAAACAGAGAAAATCTGATTACTGTACAAACAGGTAGCATACATTACAGAAGTATTCCTGTTTTCACAGAAGAAATCTGATTACTGCACAAAAGACAAAACACACAGCAGTACTCCTGTTTCCACAGTGGAAATTTGATTATTACATATATAGACGACGAAACAGGCAGCAGTATTCCTGTTTCCACAGAGGAAAATCTGATTACTGCACAAAGGACAAAACAACACAGCAGTACTCCTGTTTCCACAGAGGAAAATCTGATTACGGCACATATAGAGGATGAAATAGGCAGCAGTATTCCTGTTTCCAAACAGAGAAAATCTGATTACTGCACAAAGGACAAAACACACAGCAGTACTCCTGTTTCCACAGAGGAAAATCTGATTACTGCGCATATAGAGGACGAAACAGGCAGCAGTATTCCTGTTTCCAAACAGAGAAAATCTGATTACTGCACAAAGGACAAAACACACAGCAGTACTCCTGTTTCCACAGAGGAAATCTGATTGCTGCACATATAGAGGATGAAACAGGCAGCAGTATTCCTTTTTCCGCAGAGGAAAATCTGATTACTGCACAAAGGACAAAACACACAGCAGTACTCCTGTTTCCACAGAGGAAAATCTGATTACTGCACATATAGAGGACGAAACAGGCAGCAGTATTCCTGTTTCAAAACAGAGAAAATCAGATTAGTGCACATACAGGACAAACAACACAACAGTATTCCTGTTTCCAAACAGAAAATCAGATAAGTGCACATGCAGGACAAACAACATAACAGTATTCCTGTTTTCACAGAGTGAATCCGATTACTGCACATACAATGGGCAAAACACACAACAGTAATCCTGTTTTCACCCAGAAACATTTGATTTACTGCACATAAAGGGCAAACAACACAGCAGTACTTCCATTTCCAAACAGAGAAAATCAGATTAGTGCACATACAGGACAAACAACACAGAAGTATTCCTGTTTCCAAACAAAACATCAGATTAGTGCACATACAGTACAAACAACATAACAGTATTCATGTTTCGAAAGCAGAGAAAATCAGATAACTGCACATACAGGACAAACAACACAGCAGTATTCCTGTTTTCACATAGTGAATCCGATTAGTGCACATACAATGGACAAAACACACAACAGTAATCCTGTTTTCACCCAGAAACATTTGATTTACTGCACATAAAGGGCAAACAACACAGCAGTACTTCCATTTCAAAACAGAGAAAATCTGATTACTGTACAGACAGGTAGCATACATTACAGAAGTATTCCTGTTTTCACAGAAGAAATCTGATTACTGCACAAAAGACAAAACACACAGCAGTACTCCTGTTTCCACAGTGGAAATTTGATTATTACATATATAGACGACGAAACAGGCAGCAGTATTCCTGTTTCCACAGAGGAAAATCTGATTACTGCACAAAGGACAAAACAACACAGCAGTACTCCTGTTTCCACAGAGGAAAATCTGATTACTGCACATATAGAGGACGAAACAGGCAGCAGTATTTCTGTTTCCAAACAGAGACAAGCACATACAATGGACAAAACACACAACAGTAATCCTGTTTTCACCCAGAAACATTTGATTTACTGCACATAAAGGGCAAACAACACAGCAGTACTTCCATTTCCAAACAGAGAAAATCTAATTACTGCACAGACAGGTAACATACATTACAGGAGTATTCCTGTTTTCACAGAGGAAATCTGATTACTGCACAAAGGACAAAACACACAGCAGTACTCTTGTTTCCACAGAGGAAAATCTGATTACTGCACATATAGAGGACAAAACAGGCAGCAGTATTCCTGTTTCCAAACAGAGAAAATCAGATTAGTGCACATACAGGACAAACATCACAGCAGTATTCCTGTTTCCAATCAGAAAATCAGATAAGTGCACATACAATGGACAAACAACATAACAGTATTCCTGTTTTCACCCAGAAACATTTGATTTACTGCACATTAAGGGCAAACAACACAGCAGTACTTCCATTTCCAAACAGAGAAAATCTAATTACTGCACAGACAGGTTACATACATTACAGGAGTATTCCTGTTTTCACAGATGAAATCTGATTACTGCACAAGGGACAAAACACACAGCAGTACTCTTGTTTCCACAGAGGAAAATCTGATTACTGCACATATAGAGGACGAAACAGGCAGCAGTATTCCTGTTCCCAAACAGAGAAAATCAGATTAGTGCACATACAGGACAAACAACACAGCAGTATTCCTGTTTTCACAGAGTGAATCTGATTACTGCACATACAATGGACAAAACACACAACAGTAATCCTGTTTTCACCCAGAAACATTTGATTTACTGCTCATAAAGGACAAAACACACAGCAGTACTTCCATTTCAAAACAGAGAAAATCTGATTACTGCACAAAGGACAAAACACACAGCAGTACTCCTGTTTCCACAGAGGAAATCTGATTACTGCACATATAGAGGATGAAACAGGCAGCAGTATTCCTTTTTCCGCAGAGGAAAATCTGATTACTGCACAAAGGACAAAACACACAGCAGTACTCCTGTTTCCACAGAGGAAAATCTGATTACTGCACATATAGAGGACGAAACAGGCAGCAGTATTCCTGTTCCCAAACAGAGAAAATCAGATTAGTGCACATACAGGACAAACAACACAGCAGTATTCCTGTTTTCACAGAGTGAATCTGATTACTGCACATGTATACAATGGACAAAACACACAACAGTAATCCTGTTTTCACTCAGAAACATTTGATTTATTGCACATAAAGGGCAAACAACACAGCAGTACTTCCATTTCCAAACAGAGAAAATCTGACTACTGCACAGACAGATAACATACTTTACAGCAGTATTCCTGTTTTCACAGAGGAAATCAGATTACTGCACAATGGACAAAACATACAGCAGTTCTCCTGTTTCCCACAGAGGAAAATCTGATTTCTGCACATAAAGATGACGAAACAGGCAGCAGTATTCCTGTTTCCAAACAGAGAAAATCAGATTAGTGCACATACAGGACAAACAACACAGCAATATTCCTGATTCCAAACAGAGAAAAATCAGATTAGTGCACATACAGTACAAACAACATAACAGTATTCCTTTTTCGAAAACAGAGAAAATCAGATAAGTGCACATACAGGACAAACAACACAGCAGTATTCCTGTTTTCACAGAGTGAATCCGATTACTGCACATACAATGGACAAAACACACAACAGTCATCCTGTTTTCACCCAGAAACATTTGATTTACTGCACATTAAGGGCAAACAACACAGCAGTACTTCCATTTCCAAACAGAGAAAATCTGATTACTGCACAGACAGGTAACATACATTACAGCAGTATTCCTGTTTTCATAGAGGAAATCTGATTACTGCACAATGGACAAAACATACAGCAATACTCTTGTTTCTACAGAGAAATCTGATTACTGCACATATAGAGGACGAAACAGGCAGCAGTATTCCTGTTTCCAAACAGAGAAAATCTGATTGCTGCACATACAGAGGACAGACAACAGCAGTATTCCTGTTTCCAGAGAAGGAATCTGATTACTGAACAAACAGAGGACAAAAACAACACATCAGTACTCCTGTTTCCAAAATGGAAAATTTTATTACTGCACATTATGGACAAAACACACAGAAGTAGTCCTGTTTCCACAGAGGAAAGTCTGATTACTGCAGATACAGGACAAATGTCACAGCAGTATTCCCGATTTCACAGTGGAAAATTTGATTACTGCACATTAAGAGGACCAAAACACACAGCAATATTCCTGGTTCCACAGAGGTAAATCTCATTATTACACATACAGAGGACAAAACACACAGAGGTATTCCTGTTTCAAAACAGAGAAAATCTGATTGCTGCACATACAGAGGACAGACAACAGCAGTATTTCTGTTTCAAGAGAAGGAATCTGATTACTGTACAAACAGATGACAAAAACAACACATCAGTACTCCTGTTTCCAAAATGGAAAATTTTATTACTGCACATTATGGACAAAACACACAGAAGTAGTCCTGTTTCCACAGAGGAAAGTTTGATTACTGCAGATACAGGACAAATGTCACAGCAGTATTCCCGATTTCACAGTGGAAAATTTGATTACTGCACATTAAGAGGACCAAAACACACAGCAATATTCCTGGTTCCACAGAGGTAAATCTCATTATTACACATACAGAGGACAAAACACACAGAGGTATTCCTGTTTCCACAGAGGAACTGCCATTACCGCAGATACAGAAAATTCTGAATAATGAACATATAAATGTCACCACACTTACAATACAACCGTATGCTATAGAGGAAATCTGTTTATCAACAGCTCACAATAGAAGTTAGATGTCCAAGGGCTATAATGTCAAACTTGCCCGAGTACACACCTGTGATCAAATGTCAAAATTATGGTGAACATTTGCTGCATGCTATTTCAATATGTGTCAAGTGGTTTTCAAAATATGAAGGACATAATGAACCTATTTCTGACTTTAAATCTCTGAGTGTGACAACTTTATCAAGTTCATCGCAAGCAAACTCAACAAAAGTTGCATTTCTCACAAATAAAGGGCATTTAACTTTGTTTGTAAATGTCTATAAAGTATGAATCGAGTTCAGATTCATGTACAATCATGTGTTTGTATCGTTTTCCAAACAAATATATAAAAGATGAAAATCACATTCCTGCTGTACTGCGATTCGAGACTAAATTTTTGTGCAGTTGCAGTAATTTCAAGGATCATAACTTACAATTATAATCCTATTTGGTCGATTCAAAATGCTTATAGAACACCAAAAATAAATGACATTCGGAGCTTAAAAAAAGCAAATCACACGGTGATCACGATGGATAAGCCAGCCAATATACATACATTAAAACTTTACAAATATTTAACATTATTGATCATTTTCAAGAATTACCATGGCATAATCTGAAATTGCTTTTGTAGGATATACACAACGGTTGTTTTCTAAAGATAAATGTTGAGAAGGTTATATAACATTTAAAAACGAACAATGACCAAAAAGATAAAAAGTAAGCTAAATTTGCTCTTAGTATGACATAATTTAAAAAAATACATTTTAAGAAGTTTGAAAGTAAGCAAAATGAAAATAAAAAGGATGAGAAAGTTAAATGATTACCAAAAAGATGAAGTAATGAAGTAAATTTGCTCTTGCATGACAAAAATTAATTTTAAAAAAAGAATTGATGAGGAATACAGATCTAAAAGATATAAAGTTCTACATAATTTTTAACCTTTTGTTTGGTGTGTTTTTAGTTTTAGCAACAAAACATTTGAAACAATTAAATTAAATAAAGTCTTCTTCATTTCTCTAGTGACGAGGAAGAATCAAATCTTTCTCCAACATATCCACTCATTGTTAAAGTGTTTAGTATTTCCCAGAAAAAAAGAAAGGCTACACAATGATCAGCGATTTCTTAGTCGTACCATCCACTCAATTCTGAGGAATCTGCAAAATATTTGGAAGACCCCTCTGCTAAACATGAATTCCAGTTTACGCTTCATTCAAAGGACCAGATATGAGATTGAAATGTCACTGCCCATCTGACATTTCCATCAAAATCAAGTCCCCTAAATAAAACATAAATGGCTTTCATGAAAAGCAGCACCGTTCCCTCCAAGCATGTGCAGGTTCCTTAGTATCTCATCTCAAGTGCGAGTAGGTAATCTCTAATCAGTATGCATCATTACCCTGTTTCTAGCAATGATTTGATTACTTTAATAATGAGATTCAGTCAGAAACATAATTTAATTATAAATTTTTTGTAGAACTTATCCTATATGTGAAAAGTGCTGGAATCTTAAGCGGCCATCTTGTTTGATGCCCAGACTCAAAAACAAACAATTTTAGTAGAGGGTCACAACAGTAACATTTCAAAATAAAATTAAATAAAAGTTTGACATTTAAAGCTTTAAAAGTTTAAACAACTCCCTAAGATCCCTATGATTGAAAATCAATGGACAAAACAATTGGTCCATGAATATACTTGAAATTAAAAATCCGAAGAAAATACCATGTAACATTCAAGGAAAAATAAATCAATAACATAAGGCGACTCTGGACAAGACAGCCAATATGCAGAAAAGGTAATTGAATAAGGTTTGCAAATGATTTCAAAAGTTGCCGTGGCAACTAAAAAAACTACATACCATGACTATGCCATTTTCAAAAAAACTCTAACATCAGCAAAGCAGTTCTTATTCTGGAAATACATCCATCACTGGCATAGCTGCCTTTATGCCACAACGCTCCGACTGGCACATTTTATTGCGAATGCATCATTATACCATGCCCCCATACCCGTTAGAACCTGATGGGCTTGCACATCATTTTAGGGTCAGGTACGCCAATGTTCATCTATCCGATGTGCTGGTTATCTGATTAGACTGAAAATAGAAATAAATAAATGAACAGACAAGGGTTTTACTGCTTTACTTAAACAAAACTAGGGGTGTGTGTGTGCAGGGAATAAAATTTCAGTCATCCTATTGTATTTACAAGTGGAAATTGGGCAGGGATAGATAAGATTTACACATCATTCATCCTGTAGGAGTGCTAAAATTTTATCTAAATTGGTAGTTTACTTGCCTCACTGAATCTTAGCAATTCAGGAACAGAATATTTGTTCAGAACTACAAGCCACTATGTTGAAAATGAAACCAGAAACTGAAAACTGCAGATCGCGACTACTATATGTCAATATCGTGTATCATTTGATACCGGTAACTATTGTTATCTTTACAACGTATTGCTTATTTTACGCTGTTTTTTGTGATTACTTAGTGCAAATGTCCCATTCTGTATTGACGTTTTTATACTCATAATGCAGTATCCAGGATCCACAAATGTCCGCAGCCGCAATAAAAATATCCCATGGTGCATGGTGCTATATTATTTGGCAATACTGTTCCCGGTAGAAGTACTGTAAACAAACACTCAATAATGGGTGATAAATGACAGACCATTGTTTGCATACATGTGATATATTTGAGACAAAACCTCACAGTTTTTTTATCAATTCACGGTCTCATTGACCGTAATCAAAATCTCACGGTAAAATCCTATTTCAAAAAAAGAAGAGAAACTGACCTCTATTTTCCGAGTTTTACAGTTACGTCCACCTTTTTGCTTGTTTACATTTTTTGTTTTTGGGGAACAAATCAGAGTAAACCAAATGACACGCACTTGGTAATTTGCAAAACAAAACATGTGTCCTCAACAGTATGCCTCAGGGGGATTAAATGTTAATTGATTATATATAATCAGGGTTCATACAGATGTAACGACTGATAAAATTCAAGCACTTTTCAAGGACTTTCCAAGGTCAAAATTCCAAGCACTAAAATAGATGAACTCGCCATACATACTAACTGTTCCATGCGAGTTCTGCACAGCTGCCCACAGGGGCTAGTTGCAATATATTCTATATCCCTGTATATAGTAAAGTCTTTATTATACTATATAACTATAGGGATATAGAATACAAAATATTTATTATACTATATAATTATAGGAATATAGAATATAGATATACAAATGTAACTAGCCCCTGTGCAGCTGTCTCTGCCAATAAAGATAACATGAACAGCATCAAATTTTATTTTTTACAAATTCAGTTATTTTCACTCCCTCAGGCCTTAATGTTTCAACTTATCAACCTTTGCATATCACGTTTTAGCAACTTCTTTGTACTACACAAGTTTATCTTGTGCTCATTTGCAATTGTTGGCATGGACATTTCATTTTTCTTGTTTCTCGCTCTTACCGTGTGACTTCAGGGCACTTTCTCCCATGACAGTGATGTCTACCTTTTTTACATAGACTGCACCAAGCTTTCTTGTTATTCTGGGTTTCATTGACTCTCTCACGTCAACTTAGCCAGTCACAGCTGAATAAACACTTACTACCATGTGCTTTTGATAAAAAAAAAACATTGGGTTTCCCCAGTTGACGTCACTAGTTCAGAACAAAGGCAGCTGTTCAAATTCTTTTTATTCTTTTCTTTGTATCTTGGGGTTGTCATTGCCAATTTTTCTGCGCAGGTTATGCGAGAATAATTTATCAACTACATTAAATTCATGCATTTGTTAGGGGGAAAGACGAAAACATGCCGTATCTATTTTTAAAATATGAAGAGATGTACACTGGTTCCCAGTATGTTGCACTGTACAATACTGCTGGGGAACAGATTTATCAAATTGAGTAGTCTCCCATCCCTTGGATATAGTAAAACACAAGAGTAAAATAAATGGCGAATATGGAAATTTCTTATTTTTTTAAATTCAAACTCTTTTAAATTCAATTATTTTGCAATGACTTTTGTTTTGTTTTCAAGCACTTTTCCCACTGACATTGAAAATAAGCACTTCAAGGAGGTTTTTAAGAAATAAGCACTTCTCATCTGAGAGGTTGAAAATCAAGCACTTTCCAAATCTGTGAGAACCTTGATATAAATAAAAGGATTACAACTGGAAGACAATCTTTATAACTGAAGTGGGTTTATGACTTAAAGGAAAAACAATGGTCTCAGCAGATCATATAGAAAACAAGTACTTGGTAGATGGAGGAATTGCGAACAATCGTCAGTGAGTAAACAGATAGAAGAAATTTGTAATGTATTTTAATTTAATAAGAATGAGAAAATAATTGATTATTGAAACTAAGTACTCCTTGAATTTATCAATAATTAATTGATGTTTGATGTTCGTAGGTCAGTCTTTGATGTTTTCTACATGTTTTCATATTTTTAAAGCAACATTTAAATTGCATTTACTCAGATGATTTATTTTAATGTTCTACCAGGTTGTTGTGAAGGTGTTCTTTGATACCTGGAGTTCCCGTGTCCAGAGACTAGACATAGGGTGCCTATTTTGAAAGGTGTGTATATATTTTTTTAGGCTCACCACTGAATGCACAAGGCCATTGAATGATTGATTGAATATTTAGCGTCATTTTTATGCCATCGAGGGCTAACAGACGATCAGTTAACCTAACCACTGTTTCCTGGGATTAACCAGTACTCGAGCACACCCCATCTCCGCAAGTAACTGATAACTTTCCCGCTTGAATCAGCGGTGAGAGACAAATGATAATGAGACACAATGTCGTATATCAATCATCATGGAGACTGTTGCTGGGCAGGGATTCGAACTCACTACCCCTGGATTGATAGTCAGACGTGTAACCGACTGAACTAATTGGGCCCGGATGAAAAATTCATATTGAAGTGGATGCTAGAATTGCTTGAACATGGTAATAATCAATATTCAAATAATTAAAATTATATTTAATATCACAAAAGATTAATAAAAATAATCAATATCAGAATCAACCTGTGATGTATCCTGTTACTTCCAAAAGCTTATGTGAAACCAATAGTTAAAACATTGCAGATAAAAACAGTTACTTATTTTATGATAATTATATTTTTCAGTTATGAAGTTTTGCTAATGATTCAGACCAGTATTGTCTATCAACCTGGATGAGGGAGACACTGAAGAATACACTCTCCCCCTAACAACAGAACTACCAAGTTTTGAATAGCGACACAATTCACTCGAGTGTCAAAATCAATAATCTGTCTAAAGTATCAAACTTTCCAACTGAACAAGTGTCTTTTTAAGAGAGTGTGCAAGGAATTATACAACGAATGCCTTCTATATAAGTCCTTGATGTGTGTAATTGAACTTAAAGTATGGAGTTGAAATGTGAATATCAAAATGACAGAAATCATGAAAATAAAGTATGATATAAATAAAATAAAATTTGTTTTTGAATGTTCTTTTCCTGTTAAATGTTGTAAATTGCTTAATTATACACAGTCTTAATGCTAAACACATTATGATGTTCATAATTAAATCCATTTATCAACATATATAAATTTTTATTAAAATGATTGAATTTTGCGCACTAAAAATATACGTTGAAAAAACTCAGTCTTAGGCATGAATCCCCCAGTAAATAACCAAGCAATATCGTTTACAACAAAAAAAAATTGTTACCATGTCAGTCTGAATCATCAAGATGTAACTGATGTACAAATACATCAGATCACAGTTTGAAAAAAAGGTAATGAGCTTCCAAACACTTAGCGATTTAGTTTTTCAATCAATTCATCAATTTATATACAGTGAGTTTTTAATGAAACTGGTTGTATTAAGCAGTATTCTGTTGAATTTTGAAAGAAGATCTCAACGATTGATTCTAAGAACAAGTTTGTTATCACACCAGCTCAATGTCTAAGATCCTGGATAGAACCAGTACTCAGCGTATAATATAGGAGGCCTCGCTACACAGTTGATTCAAACTGCGGCCTCGCTACACAGTTGATTCAAACTGCTAAAGTATGCATTATCACATTTAAAACAATAACCTTACTTAACAGGTTACTTCAAAATTGCAATAGTTTTAAATCAAGGTCATTTTGCATGATCACAACATTATAAAGGGGAAAGTTGGAACTAATATTGTTCAAACTTGTGTCTGTCTGTCTGTCTGTCTGTCTGTCTGTCTGTCTGTCTGTCTGTCTCTCTCTCTGTCTGTCGCTCAATGTTGAGCATCACTGTAGTTGGAGTGGTGCCAATTTGCATATACAAGCTTAAAAAAATAACTAGTAGAGCTATGTAATTTAGTCATTATAAAAAGTAAAACTACCAGTATATCCAAAGGCTCAAGGGTTACCAGGTTGTCAAAAAAAAAATTAACAGAAAGTAAGTTCAACTTTCTATGGAGACCACACAAAATCTGAACATGCAACACATTTTCAGTAGAAAAATAAACACATTTTCAGTAGAAATTTTATAAACACATTTTCAGCAGAAATATAATGCATTTTAATAAATTATGGGAGTTTTTAAGAAGGAACGGGTGTACACAGTTTTTATAAAGAGAAGATCCATCATTGATACAGGTTTACATGTAGTAACAAAAGACCTAAGAGGCCTTGAATCACTCTACTGACAACAAATGGACAGATGAACATTTCATAAAAATGTTTTTTCTAATTTTCTCTTCAACAAATCTTTTAGGAGACAACCGTGCAATGCTACAAATAAAAGATCTAGGCCTTGAACTTTCAGAGAAATAATTTTGTAAAGTATCACTTACAATGTGCTCAAAGCGCTGTGACAGGGGCATTTGTGATTAAATCACACAAGTTCAAATACTTGTTCAAGATATTGCATTTATGTAACTTCTGTACAAGTTTTGTTAAGATTCAATAAAAAATGATTGATTGATTGATTGATTGATTGAATATTTAGGGTCATTTTCATGCCATCGAGGGCTAACAGACGATCAGTTAACCTAACCACTGTTTCCTGGAATTAACCAGTACTCAAGCACACCCCATCTCCGCAAGTAACTGATAACTTTCCCACTTGAATCAGTGGTGAAAGACGAATGATAATGAGACACAATGTGTATATCAATCATCACGGAGACTGTTGTCGGGCGGTTGAAAAATGAAGATTTCCCATATATATCTCTATGTAAAAACAGTGACCCCTGTGGTAGCCCCAAATTTGACCTCAGGGACCCAACTTCAACAAATCTTTCAGCGGACCTCCATGCAATATTACATGTAAAATATCTAAGGTCTAGGCCTTAAACTTTCAGAGAAAATCATTTTTTAAGTTTCTCTTAAAATGTGCTTTTAAGCCCTGTGGTGGGGACATTTGTGGTCATATCAGCGCTGGTTCAAGAACTTATCCAAGATCTTGTGGTAATATAACTGCTGTGCAAGTTTAGTTAAGATTCAATGAAAAATGAAGGTGTAATCGCGTCTTCAACATTTTCCCAATATACCTCTATGTAAAACAGTGACCACTATGGCAGCCCAAAATCTAATTTAAACAAAAAAAAGATATAGGGGACCTCCATGCAATGTTTCATGTAAAAATGTCTATGGTCTAGGCCTTAATCTTCCAGAGAAAATGTTTTTTTAAGTTTCTTTTACAATGTGCATATAAGCCCTGCAGTGAGGACAATTTTGTGGTCGAATCACACTGGTTCAAAATCTCGATCTGTATCTATTAGAATGAGGATTTCGTTTCAAACCACTCCAGTTTAATATCAATTTTGTCACGTTTTGACTCAGTTGCTATACTAAACAATTTGGATTCAATTTATTAACGATAATGAGATGCTTTTTATACATTTCAATATATATTTTTTTATATTTTAAGACATTTCTAGCATATTTTCCTAATATACTCCATTTAATGCTATTTTCAACACATTTTAAGGTTATATATGGTATATCCAGTTTTATTAGTGCAGGAAGACCTCAAAAATGAATTTGAGTAGAATGAACGACTGTCCTTCAATAATTAAGTTTTTACACATAAGTTTTAGGACCGAGAGGGACTACGCCCCTGTAGTAGATCAATAAACGCGATAAACAAAACGCCTTTATGGAGGTCAAACCCCCATCGACGGGATCAGAAGACCCCTACCAACACTGACCCTCCACTTGTTGCGTCGCTGCCCGATTCGAAGCTCTGACGAGCAGCTAAGGTACGTCCCTGCCTATACACCTTAGGAAATATAACTTTGAAAACTGCAATGTGAAAGTCGTTTTCAACAGAATTGATACAAACGTTTTTCATCTCAGAAAAGAATTTCCAACAACAATGAAGCGTTTACTCACCATAAGCTGCACCTACGCAAGGCGAAGTAAAACCTCTAATGGCTTTGGTCAAAGGAAAATATCATCAAGACGTGAACCATCATGGCGTCCGCTTACACTTTGTCACTATTTCTCTCACGTGACTTGCTTTTCGCGGGCTTCGTGCAGCTCGTTCTCTTTTATCCAAAGTCACAGAGAAAGTAACTACCCACAACGTGTACAAATCAAAATTAAAAAAAAACGAGGAAGAGAGGTAGACGGCAAGGGGGCAGTTGCTAAACATTTGGATTGAATTTTCTTAAGGGTTACTCCACCAGCCGCCTTCCACACCCCTCACGTTTTAGTATTCTATAGGGTTTTGTGTATTAAGATCGTTGTTGGTTTGGATAATATTTTTAACTTATTTGGAACATTTCAAGACCATTGTCATGTTTGAAATGTGAATTCAGAAGGAAAAAAAGAAAATTAGAGTATGAATGCCAAGTTCGGAAGTTTAAATTCGTTTTATCATACTGGGCAGACATAAATCTCTTGGATGACCCGATCCTACTTTTCTCATCTTGCTTTGGTTTGGCAAAAGTGACAAAAATAAAATGTAAGTTTCACTTCTTTCATATAGGTATTTTTATGTATGACAAGCATGCACACTTTTTTTTACTATAAAATAAAGTACAAAATCAGTGAAAGGCTTACACCTCTTTGCCACCACCTCCACCACTTGCCGTGATGCCCAGTATTGAGCGTACAATATAGATAAAAATGCATTATCTTTATTTTTTATGGTCTTATTGTTATTTGAATGGCATTCTCAATTTATATAAAACAATCTGAGAGCATTGTCTTTTACACCGTACAGCGGATATTGCCCTAAAGATATAAGCATATTTTTCTAAAGTTCCAAATGATTCTTGTCAGCAAGGTAAGTTGAAACCCAAATATCTGTTTTTAGACTATAACATTATAGATTTATGTAGTTAATAAGCGACCGATGTGTGAATGCTTTACATCATGTGAAATAGCTCAACGCTATGTTGAAATGGTGACATGTGCCTATTTTACTCTTTTTCGTCTTATTTTTGCCATGAGTGGAAAAATCTGATTCGCCAGATTTATTTAGTTAAACATATGGCGGAAGTAGGCCAATTTTCAGGGTTGTATGTAATAAAATGGCCGCGAAATAGGACCAGAACGAAAACCAGTACACCTGGTTTCGAAATTGTTCTCACAAAAGTAATACTGGGTAGGCCTACTGTATTTCTCTGTACTGAGGATTGGGATTTAAACATGTGATAAATTGACTTTATTGTGCCATTATTTTGCATTTCTCGGTCCCTGTAATCTTATTTCATTCCAGTTATAACAAAATGTTTCCGCGTGTTACGTTTAGACTTAAATGTAGATATGTATGCTTTATTTCTAATTTATTAAAAAAAGAATGCTACAATTACGCAAGGAATTATATAGAAATATAAGTCCTTGAATTACGTAACTACTATATAGTTTTCGCCATATTTAATAGATTTAGTCTTAAAACAAATTTTATATTTAATTTTTTAAATATGGGTGACTGTTTCTGAGAATTTTTACATTTGAGATAGTTTCGTGATATTTTCAAGTACTTTTGCGATACTATTATTATCTTATAACCATTTATAGGCGTGCTGATTGGTTTTAGCTCGATTGCGAAGTTAGCTCATAGCAAATATGAATCACTTTCATGTCTGTCAGTTTCCTACAACGAGTACTGAGTGACGGAGAAAGCCATAGGTTCAAATTCGCCGCCTTTGGTTGTATAGATATAAAGAATTGATTTATATGTTAATCTGTGCATTCCAATATTTTAAGAAAGTGATACTTATTCACCATAGTTCATTAGAAGTTCACCTACAAGTAAAATACATTTACAGTGTTTCCTCAATAGCTGCTTGTGTGTATTTGATGTATTGAAATTGACTTAAAGGGAATATATCAGGAAAACACGCTAGAAATGTCTTAAAAATAAAATAATTATTAAAATGGATAAAAAGCACGGTTTGATATGGCAAACGTGACAAAATCGATATTTAAATTGGAGTGGTAAATTTGAAACGAAATCCCCATTCTAAGAATAAACAACCCTTAGCATAACCATATTGCTTGACGTCATTCGGACTCTTTAGTTTAAACAATATTTATTCGTTCTCTTCTAAGATGAACCAATTTTTACTACGTGTAAACCTGTTTCAATGGCGGATCTATATTTTAGAAATTCGGTATACACCCCCTCTCCCATATGTTATTAAAATGCTTTATATTTCTACTGAAAACGTGCTTGCATGTTCAGATTTTGGGCCCCCCCCCCCCCCCCCCCCCTCAACCGAGATCCTGGATCCACCCCTATGTATAACGGGTCAATTTGAAATCAAAATGAATCACGGGACTCATTTAATACGTCACAAAATATGTTGCACTTTTAAGTTGAACTGGGAATCTATTGCGGGAATATATATTATATGATATATATAAAAAAACAATTTTAACCAAATTTAAAAATCCGGATAAATTAAAAAACGTTTCTTTGAAATTGGTGTATTCTGTATCTCAATACATACAACCATGAAAGGTTTACTTGTCCTATATGTCTAACTAAAAAATCTGTCGATTTGGAATTTTTCACAACATGGCAAAAAATAAGACGAAATTGCGTAAAATGCGCATAAGCCCATACCCGTTTATCAAATGATAAGGTTGACAGTGAATCGCAATTTTTATCATTTCAGCATAGCGTTGAGTCATTTCACGTGTTGTAAGCCTAGAGCATTTTCACATCTTATTAATCCCATACAGCATATATGTTATTTTCACATAAAACAGTAGATAATTTGGTTTGAACATACATTGTTGACAAAAATCATTGGAATTTTAGAATGAGAAAATTTATTTTTATTTTATGGCAATATCCGGTGTACGTTGTAAAAAGAACATTATTTTATAAGTAGCTTATATTTATGTCATTGAATAGTAATATATATCTTGGATGAAAAATACGATCTAGCCACTTTCCCCCCCCCCCCCCCCCCCCCCCCCCCCCCCCCCCCCCACACACACACACACACACACACACTTATCTTACAATGCTAACAATGACATATTTTGGCACTGTGTTTTTTTTTGGAAACAAGAAACGAATTTAATTTTATTCGGGGAATGAATAATTCGGGAACAATATTTTACCGATCCATTGTTACACCGGATATCCAATGTAAACAAAGATGGCCGCCTTGAAGAAAGTAAACTTGTCCGGTCAGATATTTGGTGAACAAAATGGTAATAGAACGTTAGTAAAACATGCAGTGACGTTTTAAAGCAAAAATACGTTTTAATACTTTTAATTATATATGTAATGAGTTATGTAGTCCGCATTTTGTTCCAGTCGTATCCATTGTATACCTAATACCTAGTCTCATTTAATCGCCGTAATAGGGGTGAGACTAGACTAGTAGAGGACGATCAAATAAAAAAATATAAAAATCGTTTGAAAATGTGCTTTGATATGCACAAACCTAATACCTTGTATACTAAATCTGCGATATACCTATTACCGCGAATGACCGTTAAATATCAACCAGGGAAGACATGCGCAAAGTTCCATCTTCCGTTAGCGTCGGCATTTCTTTGCATTTCATATCCCCAACTGTTTATTACTCAGCATACTTAAGTAACCTTATTACTGTTTATTACTGACGCCATTCTTTACATGTTTGAAAAAAAATTAGACTTGCGGTATTAGGTATGACCAGTATACCAATTACCCGTATATTAACACTATCCCAGACATATGCAAAGCTCCAACTTCCATTAGCATTTGCATTTGTTTACATTTTGTACCGGCAACTGTGTATTACTCAGCACACTTATGTAACTTTATGACTGTTTATTATTGATGCCATTATTTAAATGTTTGACAAAGTTTTAAGGTATGACCAGTATAAATGTACTCTCACGTGCAAAGAAACATAAAAGTTCATTCACAAGCACTAAAAACTACTGCATATAATACTCTAGTCAGGCCTCAACTCGAATACTGCTGCTCTGTCTGGACTTCCCATACCAACACATTCATTTACCAATTAGAGGCTGTACAAAAATGAGCTGCTCAGTGGGTTAAACACGACTTTACACTCACTTTTAGTGTCTCAGAAATGCTAAACTCCCTACATTGGAGGCCGGTTGAGCTCATAAGGATTGATCAGAGACTAGTCATGTTTTACAGCATTACCCATTATCTTGTGGCAATACCACCAGAAGATTATATAACCCTCAACACAAGACCTAGTAGATTGTCACATTCAGTATCCTATTGCCAAATTCTGACCCATACTGATTATTATAAGTATATTAGTCATACCTATTACTGTGAGTCTAAAACTTTGTCAACCATGTAAATGATTGCATCAATGATAAATAGAAATAAAGTTACTTAAGTGTGCTGAGTAATAGATTTACCTCTGGTACCATTTGAGAATACTCAGACATTAACTAAACCAAAAAAAAAAATCATTGACCTCAGCAGGGGTTCAAACTTATATCTCCCCATTTCACAGTGTATGCTCGGCCACTGTTGCCACATGTATAAGTTATCTCTATGGTGAGTTAGTACATTGTATTACACACTTAAACTTAATTATTTACACAAGTTCCAAACTGCGGCCTCCTACACCACATCTGCTAGTCACCAACAGTTAGATGCTAGGTGCTGATACTCTATATATTGTTTTGTCATCATTGGCCTGCCCATCCAGCCCAGGACCCAGGTCAATTTTTTTAGTTGGTCAGATTTTAATAACACTTCGTACAAATGTTTATCCCCATAGCATGATGATAGGAATGGTGATAATTGTCATAAATAACAGCTGAAGAGTTATTGCCCTTGAATGTTTTTTTTTTTCCAGGGTTATAACTTTGTAATGGTTGGCAAGTCCTTCATGGCTGAGTGGCTTAAGGTGCTGTATTTTAATGAATTCTTATCTCTCACCACTGAGGTCTTAGGTTCAAGTACAGCTCAATTTAAAAACTTCATGTGAGAAATTTGCCAATTGTTTGCGATAGTAAGGTGCCCCGTGGTTCATCTCTGGTTCATTCTGTCATTTGTTTAAAATGGCTCTGAACACTGTTAAAAGTAAAAGAAAGAAAAAATACATTGTTTGCCCATCTTGGACAGTAAAATAGTGTGGAAAGGCTTGATCAGATTTTCATATATATAACAATTGGTACAATTGTCTATATGTCCAAAGTTGTTGCCCATGATTTAATGAAAATTTACATTAGTGGTTTGTATTATATGTGAGTTAGTTATCTAAATACAATAAAATGTTTATGAAACTTTTTACTTCATATACCCCTGTAGTTCAGATTCTAAATGTTGCTATGCCTCTCAGCCCCAGAACTTATATATGTATCGCTTCTGAGTCAGGTTCGTGGGTGGAACTAGTATTTTGAGTGGTCATGAAGTTGAATCTTGGATCAAACCCATGACCTCTGATTTGAGCAGCCAATAACTGCATGCTGCACCACCATCCTTTTTATACAGCACTCAATATATGAAATATATAAGTTATGCAGTCAGAAATTTGTGAAAAAATCTCATAAAATAAAAATGACACATCAGATTGTTTGAAGTATTCCATGTATAATATTTAATCCTGTTGCAAATTTAATGTAAAATTTGAAGAAAATAAAGTCTAATAAAACGGTTACATACATTTCAAACCTATCACTTGTATGGCTGTCCACTGCCGGTCATATTTTCATTGTGATTGCTTATACGTTTTGGATTGAATTTGTTACAGTTTTTATTAGTAACATAGTAATAATTATATGCAAGCAGCCAGGTTAGCTGAGTTGATAGAGTAATCTACCCATAAGAGAGAAGTCCTAAGTTCAAGTTCAGGACAGAAAGCTATTAAAGTTTTGAGTCCAAAAATTAGAATCAAAACTGAAATATTTATAATTAGAACAATTTAAAAAGAAATCAACTACATACTCTTGTTGTATAATTACTTTCAATGGTACTTCAGCAGAAAATATCTGAAAATCACAAGTTTTACTTAACAATTTGCTATTATGTCAAACTCTTTTATTTGTTGGTTTGCTGATTTTCTCCCGAATTTTGAATGTGTGGTGGAAAGAAAAATAAAATCAGAATATTCTGTAAAAAAGGGTTTATTTCAAATGATAATACATCTCTAAGTTATATTCATTTTCTTAGTTTTAGATGGTGTTATTCACCATAACCATGATTATGTTGTGTAAAATGTTGTTTTTGTCAAAGAAAATACACCAAGGATACAAAACTTATAATACGAGTTACCAAAATTTATATTCTAAAATAAAAAAAAATCTATTAAACTTGCTTATTATTTAATGCAGCCGGATGAGAACAACTTTTTAGTCTAACTGGACTCAGTCCAAGACATTTCTCTGACACTGAGCTATAGAAAGTTCTGTTGTACCATTCTCCACTATCAGGTTTATAACTATACATCCCTTGATAATGTATTTTCAGTTTTGAATAAACCACCAATTCCATCAAGACCATCATCTGGAAAGTTTCTAAACAGAGGTTCTGGGAAATTATTCCCATCAGCATTCCAGAACAAAGTATTAACCAACAATGCAAGACAGGAGACTCCGGCAAATGCAGATTCAGCAGATGATATGGCTATAGTTCTGCACCCGTGTTCACAAGTAGAAAATGACACTTCTGAACCCAATACACCAAAATCTGTACCAAACTATTGTAGAAGAACTCAGAGTGCTAAAGCTAGAGTTGTTAAAAAAGATTCCAGATCGAAAACAACAAGGACTAGGCCTTTAAGTGCAGGAAACGCTTATAAACCAAGATATGACAATGATGACTCAAGAAGCGAAGAAAAACTTGTATCAGTTGTTGATTTAAACAATAAAGTGATACCAGATTTGTTTGAAATCGAAAGAGAAAAGTTATTGGCACTTCCTGATCCCAGATACTTTATAAAAGATGCCTTTCCAGAGACAACGCCAATGCACTTCACACGTCCGTCTCAAACGAGTCATGTTCACGATGGAAATGATGTGTGCTATTGTAAGAAGGGAAACCTGTCTAAAAGAAAACAAAAACAACTTCAACCTTCCGTGTATGGACTTTTGAGACAGAGACAGGTGTACGGAAGTGCACCTGATTTAACAAGTGCTAATACTAATTTTGATCAATTTCCATATAAGTTTTCTGCAAATGAGGAAGAATCACAATCCGGGAAAGAAGCAGAAAATGTAAACACAAAAAGGTAATACAGAATAAAGTACCCAGAATGCTATTCTCCTTCATTTCAATCATACAAATTATATTACGGTCTCCAACTTTTGCTGGGAAAAGTATGAAAAGTGCTTTTTTTATGCATATTAATAACAAAGTATGCTGGTCCTCTTATGTGGCTATCTAAAAGTTAATCAAAATATGATGCATTATGTCTGCTTCTAATTTTTGTAGTATTAAGCTCTTGTGGCCACTTTTGACCTGCATTGTTACATAAATGGCATGTATGGACCAGAAACATGTGGACCATAGTCAATATTCCGTATTTTCACAAATAAACCCACTTTGACTATGCATTTCGTAAAAGGGAGTTGTTTTGAATATTTGTGTCTGAGAAATCAGAATTTCAATTTTGTATGGCAAGCTTATTGACTGAGTATTAAACACACAAACTAGTATGCTGTGTTATACCTGTAACCATAGATACAAGTCGTGGTCATTATACAGAGTACACAGCGTAGCCTAGCTGTTATATTCACGTGAATTGTCATGTAAGAATATAATCTCAGTTCATTAATTTGCTTCATACTTGGATTTGCTGACTATGTTACCTGTATTTATTTTTAAGGTCTATTCCACAAACCTTGTACCCATTGTTGCCATGGTTATGTGATGATGTTCCACAAGATGTTATAGGTGTCAATCCAGCAGGCTGTCTCATATTTTTGCCATCTGCAGACTGGTCTGAGCTTCCAGAAGTTCCAGAACCTGTCACCGAGGAGGAAGATTTACCATTTGTAAAAGATATCACTACACCAAGACCTTGGGTAAGTTAGTGTTTGTAATCTATGGCCATTCTGCCAGCCCTACAGTAATTGTTGATACTAAATTCAATTTATTGTATTTTTGGCACTGAATTGGTACTTATGGGCCACATGGTATACCTATTTTAAGTTGAAGTTTTAGATTGATTGTGTAGTAATTAGCTCAGCCCTTTTGTGAATAACTCTCCAATCCTGGGTAGAACTAATACTGGGTTTGGTTTTTAATAGGTCTTTGGTTCCAGCCTGGGATTGAACTTGCGACCTCTTGCATGAAAGGCTGTTGTCAACACCCTATCCAATACACCATCAAAGTTTATATGAATTTTTATAAAGTGTAGTTGGTGATAGAAGTTTACAATATATATATCATACTGGATAAAAATAAAATACTGAAAAAGATTATTATATGTATGTATTTCTAATTCTTGCCTTGTGTGACATTGTGTTAAACAGTTCTCATTAAAATCACATTGATTTTATTTTATTTCCAGAACCCTAAGAAATACTCCCATCCATTTTATGTAAGTACAAAATTCATTCAAATCATTGGATATATTTTATTTAGTACAGTAGTGTATGTATGCTATGGGTACAATGAAAAAAAAAATAGTTGAAAGTTTGTACATGATTTAGGCAAACTCAGCTGAACTAAATAAAATAGAATCACAAATTTGCTGTTTCTAACATACTTTAGTTTAATATAAAACAAAGTAAAAAACATAGTTTTATTTCACTTAAATTTTATATTATACCAATATTCAATACAATTATACATTTGAACTGCAGTAGTGGTTTTAAAACTTTCACCATATGGGAATATATGAATCTTACATGGGTTTTGTGGGTCAGATAGAAAATTCCGTCCAGAGGTATTTATCTATTTTGGTGTGATCAAGGTTCAGCGATTAGCTGATCTGATATATTCACAAGAGCTGATGCCGGTAACTTGCAACTTATCATTCTTTTAGCAATAAACATATTACATATTTTTGTTTTTAAGTATTTATGTCATTGTGAAGCAAAACACAAAATCAACAAATTACATGAATGGTTTATTAATAATCATTATAGAAACTAAATAGAGTTTGAATTTTATTTAAATTTAGACCTTTCGAGGAAAACGTGTGACACCATGGATATTTATGAACAGGCATGAAAAAGAAAAAGGAAAATGTCAGTAGGTGATATGAAATATTGTATCAAACCATAGAAATTGGGAAGAAACGGGGTTGTGTTTATGTTAGACCTACATATAGTAAAATGTAGTAAAAGAAATAGTTGCTTTTACAATGACTTAACCTTCAGCCTGACTGTCGAAAAGGGTGTACAAGAATTATGAAAACAAATTTCTCATAATCAATGGCCCTGGTTTGATATTCCACAAAATGCTGATATATGTTTGTAGAACAAGAAACCAGTGGAAGAATGGGTGTGTAATCATAGATCCAACACTCCAGATGTAAGAGGAGGAGATTGGCAAACTATATACAGGTAGGTAACTCATTGTTAGATAAAGAGTAAATATAAGACTTACAGTTGTAAATAAAGCTCTTAATATTAGTTGCAGGAAGAACATTACATTGTATTTCAAATTTAGTCTATAGCAATTTATTTTATCTGAATTGAGATCGAACCCATCACCTCTGGCATGAGCGGTCAACAATCTTCCCAATTACAGTAAATATTAAAAGTTACAATTGTAAATAAAGATTTTAATACTATTGCAGGAAGAACTTTGTATCAAATTTGATGGGAGAGTGAATATTGATTTGAGTATGTAACTCTGGTATGATTACTGTTGACTATAAAAAATGTAAGCGCATTCCTTATTTTGTTAAACACAGATCTACAGAATGCAATATAATACAATTTCTTACAACCTATACATATCTCACTCAGTGTCTTCATGAGTAGATTGACCACCAAGCATATAGGTGGATAAAATGTCATTCTGAAGGACACAGCACATGGCTGTAAAAGTGTTGTGTGGGATTAAACCTATGGCCATCCAAAGCTAGGTCTGATGCTTTACTATAGACCATGTGCTCCAATATTGACAAGTGGTGAAAGAGAATAATTTTGATAGGGTGCAGTCATTTTAACAGACCTCGTGTAACATCAATCATACTTTGCAAGTACCCTATTATATTTGGTATAAATTTACTTTGTATTATTAATGTTTTATAACTGATACAAGTTTTATGAATCCTTATGCCCTACAAATTAAGTTTATTGTTTAGTTAAAATAAAATCAGAAATTCTTGTTATCATTTCAAGTATAGTTCAAAATATACTTGCATAACCTGGGTAGCATTCAGATACCTTTCTGACCAACTGGTCTAAGGCGCTGTCTTACGGAAGGATGGTGGTTCTACTCAGATTCATTCTGAGTCGTTCCTCCACCAAAAAACTGGATGTGTCATATATAACCTGAAATAGGTTGAAAATGGCGTTCATTGAATTGTTTTATGCAATAGTGATGATCTTCAGGCATTCAGTTGTTAATTTGAAAAATGATCTTTTTATAATATTTCAAGCTTATGATAAAACTCTAATTTAGCTAACTGATTTTAAATTTATTGTACTTGCGCTTTCAAGAAAACATAAGAAAAGGTTTGTTAATGTAGTCTTGCTATGTTATAATACTCATATTTACAAATCAATAGAATAAAGTTATGTTTTAGGTTTTGCTTGATATTATTTTGATTAGTAACTTAGACAATTGTTACATATGTTTAAAACTTATTTATTTTACCCCCTTCCCCACCCACCCAGTCTTGGAGCTGACGCTCTAACACTGGACCATGTCCTCCAAAATACTTATATTCAACATTCAACCTGTCTACAGGTTGGAAATTTCATTTTATCATAGAAAGTATTGATCAGACCAAGGAAATCACCATAATGTTAATTATGGGAATGTAGAGTGATCATAGAATTTGTCATTTTGACAAATACAACATCAAAATCCTTTGTGAATGGAGGTAAATTGGTTAGCACTGTCCCAGTCAGCCTATCGGTCTGTAAACCATCATGACATTGGGACAATAACTCAATACTGCTTGGCCCTACTGTCTTGGTAAGTAGATGACCCCTATTTATTTTGGGATTGGAAGGTCACAGGTCAGGTCACCGTCACTATCAATAGGAAGTCATGTTTCCATCTGATATTTCAAGAACCGTTTGGCCTAGGTCCTAAGGAGTATTTGGACTATCTCATAATGGCCCCAGTTACCCAACAGGCTATCATGTGGGTGCAAACATCTTTTACAAAACATCTCTTGTTTTTTTCACAATGAAACATGCTTTACAAGATCTATTTTATGTTGTAACATGTGCTGTATGTTTATTTAGTGTGATTTTAGTTTCTACATTTTTACTTATTTTCATATTCTATATGGCTACATAGCTATGATGGACTTGTATTTCTTTTCTGCTCTGACTTTGCATTGGTTATGAATTATTGTCATTCTTACTTTGCATCATTCTTGAATTACCGCTACTATGTATAATGGTCATTCTAACCATCCGTTGACTGTGGAGCATATTTTTTCCCCTGAAAAATGACTGTTTATAAAATATTAATGTACCAGTACATACTGTTTCAGACAGATATTGTTTACATGAGGTACCTGTTGAGATTTAAACTTTATAATGCATAGCAACCGTCTTAAGCTTCTTTTTTAATGTTTTCATACATGTAACAAGGATCCTCAGTGGCAGTGTGGTCTAGATGTCTCACAATCATTAATCTCCCACCACTCAGGTGGTGAGTTCTAGCTAAGCTTGGTCCAAACACTTTTTGCGGGAAAGTTTACCAGTTCTGTACTTGCAGAAGGACAGTGGTTCTACTCAAGTTCATTCTGAGGTATCCTCCATCAGTATGACTAGATGCCATATATGCCTGTAATGTGTTGAAAATGACAGTGAACCCTATTCCCTCCCTTCTCCATGTTGATACCAATATGCAATGTCTGCAGTTTATATTATGGTTTTAATTTGTATAAAATAATATGATATTTAATGACACAATTCCACTGAAAAATAAAAGCACTGTAAAAACTTTTATCAACTTCATTGCGGTGTGCTGTCAATCTAATGTTACATTTCCTGATATTGTTATTGAAGTCGCCGGGCCCAATTTGCTGAGTCGGTTACGCGTCTGACTATCAATCCAGGGGCTATGAGTTTGAATCCCAGCCCGGCAACAATCTCCTTGATTATTGATATACGACATTGTGTTTCATTATCAGTTACTTGCGGAGATAAGGTGTGCTGGAGTACTGGTTAACCTTTCAGGATCTCAGGAAACAGAGGGTAGGTTAACTGATCATCTGTTAGCCCTCGATGGCATAAAAATGACGCTAAATATTAAATCAATCAATCCTGTTATTTAAGTCACATGATATTGTAATGGCATGATTTGTTTACTGTAGTCCTGATGGCAGTAGCACACATTATAATGGAGAGTTATCTGCCATAAGAATATACATAGTGTACCTGTACACAGCCATGTGGCTATATTTTTCTATTTATGTTGCTTTGTGTGGTGTGGCTTATACATAATGTACTGTCTCCTGTAGAACTAGTCTACATAGTTATTGAATTGATAATTGCATGCACTGAATGAGAAAAAATAATTGTAGTAGTAGTGTTGTGTGAATATGTGTATATAATTATTGTAAGTTAAATATCTCCATTGCCTTATATTGCTTGTACAGTGTATTTCTCTCTTAGGTTGCTCCATATAACATAAATAATGTTCTGGTCAGCTTTAAAATTGTACCCATATCACTTGTTTCTTTATGCTTCATATCATAATTATAATTTTCTTTGTAATATTTCTAAATAGCATTTTTTGTGTAAATTTGAAGGTCAAGTTAGTATGCATTTTCATACCAGACGGTGACTGCTAGTAAGTCTGTCTGTCCGCTACTTGTGGAGAGAACTATTTCTACAGGTTTCAGGCATTTGACTTGAAACTTTGCATACATGATTAGCATCAAGTGTAGATTAGGTGACACTGACTTAATTCCATGCACAGTTATTGCCTTTGTTTTCATTTTGCAATTCTTTTGGAGCAGACTTCTTCCACATTTTTTAGCCTTTCGATTTGATACTTTGATACCAAGTGTAGATTTGTGTGATGCAATTTTTGTGACACTAACTTCATTAATGCTGAAGTTTTAATTGTATCTGAAATTGACTTTTAAATGGTTCTTGCAACACTACAATGTATCAAAATTAAGTTTAAAGTTTCAATTCATAAAATGTTTGATAAAATTATAAGTGTTATGAATTAAAGAAGCATATATAATAAATGATACATTATAGCAAGTACATAAACGGCTATTTAATCAAAGAAGTGCATTCTTTGATTAAGAATGTAAATAAAAACAGATTTTCCCACCTTTTGAAAATGGTGATTTACAGCAAACCATAAAGGGAGATTGATAATTAAAATTGCAAACAATTAAAGTATTAACGACAAGGACTCCTTCATATGACATTGGTAACACCCATTTGACACCCTTTTCTGGGGGAAAGTGATAATAACGGTGTCTTAACGAGGTTGATATAACACCTTTCAAAATCATTTCCTTTTGTTGTGTGGCAAGTATATTGGAATTAAAAATAAAAAGACAACTTGAATTTACTTTAATTTTTTAATATTTTTCAATTTTTTAGTGAATATTCAAATATCAAAATGTCATTAGAATATTTGGACATATGATTGAATATTCCAATGTTAGTTGTCATCCTTAGTTTAAATACAATTATGCTGTATCCAGAAAGCCAGGCCCCAATTAGCTCAGTCGGTTACATGTCTGACTATCAATCCAGGGGCCGTGAGTTCAGATCCCTGCCAGGCAACAGTCTCTATGATGACTGATATACGACATTGTGTCTCATTATCATTTGTCTCTCACCACTGATTCAAGTTGGGAAGTTATCAGTTACTTGTGGAGATAGGGTGTGCTTGAGTACTGGTTAACCTTTCAGGATCCCAGGAAACAGTGGTTACATTAACTGATCATAAAAATGATGCTAAATATTCAATCAATATTCAATCAATGTACCAAGTAAGTGGTAGAATTTTATTTGGTTCATAATTGTGTCATATTACATTATATTTGTTTCAATTTCACTGGAGAGTAAATATCTCAAAACATTGTTTATGAGAGGCACTCCATACATATAAATGACAAAAACTCTTTGTGTGTTTATCTGTACAATTAAAGTTTGAAATAATATTGCTGCAGTATGTTCACTCACATATAAACTACACACACATTGTTCAATGGCTCCATATTTCAGAGAATGTTAAAGTACCAAAACTGCATACCCAATGTTGTTGTTTAATACAAGTTCAGTTGCTTTGAAAGCATAGAAATGGGAAATAGCAAATGGGCTGCTTAAGACAAGTGGCTGCTTAAAAGCGATGATTGCTTACACAGGTTTGGCTCTACATGTATTAAGATAAGATAATCCTTTTTAGTTTAAAAAAAAAATCTTTTCATGATGATATAAACTTTTTTCAGGCCAACATTGCGAGTCCCAAGGATGAGAACAGCTGACGTTATAAGAAAAGAGATCAGTGATCTCGAGAATTTGCTCAAAGGTATCATTAAATCATCTTGTTATTGGCTTTTTTCACTCAAAAACAACAACCAAAGGGAAGATTACAGATTAAAGGATATACTCATGGTGGATGTGTTTTAGTAAATACAGGATTACTGTTGGTTTCAGCAAACACTGAAGTGATATGGTCACAAGTGGCAAAGCTGAGCTTTCTGATTTCAGTGTTCCCTAGTGAAATATAACTGCAGCTATTAATTGAATTAAACAGTTCAATTTTATGTTTTAAATGTGAAAACAGTGAAATTACTATAAATTATATCACTTTTTACCACATTGTAATTATTAAAAATAATTTGCTGATAAAACTCTATAATTTATCAAACAGCATTAAATAAAACACATGACCTGGATATGCAATTATAAGACTTTGTTTCATGCTCAACTCAAGATTTCATGCTCAACTCAAGATTTCATGCTCAACTCAAGATTTCATGCTCAACTCGAGATTCCATGCTCAACTCAAGATTTCATGCTCAAGATTTCGTGCTCAACTCAAAAATGAATTTACTTGTTATAACAAAATATATGTTAATACATGTAGTAACTTTCTATTTCAACTCAGCATGACTACTTTTTAATTCAGTTGTTTGTGCTTTAATTTATGTTTATATACAAGTCCTAGAAATTGTGTTCGAGTACGAATGGAAAAAGTTTTATAACCTTAGGGCCAGTGCTTCAGTTAACGTGATATTTTCCTTACCAGATATACATGTACTTTGATTTAAACTTTATTTATTGTACAAGTATGATTATAATATAAGAGTGGGAAACATTTTCTTCGTATTACAGGTGTAGGTACCCAGGACACAAATTGTTCTATGGTGAAGTATCAGTCGGAGATCTCTGACTTCCAGGAATTGTTACGGGTCACACTAGACATGGTTCCAGAAAGGTAAATAATAACCTAATCATTTCTGATACATGTAATCAATTGTGTTTTGTATGCAAGGAAAAGAACATTGTTCATTGAATATTATGCCATTGAAAGCTAACAGACAATCACAATCAATTAACCTAACCACTCTTTCCTGGGATCCTTGAAGGTCAAGTAGTGCTCGAGCACATCCATCTCCACATGTAACTAATAACTTGAATTGGTGCTGAAAAATGAATGACTATTGTGACTTACTGTTGTATTATCATGGAGACTGTGGCCAGATAGGGGTACAAACTCATGACACCTGGATTGGAAGTGGCAAGAAAAAAAACGAGTATAAGATTGAGGTTCCAACACCCGGGATCAGTGTTTTGATGGTAACCTCTGCAGAGCCTCTGATCTAGTAAAATCAATGAAGTCCTAACACCCATGAAATATTCTTATCTCAACCTAACACTAATGAAATATTCTTGTCTTAACCTAACACCCATGGAATATTCCTATCTCAACCTAACATACATGAAATATTCTTATCACAACCTAACACCCATAAAATAGTCCTATCTCAGTCTAACATCCATGAAATATTCCTATCACAACCTTACATAGATGAAATATTCCTATCTTACATGTAACCTAACACCCATGAAATATTTCTATCTCAACCTAACATACATGAAATATTCTTATATTTATTCTCTATTGTTTGTTTTTCTGATGTCAAGTAGTGATATATTTCTGTGTATTATACTACTCTGAAGTCATTTCTGATATCAAAAATCTATTTAAAGATATTGAAATTTTAAAGAAAAAAATAACTACTACCCTTGGGACTGTCCTGAATTATATGTTACTAATACCCGGTATATCTTTCCACTAGAAAATAAAATTTTGAAGTTTCCCATTTTTTTTTGATTTATCAATTTAAATTATAAATTTGTTTCCATTTTAGGTTGAAGAACCCACCTGTCCCTCCAGATACAGTAAGTACACATTTTATTACCAACTGGAAGAATGATAGTGTGTTTAAGATATTAGAATTTGCTTGTTCCTTAATTAATAAATTATACATGGTGTTGAGGTCCATATGCAAGTTTACGGACTGGGCAGTCAGACCTAGCTTCACTCCGTTCCATATAACAATCTAGGTCTGACTGCCCAGTCCGAAACTTACATTTGGACCAAACACCATGTATTATTTGTTATATTATACCGAATACAATGAATCACAGGTACAGAACCTATGGAATGGCAAACTGCTTCATGTTTTTTGTCGTCTGAGAGTGTGAAGGTCGCCATATGGGTGTGTCGTAAAATAAGCACATCCGTGAAATTAGCACTTTTATATTGGACCGGGGCCGCTGGATTACGTCACATTGAACAAAGAAGAAAATAGGCAAATGAGGTATAATGTTGAGTTATAACTCAACTGCTCTATAAATAGGGGAGTTGTAATTGTACTCACGATGAGTTTGCATCAGTATCTGCATTAGTTTCCATGTCCCACTTGGGTAAAAGTTTTGGTGCAATTTGTTCATTAGAGTGCATTGCTTGAAGCTACATGGATGGAACTTGGCATAAGAGTGCATGCTTATAGTCTTGAGTCTATTTTGGACACTGAGGTAAAGGTTTATGACATTCACTTCTTTGGCAGGCATCTTTATAATACATGTATAATCAATCAATACTGAGTAGTTTGTTTACTTCCACTGAAGGGAAATTGATTCTCTTATATTTGCAGCTGATGCCTTATCTTGGCGCAACTGAATCAGTATCAAACTCTGATACAACTGATATCACAGAAGTAGACGTCACACTTTTGTTCAAAATCTTTGAAGAAAACATTAATTTCTTCATTTGTGAGACACAACTTTCCCTTTTTTTGTTTTGACTTGATTGTGAAGTAAACTTAAAGCTTATATAAAAATTCTCTTGTTCATTCTCTATGTAGAACCAATACTTACCTAGTGCTATCGACAGGCCATCGTTAAAGCCATGTCATGCCTATTATCAAACCTACAACCTCTGTCATGAATGACCAACACTATTCAATTGCACTATTGCCCCATTCAGGAATGTTTGTACTTCTTACAGAAGAAAGTTATGGATTCTATCTGTTGCATTACCTGTCCCTATTGACTGTACTGTACACAAAGGCCCTCCATGGCTGAGTGAACCATGCCCTGTTAAGGTAGAGGATTTGAGCCTGGCTCTGTCCAAATACTTAAAAGTTTATGTGAGAAAATATAGCAGCTACTTGCAGAGTTTCTGCCAATCTAATGTTCCTGAGATCTCCAACAGTAAAACAGGTTTACATATATAACCTGTAATATGTCAGAAAAATTCTGTGTAATTCTCTTCAAGAAAAAAATATTTTTTTATTGATTTACTTTTTAGTTTGTGCAATTGATCGATGAACATTGTAGATATGCGTTTTCCCACTCCAATCACAGAAGACATTTGAAAACAGTGCAGGAAGAGACCAGATTGCTTGTAACAGGCAATCTGAACTTTTCCTGCACTGTTTTCCACTCTGTCAGTTAATATAACCATAATTCACCCAATAATTCAAAAGTCTTCTATATTAGGTGTCCAAAGGTGTCTATATTAGGTCTCCAAAGGCGTCTATATTAGAGGTGTCCAAAGGCGTCTATATGAAGTAAAGTGTTTTACTTGTCTGTCTGACCGTAAGTCACAAGTGCACTGATTAACTAAAGTTTATTAACAAGGATTTGACAACTTCATTACCGTATTTTATTGAATACAACACGCTCCCAAGTATAAACATGGCTGGTTTTGAAGTTAATAATGCTTGTATGTGGTGAGACTCACGGTCATGAAAGGCAAATCTTTCCAATAAATTTTTTCAAAGCTGACTGTTTAAGTTATTTATTTGAAAGATTTACATTTTACATCAGCTGTCTTTATAGAGAGTTACACTGGTATGTGTTTTGAATTATTTGATATTTCACCATTTTATGTTTCATTTCTGTTTCAGTTTGGGTTGAATAAGTTCTGTGATGAACATGACATAATTCTGGCCAACATTCGTGCGCGTGTTAACGAATGTCGACAGGAACTTGCAGAATTGGAAGTAGAAGCAGGAATAGAATCGGCTCGACAACATTTCCGAAAACGCTCAAACTCTGTTGTTTAGATATTTTGAAAACTGACACTTTATTTTAATGATGCTAGTCATATTGTTTAGTTGTTTAATGTCATTTATTAGTAGTCGCACAATACAAAACTACACAAATTAGTCTTGAATATTGTTCTAATTACATGTATTTCAGATTACATCATGTTATAAGTTGTTACATGTTTATTACTTGTCTCTGGTTTAAACCTATTTTATTTCCAGTATTAACAGATAAACAAGTACAATGTTTAAAATATGAAGGAAAGTTTAGTCGTTAGCGCATCTGACTATCATTCAAGGGGTTATGAGTTCAAATCCCCACTCAGCAACAGTCTCATACGACATTGCATCTCATTATCATTCGTCTCTCTCTGCTGATTCAAGTGGGAAAGTTATCAGTTACTTGCAGATACGGGGTGTGCTCGAGTACTGGTTAATATTCCAGGATTTCAAGAACAGTGGTAAGATTAACTGATTGTCTGTAAGCCCTTGATGGCAAAAAAATGATGCTAAATATTCCATAAATCAAACAATCAATCAGTCAATCTGTGATAGTTAACCGTTTCTAAAACAGTGAGAAACGAGCATCACATATGCTAAATGCCTACGTTTTCAGTATATTATAAGGTATGTTTTTGGCTGTTTATGGATATAATAACAGATTAAGTTATCAATATAATTTATGATTAATACTTGCTCAAAACAGCACAGAGGCTGGTGATGACCAAAAATTATTTCATCTTTTTAAAGACGGCAAAAAAAAAATCATGAACAACCCTGTGAATACAGTAGTTTAGATACTCATTTTTTCTTTAGATGATGATTTCTTTTATTTATTTATAGTTCATATTATATTGCATTTACATAATTTTAAAATCAGTTGTATAGAATGGTATATGTATATTGCTTCCTTGGTGGTCATCAGTATTGGTCGTGGCTGCATAGTGTAAACTTCCAACAAAGTCTGGGCAATTGTTGTTGAAGGATATTGTTCTCAACCAGAGATCTGTGTTTATTTGAGTCCATGACTGTGGGTTGACAGCTTGCCTCATTTGGAAATTCTCATCATAAGTCTACCAAGCTAAAAATCTTCTGCATGTACCTCAGGGTAAATGTGATAGAAGGCTGCCAGTAAGGCTGCAGTATGCCTCCTCTGCTTAGCAAGTTAGAGATTTGAATGTTTACAGCTTTTCTTAAACAGTCACTATCAAAGTAATACAGTGTTGTTCTCACCCTATTATTTTGATAATTTACATGACATAAAACCTTGTCTCATTATTACTACTGGTTACTGAACCAGATCATTTGTTGATATCGTCATGAAAGCAACTGTTAGCAGCTGGCTTTTTAAAAAAGTTCAAGCTGTAAATCTGTTACTTTGAGCAGTTTTCATAAACGTATATGCGAATTATTTCAGATATTAATCTGAATCGGCCAATCGCGTATGAGATTACATAACAGCAAAGATTGTTTAAGACCAGAAAGTTGAAAACTGTTAATTTTTATTAGTTCCATATCAATTCATTTCATGTGTCTCAGATCTGAAAGATATGAATTATTTGTTTATGCCATTGCAAGCCAGTCAAGTATTGGACTACACTGCATTTATATCAGATGATGTGTTTCTCTATTTCAGTTTTTGTATCAATGAATTCTTTAATTTGATACTGTTTGGTAAATTATAAGTAGTAACATTGTGAACAGTTTATCATTTTATTTTGTGTGGGTGGGGTAAGGGTGTAATAGTTATTTATTTGAATTGACTTCAGATTATGTAGAATTTTATTCTTTGTGAAATAAACAACACGCTTCATAATAGTCACTGCTATTTGACGTAGAATGTTTCAGTATCATAGAACCAGTGTTACGGTTTGTAGTTAGTGGTTTTGGCATTGATGGACAGACACACATTTTGTGGTTAAACAATGGCAGTTCACCTCAACATTACAACAGTGCTAGTTGTCTCTTCTGAGCCAAAGGATAAAACTGAGTAATCCTTTGACTTTCCTTTTATGTTGCCTTGTTTACACTCTAAGTTTTGTTTTTAGGTCTTGACTGAGCTTGCACTGTCTAGCAGAAATTATATAGTATAGTATGGATAAGCTCTCAGACAGTTTGTTGTTGGTGTAAGGTGTTTAACACCACTTTCAATAATTTTCCATTCATAACGCGATTGTGTCTACTTGAGATAGTAATCTGATCACTGTCGCTATCATGCCACAGACACATGGTATGATAGTCCACCCAATCACATTATTCCGACACCGAGCAAACCAGACCTAGAACTATCCTCTAAATGCTGAGTGCCAAGCAAGGAAGTTTCTAGTACCATTTTATACATCTGTGGTATGGCCTGGCTTGGGATCGGACCCACAATCATCTGCATGTGAGGCATGTTCTAGACCACTGCTATGGTTGATCATTTCTTGAAAATGATAGCAGTTTTTATGACCTTGTATGCAAATAACATTGCATAAGACTTTTTTCTGAATCAGAGGAGCAAGTTAGGCTTGTACTGGTCCTCATATTTTCGCTCACATGATTCTAAATGAAAGGGAATTTGTTATTATAAATAGTATTGTTATTTCGTCATCCTGTGAATATATTATATCCAGCCAAAATGTTATTGTTGTTTTTTTAAATATATTCGTTAACATTTTACACAATATAGAACTGTTTTTTGTTGTTGTACATTGATGGCTTTATGTTTTCTATATTTGAATATTAAAATAGTAGTAAATACTGAAACAAAAAAAAACAGTTGTCATTGTTTTGATTTTATAGCTTTTATATCTTCACTTAAAAAAAATTGGTTGCATGGCAGTTTTTAAAAAGGACAAATTGCAATTTTGATCTACACGAGACATATACATGAAATTAATATACCCTTCATTATTTTGGAAAGGGGCATAACCCTGGTAAATGATTGAAAGGTGTCCATCTTCCGATTATTGGCGATTTGTGACAAAAGTGTCATCTTTTTTAATTTAATGAATGTTAATTATTATAACATCAGTTTGAAGAAATGTCAGTTTATAATTTTACTGAGCTCCACAAGTTAAGTAAAAGCTGTTATCCAGATAGTAATATGTGAAGATTAATATTTCCATGCAGTTATTATAGAAAATATCATGCTAGTGCCTGATAATCTAAAGTTTAGGTGATATAGTCAGAGAAAAAATAAGTACACGCCTTAGCCAGTGTAATTATTTTTTTATTTGCATGTTTGATCTTTTTTTTTATTCAAACATCAGCAACTGATTTTAGTCAAGTAAACAAATGTAGTTTTTATGGAATCTATTTGTTAACATATCATTTAAATTCATTGACATGATTAACAGTTTACCAATGGTAAAACGTGTTTTAATGCGGGTTAAAAAACATCAATAATGTCATCAATTTGTTTGTTGCTGGAAGATAACCTTTCCCTGATGATAAAGCAAAAGTTTATCTCGCCCTGCACTATTACATAGAAAAATACACAATTATATGATAAAAATCTAGGTGTAATGTTTTATTTAAGTAATAAGTAAAAATGAGTAAAAATAATTTGAAGATGGCAAGTTCAGATGAACAAAATTCCAGCATGTTTACAAGTTACACTTCCCTTCTGAAAGTATATAACCTGTAATGTGTTACACTGGATGCTATATACAACTTGTAATGTATTACACTGGGTGTTCTATATATAACCTATAAGGTGTTACACTGGGTGTTATATACAACTTGTAATGTATTACACTCGGTGCTATATACACATTGTAATGTATTACACTGGGTGCTTTATATGTAACCTATGTGTTACACTGGGTGCTATATACAACTTGTAATGTATTACATTGGGTGCTATTTCTAACCTGTAATGTGTTACACTGGGTGCTCTATATATAACCTGTAATGTGTTACACTGGGTGCTATATACAACTTGTAATGTATTACAATGGGTGCTATTTATGACCTGTAATGTATTACACTGGGTGCTCTATATATAACCTGTAATGTGTTATACTGGGTGCTATATACAACTTGTAATGTATTACACTGGGTGCTATTTATAACTTGTACTGTGTTACACTGGATGCTCTATATACAACTTGAAATGTATTACACTGGGTCCTCTATATAATTATAAACTGTAATGTGTTACACTGGGCGATATATACAACTTGAAATGTATTACACTGGGTGCTCTATATATAACCTGTAATGTGTTACACTGGGTGCTATATACAACTTGTAATGTATTACACTGGGTGATCTATATATAACCTATAATGTGTTACACTGGGTGCTATATACAAATTGTAATGTATTACACTGGGTGCTATTTACAACCTGTAATGTGTTACATTGGGTGCTCTATATATAACCTGTAATGTGTTACACTGGGTGCTATTTATAACCTGTAATGTGTTGCACTGGGTGCTCTATATATAACCTGTAATGTGTTACACTGGGTGCTATTTATAACTTGTAATGTATTACACTGGGAGCTCTATATATAACCTGTAATGTGTTACACTGATTGCTATATACAACTTGTAATGTATTACACTGGTTGCTATTTATAACCTGTAATGTGTTACACTGGGTGCTATATACAACTTGTAATGTATTACACTTGGTGCTATTTATAACCTGTAATGTTTTACACTGGGTGCTCTATATATAACCTGTAATGTGTTACATTGGGTGCTATATACAACTTGTAATGTATTACATTGGGTGCTCTATATATAACCTGTAATGTGTTACACTGGGTGCTCTATATATAACCTGTAATGTGTTACACTGGATGCTATATATAACCTGTAATGTTTTACACTGGTTGCCATAAACAACTTGTAATGTATTACACTGGGTGCTATTTATAACCTGTAATGTGTTACACTGGGTGCTATATACAACTTGTAATGTATTACTCTGGGTGCTACATATAACCTGTAATGTGTTACACTGGGTGCTATATATGACTTGTAATGTATTACACTGGGTGCTTTTTATAACCTGTAGTGTTTTACACTGGGTGCTCTGTTTAAAATCTATATTGTGTTACACTGGGTGCTATATACAACTTGTAATGTATTACACTGAGTGCTACATATAACCTGTAATGTGTTACACTGGGTGCTATATATGACTTGTAATGTATTACACTGGGTGCTTTTTATAACCTGTGATGTGTTACACTGGGTGCTATATACAACTTGTTATGTATTACTCTGGATGATATATATAACCTGTAATGTATTACCCTAGGTGCTCTATATATATCATCTGTAATATTTAAAACAGGATGCTATATATAACCTGTAATGTGTTACACTGGGTGCTATATATAACATGTAATGTGTTACACGAGATGCTATAGATATAACCTGTTATGTGTTAAAACTGGATGCTCTATATATAACCTGTAATGATTTACACTGGATGCTTTATATATAAAATGTAATGTGTTACACTGGATGCTCTATATATATCCTGTAATGTGTTACACTGGGTGCTCTATATATAACCTGTAATGTGTTACAATGAGTGCTATATACAACTTGTAATATATTATACTAGGTGCTGTTTATAACCTATAATGTGTTACACTGGGTGCTATATACAACTTGTAATATATTACACTGGGTGCTATATATAACCTGTAATGTTTTACACTGGGTGCACTATATATAACCTGTAATGTGTCACATTAGGTGCTATATGCAACTTGTAATGTATTACACTGGGTGCTTTGTATATAACCTATGTTGTGTTACACTGGGTGCTATATACAACTTGTAATGTATTACACTGGGTGCTATTTATAACCTGTAGTGTTTTACACTGGGTGCTCTGTTTAAAATCTATATTGTGTTACACTGGGTGCTATATACAACTTGTAATGTATTACTCTGGGTGCTACATATAACCTGTAATGTGTTACACTGGGTGCTATATATGACTTGTAATGTATTACACTGGGTGCTTTTTATAACCTGTGATGTGTTACACTGGGTGCTATATACAACTTATTATGTATTACTCTGGATGATATATATAACTTGTAATGTGTTACACTGGGTGCTCTATATATAGCCTGTAATGTTTTACACTGGATGCTCTATATATAAACCTGTAATGTGTTGCACTGGGTGCTATATATAACTTGTAAAGTGTAACACTGGATGCTATATATAACCTGTAATGTGTTACACTTGGTGCTCTATATATAATCTTTAATTTTTTACACCAGATGCTCTATATACAACCTGTCATATATTGCACTGGATGCTATATATAACCTGTAATGTATTACCCTAGGTGCTCTATATATCATCTGCAATATTTTACACAGGAGCTATATATAACCTGTAATGTGATACACTAGATGCTATATATAACCTGTAATTTGTTACACTGGGTGCTATATATAACCTGTAATGTGTTACACTGGGTGCTATATATAACATGTTATGTGTTACACTGGATACTATATATAACATGTAATGTGTTATACTGGATGCTATATATATAACCTGTAATGTGTTAAACTGGATGCTCTATATATAACCTGTAATGTTTTACACTGGATGCTATATATATAACCTGTAATGTGTTACACTGGGTGCTCTATATATAACCTGTAATGTGTTACACAGGATGCTATATATAACCTGTAATGTGATACACTGGATGCTATATATAACCTGTAATGTGTTACACTGGGTGCTATATATAACCTGTAATGTGTTACACTGGGTGCTATATATAACATGTAATGTGTTACACTGGATACTATATATAACATGTAATGTGTTACACTGGATGCTATATATATAACCTGTAATGTGTTAAACTGGATGCTCTATATATAACCTGTAATGTTTTACACTGGATTCTCTATATATAACCTGTAATGTGTTACACTGGGTGCTCTATATATAACCTGTAATGTGTTACACTGAGTGCTATATACAACTTGTTATGTAGTACACTGGGTGCTATTTATAACCTGTAATGTGATACACTGGATGCTATATATAACCTGTAATGTGTTACACTGGGTGCTATATATAACATGTAATGTGTTACATTGGATACTATATATAACATGTAATGTGTTACACTGGATGCTATATATATAACCTGTAATGTGTTAAACTGGATGCTCTATATATAACCTGTAATGTTTTACACTGGATGCTCTATATATAACCTGTAATGTGTTACACGGGGTGCTCTATATATAACCTGTAATGTGTTACACTGAGTGCTATATACAACTTGTAATGTATTACAATGGGTGCTATTTATAACCTGTAATGTGTTACACTGGGTGCTATATATATAACCTGTAATGTGTTACACTGGGTGCTATATACAACTTGTAATGTATTACACTGGGTGCTCTGTATATAACCTATATTGTGTTACACTGGGTGCTATATACAACTTGTAAAGTATTACACTGGGTGCTCTGTATATAACCTACATTGTGTTACACTGGGTGCTATATACAACTTGTAATGTATTACACTGGGTGATATTTATAACCTGTAATGTGTTACACTGGGTGCTATATACAACTTGTAATATATTACACTGTGTGCTATTTATAACCTGTAGTGTTTTACACTGGGTGCTCTGTATATAACCTATATTGTGTTACACTGGGTGCTATATACAAATTGTAATGTATTACACTGGGTGATATTTATAACCTGTAATGTGTTACACTGTGTGCTCTATATATAACCTGTAATGTGTTACACTGGGTGCTATATACAACTTGCAATGTATTACACTAGGTACTATTTATAACCTGTAATGTGTTACACTGGGTGCTCTATATATAACCTGTAATGTATTACACTGGGTTCTATATGCAATGTACAATGTATTACAATGGGTACTTTTTATAACCTGTAATGTATTACACTTGGTGCTATATATATATAACCTGTAATGTGTTACACTGGGTGCTATATACAACTTGTAATGTATTACACTGGGTGCTATTTATAACTTGTACTGTGTTACACTTGATGCTCTATATACAACTTGAAATGTATTACACTGGGTCCTCTATATAATTATAACCTGTAGTGTGTTACACTGGGTGATATATACAACTTGTAATGTATTACACTGGGTGATCTATATATAACCTATAATGTGTTACACTGGGTGCTATATACAAATTGTAATGTATTACACTGGGTGCTATTTACAACCTGTAATGGGTTACACTGTGTGCTCTATATATAACCTGTAATGTGTTACACTGGGTGATATATACAACTTGTAATGCATTACACTGGGTGCTATTTATAAACTGTAATGTGTTACACTGGCTGCTATAAACAACTTGTAATGTATTACACTGGGTGCTATTTATAACCTGTAATGTGTTACACTGGGTGCTCTATATATAACTTGTAACGTGTTACATTGGGTGCTATATACAACTTGTAATGTATTACATTGGGTGCTCTATATATAACCTGTAATGGGTTACACTGGGTGCTCTATATATAACCTGTAATGTGTTACACTGGATGCAATATATAACCTGTAATGTGTTACACTGGGTGCCATAAACAACTTGTGATGTATTACACTGGTTGCTATTTTTAACCTGTAATGTGTTACACTGGGTGCTATATACAACCTGTAATGTATTAAACTGGGTGCTACATATAACCTGTAATGTGTTACACTGGGTGCTATATATGACTTGTAATGTATTACACTGGGTGCTATTTATAACCTGTAATGTGTTGCACATGGTGTTCTATATATAACCTGTAATGTATTACACTGGATGCTATATATAACCTGTAATGTGTTACACTGGGTGCTCTATATATAGCCTGTAATGTTTTACACTGGATGCTCTATATATTAACCTGTAATGTGTTACACTGGTGTTATATATAACTTGTAAAGTGTAACACTGGATGCTATATATAACCTGTAATGTGTTACACTTGGTGCTCTATATATAACCTTTAATGTTTTACACCAGATGCTCTATATACAACTTGTCATATATTGCATTGGATGCTATATATAACCTGTAATGTATTACCCTAGGTGCTCTATATATATCATCTGTAATATTTAAAACAGGATGCTATATATAACCTGTAATGTGTTACACTGGGTGCTATATATAACATGTAATGTGTTACTCTAGATGCTATAGATATAACCTGTTATGTGTTAAAACTGGATGCTCTATATATAACCTGTAATGATTTACACTGGATGCTTTATATATAACATGTAATGTGTTACACTGGATGCTCTATATATATCCTGTAATGTGTTACACTGGGTGCTCTATATATAACCTGTAATGTGTTACAATGAGTGCTATATACAACTTGTAATATATTACACTGGGTGCTGTTTATAACCTACAATGTGTTACACTGGGTGCTATATACAACTTGTAATATATTACACTGGGTGCTATATATAACCTGTAATGTTTTACACTGGGTGCACTATATATAACCTGTAATGTGTCACATTGGGTGCTATATGCAACTTGTAATGTATTACACTGGGTGCTTTGTATATAACCTATATTGTGTTACACTGGGTGCTATATACAACTTGTAATGTATTACACTGGGTGCTATTTATAACCTGTAGTGTTTTACACTTGGTGCTCTGTTTAAAATCTATATTGTGTTACACTGGGTGCTATATACAACTTGTAATGTATTACACTGAGTGATATTTATAACCTGTAATGTGTTACACTGGGTGCTGTATATATAACCTGTAATGTGTTACACACGGTGTTATATACAACTTGCAATGTATAACACTAGGTACTATTCATAACCTGTAATGTGTTACACTGGGTGCTCTATATATAACCTGTAATGTGTTACACTGGGTTGATTATACAACTTATAATGTATTACAATGGGTGCTATTTATAACCTGTAATGTATTACACTTGGTGCTCTATATATAACCTGTAATGTGTTACACTGGGTGCTATATACAACTTGTAATGTATTACACTGGGTGCTATTTATAACTTGTACTGTGTTACACTGGATGCTCTATATACAACTTGAAATGTATTACACTGGGTCCTCTATATAATTATAACCTGTAATGTGTTACACTGGGTGTTATATACAACTTGTAATGTATTACACTGGGTGCTCTATATATAACCTGTAATGTGTTACACTGGGTGCTATATACAACTTGTAATGTATTACATTGGGTGATCTATATATATAACCTATAATGTGTTACACTGGGTGCTATATACAAATTGTAATGTATTACACTAGGTGCTATTTACAACCTGTAATGTGTTACACTGGGCTCTCTATATATAACCTGTAATGTGTTACACTGGGTGCTATTTATAACCTGTAATGTATTACACTGGGTGCTTTTTATAACCTGTAATGTGTTACACTGGGTGCTCTATATATAACCTGTAATGTGTTACATTGGGTGCTTGATACAACTTGTAATGTATTACACTGGGTGCTCTATATATAACCTGTAATGTGTTACACTGGATACTATATATAACATGTAATGTGTTACACTGGGTGCCATAAACAACTTGTAATGTATTACACTGGGTGCTATTTATAACCTGTAATGTGTTACACTGGGTGCAATATACAACTTGTAATGTATTACACTGGGTGCTACATATAGCCTGTAATGTGTTACACTGGTGCTATATATGACTTGTAATGTATTACACTGGGTGCTATTTACAACTTGTAATGTGTTGCACATGGTGCTCTATATATAACCTGTAATGTATTACGCTGGATGCTATATATAACCTGTAATGTGTTACACTCGGTGCTGTATATATAACCTGTAATGTGTTACACTGGGTGTTATATACAACTTGTAATGTATTACACTAGGTACTATTCATAACCTGTAATGTGTTACACTGGGTGCTCTATATATAACCTGTAATGTGTTACACTGGGTTGATTATACAACTTATAATGTATTACAATGGGTGCTATTTATAACCTGTAATGTATTACACTTGGTGCTCTATATATAACCTGTAATGTGTTACACTGGGTGCTATATACAACTTGTAATGTATTACACTAGGTTCTATTGATAACTTGTACTGTGTTACACTGGATGCTCTATATACAACTTGAAATGTATTACACTGGGTCCTCTATATAATTATAACGTGTAATGTGTTACACTGGGTGTTATATACAACTTGTAATGTATTACACTGGGTGCTCTATACATAACCTGTAATGTGTTACACTGGGTGCTATATACAACTTGTAATGTATTACATTGGGTGATCTATATATATAACCTATAATGTGTTACACTGGGTGCTATATACAAATTGTAATGTATTACACTAGGTGCTATTTACAACCTGTAATGTGTTACACTGGGTGCTATTTATAACCTGTAATGTATTACACTGGGTGCTTTTTATAACCTGTAATGTGTTACACTGGGTGCTCTATATATAACCTGTAATGTGTTACATTGGGTGCTTGATACAACTTGTAATGTATTACACTGGGTGCTCTATATATAACCTGTAATGTGTTACACTGGATGCTATATATAACCTGTAATGCATTACACTGGTTGCCATATACAACTTGTAATGTATTACACTGGGTGCTATTTATAACCTGTAATGTGTTACACTGGGTGCTATATACAACTTGTAATGTATTACACTGGGTGCTACATATAGCCTGTAATGTGTTACACTGGTGCTATATATGACTTGTAATGTATTACACTGGGTGCTATTTACAACCTGTAATGTGTTGCACATGGTGCTCTATATATAACCTGTAATGTATTACACTGGATGCTATATATAACCTGTAATGTGTTACACTGGGTGCTCTATATATAGCCTGTAATGTTTTACCTGAGGTGCTCTATATATCACCTGTAATATTTTACACAGGATGCTATATATAACCTGTAATGTGATACACTGGATGCTATATATAACCTGTAATGTGTTACACTGGGTGCTATATATAACATGTAATGTGTTACACTGGATACTACATATAACATGTAATGTGTTACACTGGATGCTATATATATAACCTGTAATGTTTAACACTGGATGCTCTGTATATATTATGTAATTTGTTACACTTTATGCTCTATATATAACCTGTAATGTGTTACACTGGGTGTTCTATATATAACCTGTAATGTGTTACACTGAGTGCTATATACAATTTGTAATGTATTACACTGGGTGCTATTTATAACCTGTAATGTTTTACACTGGGTGCTCTATATATAACCTGTAATGTGTTATACTGGGTGCTATATACAACTTGTAATATATTACACTGGGTGCTCTGTATATAACCTGTAATGTGTTACACTGTGTGCTATATACAACTTGTAATGTATTACACTGGGTGCTCTATATATAACCTGTAATGTGTTACACTGGGTGCTATATACAACTTGTAATGTATTACACTTGGTGCTGTATACAACTTGTAATGTATTAGACTGGGTGCTATTTATTACCTGTAATGTGTTACACTGGATGCTCTATATATAACCTGTAATGTGTGACACTGGGTGCTCTATACAACTTATAATGCATTACACTGGGTGCTATTTATAACCTGTAATGTGTTACACTGGTTGCTCTATATATAACCTGTAATGTGTTACACTTGGTGCTATGTACAACTTGTAATGTATGACACTGGGTCCTTAATATAACCTTCAATGTGTTACACTGGGTGCTCTATATATAACCTGTAATGTGTTGCACTGGGTGCTATATACAAATTGTAATGTTTTACACTGGGTGCTATTTATAACCTGTAATGTGATACACTGGATGCTCTATATATAACCTGTAATGTGTTACACTTGGTGCTATTTATAACCTGTAATATGTTACATTGGGTGCTATATATATATAACCTGTAATGTGTTACACTGGTTGCTATATACAACTTATAATGCATTACGCTGGGTGCTATTTATAACCTGTAATGTGTTACACTGGGTGCTATTTACAACTTGTAATGTATTACACTGGGTGCTATTTATAACCAGTAATGTGTTACACTGGTTGCTCTATATATAACCTGTAATGTGTTACACTTGGTGCTATATACAGCTTGTAATGTATTACACTAGGTGCTTTATATAACCTGTAATGTGTTACACTGAGTGCTATATACAACTTGTAATGTATTACACTGGGTGCTATTGATAACCAGTAATGTGTTACACTGGGTGCTATATACAACTTGTAATGTATTACAATGGGTGCTATTTATAACCTGTAATGTTTTACACTGGGTGCTCTATATATAACCTGAAATGTGTTACACTGGGTGCTAGATAGAACTTGTTATGTATTACAATGGGTGCTATTAATAACCTGTAATGTGTTACACTGGGTGCTCTATATTTATCCTGTAATGTGTTCCACTGGGTGCTATATACAACTTGTAATGTATTACAATGGGTGCTATTTATAACCTGTAATGTGTTACACTGGGTGCTCTATATTTGACCTGTAATGTGTTCCACTGGGTGCTATATACAACTTGTAATGTATTACAATGGGTGCTATTTATAACCTGTAATGTTTTACACTGGGTGCTCTATATATAACCTGTAATGTGTTACACTGGGTGCTATATACAACTTGTCATGTATTACACTTGGTACTATTTATAACCTGTAATGTGTTACACTGGTTGGTCTATATATAACCTGTAATGTGTTACACTTGGTGCTATATACAACTTGTAATGTACTACACTGGATGCTTTAAAAAACCTGTAATGTGTTACACTGGGTGCTATATATAACCTGTAATGTGTTACACTGGGTGCTATATACAACTTGTTATGTATTACACTGGGTGGTATTGATAACATGTAATGTTTTACACGTGGTGCTATATACAACTTGTAATGTATTACACTGGGTGCTATTTATAACTTGTACTGTGTTACACTGGATGCTCTATATACAACTTGTAATGTATTACAATGGGTGCTATTTATAACCTGTAATGTTTTACACTGGGTGCTCTATATATAACATGTAATGTTTTACACTGGGTGCTATATACAACTTTTAATGTATTACAATGTGTGCTATTTATAACCTGTAATGTATTGCGCTGGGTGCTACAGATAACCTGCAATGTGTTACACTCGGTGCTATATACAACTTTTAATGTATTACACTGGGTGCTATTTATAGCCTGTAATGTGTTGCACATGGTGCTCTATATGTAATCTGTAATGTGTTAACTGGATGCTATATATAAGCTGTTATGTTTTACACTGGGTGCTCTATATATAAACCTGTAATGTGTTACACTTGGTGCTCTATATATAACTTGTAAAGTGTTACACTGGTCGCTATATATAACCTGTTAAGTGTTACACTGGATGCTACATATACCCTGTAATGTGTTACACTTGGTGCTCTATATATAACCTGTAATGTTTTACCCCAGGTGCTCTGTATACAACCTGTCATGTATTACACTGGATGCTATATATAACCTGTAATGTGTTACCCTAGGTGCTCTACATATCACCTGTAATATTTTACACAGGATGCTATATATAACCTGTAATGTGTTACACTGGATGTTATATATAACCTGTAATGTGTTACACTGGGTTCTATATATATAACTTGTAATGTGTTAAACTAAACTGGATGCTATAAATTTAACCTGTAATGTGTTAAACTGGATGCTCTACATATAACCTGTAATGTTTGACACTTGATGCTCTATATATATAACATGTAATGTGTTACACTGGATGCTATATATATAACCTGTCATTTGTTACACTGGGTGCTATATATAACCTGTAATGTGTTACACTTGGTGCTATATATAACCTGTAATGTGTTACACTTGATGGTCTATATATAACCTGTAATCTGTTACACTTGGTGCTCTATATATAGCATGTAATGTGTTACACTGGGTGCTATATACAACTTGTAATGTATTACAATGGGTGCTATTTATAACCTGTAATGTTTTACACTGGGTGCTCTATATATAACCTGTAATGTGTTACACTGGGTGCTATATACAACTTGTAATGTATTACAATGGGTGCTATTTATAACCTGTAATGTTTTACACTGGGTGCTCTATATATAACCTGTAATGTGTTACACTGGGTGCTATATACAACTTGTCATGTACTACACTGGGTGCTTTATATAACCTGTAATGTGTTACACTGGGTGCTCTATATATAACCTGTAATGTGTTACACTGGATGCTATATATAACCTGTAATGTGTTACACTGGGTGCTATATACAACTTGTTATGTATTACACTGGGTGGTATTTATAACATGTAACGTTTTACACTGGGTGCTATATACAACTTGTAATGTATTACACTGGGTGCTATTTATAACTTGTACTGTGTTACACTGGATGCTCTATATACAACTTGTAATGTATTACAATGGGTGCTATTTATAACCTGTAATTTTTACACTGGGTGCTCTATATATAACATGTAGTGTTTTACACTGGGTGCTATATACAACTTGTAATGTATTACAATGGGTGCTATTTATAACCTGTAATGTATTGCGCTGGGTGCTACAGATAACCTGCAATGTGTTACACTTGGTGCTATATACAACTTTTAATGTATTACACTGGGTGCTATTTATAGCCTGTAATGTGTTCCACATGGTGCTCTATATATAACCTGTAATGTATTAACTGGATGCTATATATAAGCTGTAATGTTTTACACTGGGTGCTCTATATATAAACCTGTAATGTGTTACACTTGGTGCTCTATATATAACTTGTAAAGTGTTACACTGGTCGCTATATATAACCTGTAAAGTGTTACACTGGTCGCTATATATAACCTGTAAAGTGTTACACTGGATGCTATATATACCCTGTAATGTGTTACACTTGGTGCTCTATATATAACCTGTAATGTTTTACCTCAGGTGCTCTATATACAACCTGTCATGTATTACACTGGATGCTATATATAACCTGTAATGTGTTACCCTAGGTGCTCTATATATCACCTGTAATATTTTACACAGGATGCTATATATAACCTGTAATGTGTTACACTGGATGCTATATATAACCTGTAATGTGTTACACTGGGTGCTATATATATAACATGTAATGTGTTCACTAGATACTATATATAACTTGTAATGTGTTAAACTGGATGCTATAAATATAACCTGTAATGTGTTAAACTGGATGCTTTACATATAACCTGTAATGTTTGACACTTGATGCTCTATATATAACATGTAATGTGTTACACTGGATGCTATATATATATAACCTGTCATTTGTTACACTGGGTGCTATATATAACCTGTAATGTGTTACACTGGGTGCTATATATAACCTGTAATGCGTTACACTTGATGCTCTATATATAACTTGTAATCTGTTACACTGGGTGCTCTATATATAGCATGTTATGTGTTACACTGGATGCTCTATATATAACCTGTAATGTGTTACACTAGGTGCTCTATATATAACCTGTAATGTGTTACACTGGGTTCTATCTATAACCTTTAATGTGTTACACTGGTTGCTATGTATAACCTGTAATGTGTTACACTAGGTGCTCTATATATAACCTGTAATGTGTTACACTGGGTTCTATATATAACCTGTAATGTGTTACACTGAGTGCTATATACAACTTGTAATGTATTACACTAGGTGCTCTATATATAACCTGTAATGTGTTACACTTGGTTCTATATATAACCTGTAATGTTTTACACTGGGTGCTGTATATAACCTGTAATGTGTTACACTTGATTCTATATATAACCTTTAATGTGTTACACTGGGTGCTATGTATAACCTGTAATGTGTTACACTGGATGCTCTATATTTAACCTGTAATTTTGTTACACTAGTTGCTATATATAACCTACAATGTGTTACACTGGATGTGTCTGTAGTATAAAAACTATAACAAGTAAGATTATTCTAAATATATATTTTAATTATGAAAATCACAAGTAAATATATGTATAATTTAATTAAATAATGCTACATGGTATTAAGTAACAAATGAAACATTGTATATTGACAAAAATTACTATAATAAAATAAAGACTAGAAATTCAGTGATGACATTAAAATATTTGCACCTGAGTAAAAATAGAAATTGACTTAAAATGGAACACTTGTGTGCGCTTTTTGTGTGACGTTACTTCTCCATAGCAGAGTAGTCCAAGAAACTGTCTCAATGGTCAATTGCCTCTTACCACTGAGGTCCTAAGTTTAAGTCCAGCTCATTTTATAAACTTGATTTGATTTAACCAATTACTTACAAGGAACAGTGGTTTTACTTAGGTTCATTCTGACATCTTGGTAAAGCCCACTAAATCAATCCCCTATTTGTGAATGAGTATAGATTACACTTTGTTTGGGAGATACTTGTATACAGTCATTTAGTCCTTAACACTAGTTATGTGTATATTGTAAACAACACACATGTGTAGACAAATTAAATGGTAACATTATCCTTAGACAATAAATCTATAAACAATTTATTTTTACACAATCATGAATAATATATTTCTCTAAATGACTTAATTTACTTCCCCGATGAAGGATCATGTCATTTAATTTTCCCTACTTTGGGATGTCACCTTCCAAGATACTGACTAACTTAGGTGTGTCAATGTTACCCCCGGAAATGACGCAGACAATGTTTCCCTTTCCTGCCTTGCCGGACAGAGCTGCAGCAACAGAGCTGCCACCAGCCCCTTCAGCAACAACATGGTTGTTTTCTACCAATAATTTTACAGCATCTGCAATTTCTCTCAAACTTACAACCAAAGAATTAGATATCAGATTTTCCACCAGAGGCCACATCTCTTCTAAAACGGATTTTGAACCAATTCCATCAACGAATGTGGGCGTGTATGAACATTGTGAAGGGTAACCTTTTTTAAAGCTTGCCGACAATGGTGCGGCTGTCTCGACCTCGCTGGCGTAAACTTTACAACTTGGTTTGAGGTGCCTGAGTGCTGATGCTATTCCACAACTCAAGCCTCCACCTCCATACGGGACTATGACGGAATCGACTTCTGGTAAATCTTCAAAGATCTCTATACCCGCTGTACCATTACCTTCAAATTTAGATGTAGCAGAAATTAATATATGAATATTTATTGATTATTATGATGTAATACATAAAGTATCTTGCAAGAGTGTCCATTTATATTATTGAATTCATTAAAGGACTTAGCAGTTGGCAAAATATAGTTTGAGAGGCTCTGTTGAGCATAACTGGTTTATCAGTTTTGCTAACAAGTTTAATTCATGCTGTAATAAAAGGATCACTCAAATGGGAGCATATCGGGGTTTTTAAAAAATTTAAAATTGGCTCAAAATATATTTTACTAATACATCATGCCTATAATTATATTCAAATAATTTATTAAAATAATATTTTTTTTTTTTTTCAATTTGATCAGTCGTACAAGTTTACATTCTAGAAAGAGTCTGAATGACGATGTGAAGGTCTTTAAGCAGTATTTAAGTGCTGTCTATTTTTTAGAATGGGGATTTCGTTTCAAGTTTACCACTCCGATTGAAACATTGATTATGTCATATTTCTGAGGATATGATATACCAAACCATTCAGATTTGATTTATTTATGATAATAAGATGCCTTTTATCCATTTTAAAAAAATATATATTTTCAAGACATTTATAGCGTTTTTTCCAGATATACTTTTAATAAACTGATATACTCTTTAAGAAGGTTAGTGCAGTCGTATCTTTTGCATCGTAAATTTCTGTTGCAGGAACTAGAACTGTGTACTAAACTGAACTGACTTTTACCTATAGTGTAATTTTGATCATGTCTGCTCCTGGTTTTCAACAACATGGAACCATGGAACACTGAGAGAGAATGCTGATGGTAAAACAGCTTATACTTCGTCACATGCACAAAATTTACTACCCTAGAGCACCATTTTATACCAAGATTATTCATTTTTATTGTCGGCGATTCAAAATTAAGTCACTGAATATAACTTTTATATATATATATGGATTTTGTATTTTACAATGATATTTTTTACCAGAATGATAATGAATTAAATTAAATTTACAAAACCAAGGAACATTCCACAACAGTCTGAATAGATATACCTGCAATTACTGATTCTTCTGAAACTGGGTGTAAAAACGTTCCCTCCATTCCTTCATACTCGTGCTTCATGATGATGTCCCACCACGTGTCGAAGGTCACTTTATGTATGTTCCCTCCCATTTTCACGACAGCGTTTGTCTTGGCTTCTGGGGCATGGTCTGGCACAAGCACGTCGCAGGCAATTTTGGATATTCCCGCGCAATAAGCTAATCCCTGGGCAAAGTTTCCCGCGCTCGCTGTGTACACTCCTTTGTTTATACTTTCTGGCGAGATGCTGCCAATGGCATTGCAGGCACCACGCATTTTGAAGCTTCCAATAGGTTGGAGATTTTCCAGTTTCAGAAATATCTGGAGAAAAGTAAATACTCAGGGCTAAAAACTTACAAAGAAAAGCTATGCTGGTGAAATGAAACGAACATGTTTTAAGATTATACTATTCATGTACATGCGTTTACCTGTGTCATTGGAGAGACAATTTAAAGTTATATATTCCTAATGCACAATTTACAATACCCGGTATGTACCTGTAGCAAAATAAATCCTGTCACATACCTTTGTTCCATCCAATTTTACATTTAAAGGGATCAGTGGGATTCGTAAGACGTGGCCCTTAATTCTTTCTTTAGCATCTAATATTTCCTGGAATGGTATAATCTCGGGCAGTGGTTTGATTGCTCCCATGTCTGTGAAAACCTGAAATTATGTAAGGAAGATGGGGCAGTCAAGCTCACGCATTCCGGGTGTGGTGGGATTGTCCGTTAATACTTTAGCAAAAATCACGTTCAATATCTGGCATTGTATAGAGTTTGCTTTAATTTAGAGGGGGTGGGGTGTGTCTTAGTTATATTTTTTGTAAAAAAAAAGATACTTGTTATAGTCTTGTTTTAACCCAATTACCCCCAAAACCAATTGGATTCGTCATCAAATTAGTGTCATCAAGTTTCAAGATTTTAGATGTAATACTTTTCAACGGAGGGCTTCTGTGTTGAATGTGAACACAATCAATATACTAGTATGAACTGGAACGTAAAGGAACCTTGTTAGACGACGATCTCATTTACGAATAGTTTCAGATGTTTCAGTTAAACTATAGACCTACCAGGGACATACTAATTAAGTCGCTGACAAAACAAGCCACCTCCTCAGTTGTGCACAAAAACGTATGCTGTTGAATGGGGTTAACAAAATTTCAACAAATTTCAGGATTAACAACTCAAAATTACACTACATGTACTTATAAGTGTTTCATTAATAATAATATATTATTTCTCCCTGTCAATCAGCCCAACATTTACACGTAGCAGGGCTTTTTGGCTGGTATCCAAGGGTCCGTATATCGACCCTATAATATATATTCCCAATGGCCAACGTATCCTAATCAACCCCACCCACTCCCCACAAAAAAGGCTTCTTTTTTTAAAAAAAACAATTTTCAGCTCATTATTACAAAAAAAGCAGAAGTAACGAAGAACGGATTTACGTACCTACCTATCCATCAATGAATGTAAAGCAAGAGGGCCTGAGGACGCTCTAATGACTCATAGTGGCCGTAGCAATTATTGAAATTTCACTATATTTACCCTCTTTGGGGGTCCTCTTAATAACCTATGGATTAATACCCCCAACACACCTATATTGAACAAAAAACTTAATTGCTATGAAAAGGAATACTTTAAATTTCGATACCATTCATCTAAAAAACTGATATAGTCTCCGTATAGAACCATTATACAACCCAGCCCCTTGATTTTTCAGAACTTCAATCACCCACTCTTAGGGATTTGTTATGAGCAGAAATGCTTTAGATTTTAAAAAGAAGTTTTTTTTAGTACACATGGATGCGAAAATGAAAAAATCAGTTTTCCTATAATATTCCTATGTAAAAGTAAAAGTCACTTTACAGGACCCCAATATATCCCAGTCCCTTGATATGCAGAATCTTCAATCCTTGCTGATGTAAGGATAATTTATATCAAATATGAATTAGTTTGGTTGAAAGGTTATTTAGAGGCAGTTTTGTAAAAATTCCCAGTTTTAACCTTATTGCCCCACCCACCCCCTGGCTCCTTATGAAAATTTAATCCTCTTTATTGAACAAAATCAAATTTATTTTTACTAGACAATGCTTTAGATCTCAATGATTGAACAACATATTTACACAAATGGAAGAAAAAATGAGAATTTTCCATTTCTGGACAACGCGCCATCGCATGAGCTCTGGCCAGTAGAGCTAAAACAAGGAAAATATTTAAATTTTACTTCAAACTGCAATAATTTTAATTCAAGATCATTTTGTTACAAACGTTCTAAAACATCCAAGGTTACATACAGTTGACGTTCTATGTATAAGAAATCAGTTATCTGCGAAATCTGAATGATTTAATATGCCATGTTTCTTCGTGTGCTGTTCATTATTCATATCATTATTTAGTAGAAAGATGCAAGTTTCCTATCCTTCTATTTAAGTCCTTGGTATGGGGTCGAGCGTTAATCATAATGCTCTTGAAATATTCATAGAACATATGCGAACATATTGTTGACACTCGTATGATAATATATTATGTAAAATTTAAACATGCAATGTCTTAATATGTTAGGCAGTAAAAATGATAATTTAGTTCCCCAATTTTCCCAGTACATTGCGTCTGTTTTCCCAATTGTAGGCTAGTTTCTTTTCCCCAAAGTACCTGGAAAATATGCGTGTATAGTTTGCGTATGATTAATCAAGGAACTATCTCGTTTTCAAATACCCAACTTCTATTCATCTCAGAAATACAAATCAAAATGCTTTCTTTTCACGTTGGTAAATTCTCTACAAAACGAGACCATTCCCAGCAAAATAAGTTTAAAATGGTTATAGTACCTATGATTACATAATACAAGAACATCTCTAATTCTTTGGCAAAATGTGTATACTGCAACTAAAAAAGTAAGAAAATCACTTGAAAATTTACTTCAAACTGCAATGTTTATAATTCAAATCATTTTGCGTGTTTTAAACATTATAAAAATGTCTTAGATAACATACAGCTAACATTTCATGCATACATATGGAATCAGTTGCCTTTGAAATCTGAATAATAATTTAGCCAAATGGTTTATTTTTCGCGTGCTATTTTACCAACATTTAGTAGAGAGATGCACGTTCCCTGTTCTTCAATATACAAGTCGTCGATTAAATCTATGCCACTAACTCGATACCATGTAAGTTTTCTTGTGAATATAGTTCACACAATGAACTCGATCCTGACGAAAGATAAGAACATTGTTATTTGTTTTTAATCGACATGGACATATTCTGCTGGTTAAACAGAGTTGTGATATATAGTAAATGGAAGCGTCTTCAGTGCAAATACGATTGAAAATGTAAGCAGTGATTTCGTGATGGTTCGAAATTCACAGGACAGTGATTTTTTTTCCTAAAGCTACATTGATTTTTGAACAAAACAGAAGAGAACAGATATTTTATTTCAGACTTGTACATAAATACCGCCATAGTAACATATTTACAACACATATCACGTAATATATCATGTTAATTGATACATCATTTGTACCGCTGTTTTCCATTTCATTTAAAGCATATTCACTTTTTTTTTAATATTGATGTCATATAATGCATGAAATACTTTTTTAGTTATAAATTCCTAAAAATAAGAGGATGAACAAATTTATGAAAATATTTAAATGAGTTTCTTTCATTGCCAGCTTTATATAATTGACATCTACAATTCTGTTTCAAAGAGTCATAATGATATAAGTACGTTTTTTTTTTAGTATTTTATGTTTATTTAATTTTCCATGTTTAAATATATTGACACAGATTTTTTAAATGTCTCAATATTATTTAAGGATAGGCCATTGTTTCACTTTAGTATTTTTTCTCAGTCACAAATATTGCACACAAAAAACATGTCTTCGTCGATGAATATAATACTAATATGATAAGTTAATGTACTATATATACTTGGTTAATAACGGTCGTGTACAAGCTGCAGGTAAGTATTTTTACTCCTCAGTGCTCGTGTGATGATATAGAAAGCATGGAGCACTTCTTTTTTCCATTGCAATAAATTTTATAGAGTCTCGAGGCAAGTGCTCTTGGACAATATAAGCCTTAAGTCGATTCTTTTTGGAACAATATTTTGACTTTGAGACAAATATTCGAATTTTCGACGCAGTGCACATTGTTTTAAAGATCACAAAACTGTTCAAGTAGACCTATAATAGTATTTATAAGAACAACTTTAAATATCTATATGAAATATCCGCCACTGATGGAGAACTTCCTTCTCCAAATTTCTACATAAAAATTCTATTTCTTTGGTGTGTTGTTTATATGTTAAATAACTGATAATTGAAAAAAGTCATCATTTGTATCAGCATTACGTTAGTACCAAAAGTATAAGCTTCAGACAGAGATTCAAATAGTTATTAAAGAAAAACTGAAGGTGCCACCTGAAATTTCAACCGTTTATATACACGTATTGTATTGATATTAGCGTGCCCAGTCTCTGTAATAAATAATTCATGATGTGCAGGAATCTTTGAATGAAGTGCATTTCAAAATAATTGACAAAAAAGTATGTTATAGAAATGTATGAACGCACGATGGATGGTGAAACACTCCTATGTACAGTTTAAAGACGTCTGACATCATATTGCTAATGTGCGGCAAGTTTGTGTTTTTTACCGGACGACTGTAAAGCGTTCCCGCAACTGAAAGCATTAGGTTAACGGCGCCATGTTTCGAGGACAATTTTTGCGTACAAGGCGTCAAAAGAAAATATTTTGCATTGTATTTCCTACTCTTATGATGAGTTTATTTATGGGTAGATTTGTGTACCGTGTAATCAGCGGTAACGAGAATCCCTCGGGAGTAGCATTACCTGGTCTGTCCAAGGGTCGAAGTTCTTAAAAAATCTGAATCATTTTAATGCTTGTAAGTATGAATGAATAGTTTCGTCATTTTCTTGCCGTGTTGAGTAACTTGACATAACTAGTTTGTAGGTAGTGTATGCTTATTTATTTTAGCTCGACTGCGATATAAGGTCAGAGCTTATATGAACCATTACTGGTCTGCTTCCTGGGTGGAACCAGTAGTGTTGTTTTATGAAAGGCACACGTTCTAGAGTAGGGTCGAACCTGCAGCCTTTGGCAAGAGTGGCCAACACTCTATGGATAACACAATCGTCCCACTTTATTATATTATTTGTATGTAAAAAATACTTTAATAGGTCTAGGAGTACTTCAGTCATAATTTATTGGGAAGATGCAACCTGGGTAAAATTGTGGGATAGGCCTCCTCCCTCTTGGAGGTAGGGGGTCGCCGTTGGAAAAGTTTGATATCTGAAAAAACCAACTGCTGCATTCTACTCAATATTTGGTATAAAAATAGGGTTTACACCAATGTCCTTTTTTTAATTTTAAACATTATTTATTTTGCTTTGTATTTATTTTACATTGGTTGTGAAACAAGTTAATACAACTGAGACAAATCACAAATCATGGTCATAGTCTTTTGCATAGAACTATTAGTTGCTAAGCATATAAAGATAACAGCCTTGTACAAGTACACTACAGAGCCATGGTGGAGGATCAAATCATTAACCCTCTGATCTTGGTTCATTGCTCTAAATGGCAGCATTTGTTGTTATTTAAAAATATTTTTTTTAAAACAATTAGATGTATTTAAAGAGAATCTCTGATGAGTTTCAAACCCAGTACATCATGCACTGCAAGATAAGACATAGGGAGGAGTGTTGGAAGGGGTAACCCATTCCTGTTGTTGGGAGTACCAAGAACAACCCTTGGAAATTCAACATCTTAACAAATGAATTCCAGTGAGTTTTTAGGGAAAAACGCTCTTTTTAATATTTTTAAAGAAACAACTTAGACTAAACTATAATATATATTTAAAAAAATGCACCTCAGCAAATCATAGTTATTCGACACCAACAGGAAGGAAGATTGCAGGTTCATCCTGCATGTAAAAAACAACAAATTAATATACAGATAAAACAGGGCTAAAATTTAACTTTTTTGTGCTCTGGCAATTTTGGCCAGTGCCTAAAATTTCAACTGGCCAAATTTGAAACCAACTAGCCAAACCAATTTTCGCAGAAACTTGTAGTCCTAAATGTCTTAATAAACCCAAAATTAATTGTTTCAAAGCTTGCGTGTTATTTAATAAGCATTATTAGCTTGTATTTATTTTATAGACAATGGTATCAAGGTTATTATAAATGTTAAGGTACAATTCAAAGCAGTACTTTACGAAACAAAATATTTTAAAATACAAAATTGTCTTAGTTATTTATTATACTACCATAAATAAATGCATACAATGATATATCATAAATAAACACTTTCAACTAAAAAAAAGTATGAATCATGGATTCAACAGTAACAAGTGTACAGAGATTGAGGTTGAGACATACACACATTTCTATTTATAGAATTAATATAGCCAATGGCCGTTCGTTTTAAAATAAGATCTAGCCAAGGACGACTGTTTAACATGTGTAAATGTTGAGCTGTCGCTCCCATTTCATTACAGTATTAACTGAAGGATTATTTCTCTTTTTTCTTGCTGGGACTCACTTTCATTCGTCTGTTCAATGGAGAAAAAGATGTTATTTTATCAGCCATTTTAACAGCTGACAAAATATGCAAACAATAAATTGACGGGTTTCAACTTTACTTTTATTTTATAGAGTGAATGTGCGATCGATCAATCTTGACGCAGTCTACTCATTATGTTGTTGACTGGTTTTAACTTTACTTCCTTTTTGCAGAATGAACTCGAGATCAAAAACAATTGGACGCAGTCTTCTCATATAAGTATTTAATACATGTCATTGACAATTGTGCTGCTAGTGGGTAATTTGGTGCAAGAAGCAAAATAAATTGGGTAAAATTGACCAGAACTCGTTATTTTTACCAGGATAATACTTGTTTATTTTCAAAAATCAATAAAATGAATACAATAAGTAATTTGAAATCCACTCGCAAAAAAATGCCAGCTTAAGTAATTTCAACTCGCATTTTCATAATACAGTTTGCATTTTGCGAGTGGCGAGTGCTTAAATTCGAGCCCTGATAAAAGAATATCAATAAATGTATATGCAGAATGAACCTAGAACATTGATATCTGCAGAACTGCAGAGTTACAGCGAATTCTATTGTATTACTCAAATTGTCGCTTATTATGACATGCTTGACCCACAGTTATCCCATTCTTGCCATCACTCATATGCTCCCTGGAACAACACATGGAATGGTAATTTAACCACAATAATGAACATGACAAAAAATGACAAAATGAACATGACACACATTCAGAAGGTGCCTGGACTGAGTTTCACTACAAATATATTTGTAGTGCAAGTACATGCGCATAATTACTCCCCATTGGGATTGTCCATGAATGTATTGATCACCCCTTATACATTCTATAGAGCGTTTTGTATAAACACACGCTTCATTGGAATTTATAACTGGTACTTATGCACAGAAAATCAATAAAACACCCACCCTCTTTTAAAACTAATTAACAATTTGAAAATTGCATACATCTCTGATTAACATCACATTGTATGGATATCCTGTCAAAAACATTCCATTTCATAAATAATTGTCTGAAATTCAGTTGTACACAACTGTTTACATTGTCATTTATAAGCATTAATTAGATTTGCACTTGATTCACTGAACATTGGTAACCCTCTCTACATATTTGCTTTCATGTGTACAGAAAATAACATTTATAGATGAATGTGATCTGATTTCATTGTAGGTAAATCAACATTGCACTCATTCCAATATTTTACCTATAACATAAAAGAACAGTATATTAGATATTCAGGTAAATTTTACCCCTAAAGATAGAAAAATACACTAATACCAAGTAAGTCCTTGCATAAGAACAAGTAAATACAATTGGAAATGAGCTCTCCACCATCTGCACAAAATGAAACTGCCTCTCATTAATATTGGCAGTTTGACTAGCTAGACAATCTATAATGAAAGGGAAAATATTCACATCAACAACCATGACATATTTAACTGTGTTATGAAATAAATAACAGGAGTACATTATACAATAAACGTGTCTGTAAACACCGTAATCTTGATCCTATTCAATGTTTGCTTTTCTAAAAGATAAACTTACTGGAACGTTCCGCACTGCCAACAGATATTGCTGGTATGTTTACAGCCAGTATAACTTTCTGTTTATGTTGAAAAACATTTAGTAGGTCAGATTTGATAAACTGAGACCTTTTAGAAAAAAGGCGTAGATGATAAAGAATAGACCATATTGTAAATAAAGCATTGTATATAGTATATATATATCCAATTTCTGTGGTACCCTGTGCCATATAGAGTTGTGCTGACTTGTTTTATTTTATACAAAAAATGAATAGCTATCTAAATACTTAAGACCTGCCTCCAGAGAGGCAAGTCAACAACATTCTTGTAGTACTAACATTAGAAATTGGTCATCACAATTACTTTAGAATTGTTGAAAAGTATTGACCCTTTTGTTTGTTTGCTGAATAATGAGCAAGAGTTTAAGAATAAACACGAATATTAATTTTTACTAATATAAACAAATTAAATGTGTTAGATAGAATCTTTTCTGCTCTTGAACACTTACGGTAACTTTTATTTTTGGCCTCAATGAAAGATGCAGTTTCCACCTGTGGTCAGGTATAGGGCAATTTTGAGAATGTGTACACTACTTGACTTAAATAATCGGTCACCTGGATTTATTGATATTTCATCAACAGTTGCACGAATTTATATTTCATAATTTAATTCACAATCTAATGAAACAGTTTATTAAGCATATTTTCATCTTATTTAATAATAAAAAAAAACAAACATGTATCAATTCAGTGTTTTTTTTCGGCCATTTTTATAGCCCTTATTGGGTCCCAATGGCAAATATCTTTTTTTCCCAATTGAATGGTAAAAATTCCCAATTGAAAGCTTCAAAAATGTAAATTGAAACTTGCCATACTTTCTTGATAAAATAAAGAAAGTTTTCCCCATTCTGAATTTAGTATGACATTGATTATTTAATTAAATGGCCTGATAAGCAAGTGTACACTTTTTATAAATATATAAATATATTTAATGCAAATTTTTTTTTCGCAATGTTAATGAAAATGCCACTAAAATTCCCACTTCCAAGGGTATGGGTCATCTTCCCAAAATGGTGAAAAAAAACACTGCAATTATTTGAAATGCACCACCACTCAGTGAAATTCACAATCATATCAGCATGATACATGTACACCTGCAGTGATTCTACATTGAAACAATGCATCTCTGCAAGTATCTTTGGACATTGTTATTCCAGATCTGGTTACGGTTCTGATACAAATGCATCAAACCAAGTGGTTGTGAAAGGTGTCTTGGTTTTTTTTAACAAATCCCATAATTATATGCTCAGTTGGGTTTAGGTCAGTGAGGTGGAAATGTATTGTCATAATCACTGCATATGACAGATACATGAGACGATACAATTGAGAATTTTGACTTTGTGTGTTGTGCATTTCAAAAAGTTGTAATATGCTTATTTCTGTCTGAATTTAAATGAAATTTTCTGAAAAAATGCCTATATAATTTGTTCATTATATTGTAGATTAAACAAAGAAATTTACAAACTTTCATGAAATATCAATAAATTATGAAAATTAAGCAGTGTGTTAATAAATTCAATATAAAGTAACCATTTAGAATGTTCACTTGGAAAATATTCTTTATACATGTATTTTTTCTTGTAGTTAAAATATAGTTTCATTTCCCTTTACAGTGATTGTGGTGCAACAGTGTATCGTTGAATTCTTTGCCAGATTTTAGAGAATTTTAAATCATGGCCTGCCTGAGATTATTTCGATCCAACTCCAGGTCCTGGTGTATACAGTCATTTGGAAAATTATCACAGACAGGTGTAATGCGGTTATTGGAGACGCATCATAGTGAAAATCTTATATATAGAACATTTGTATCTATTTCTTCTCCGGTGTGTTTGAAAAACAGTAAGAAGAGTTCTTTTCTCGTGCTTCCGAATTGGAGAAAAAATCCTTGCAACATGAACATAATGAATTTTTTACATTTGTTTAGAAACTGTTCATCTGGCAGTATTGATTCAGGATCACAGATTCCAAGGAATGAAGGTTCGCTAAAAGAAGTGTACCTTTTTAAACACATTAAATTTGTAAGAGCATTATCAATGCTCAAAATATATCAAACTTTGTTAACAGTTTTGTGTACTCCACCTATGATGTTTATGGCAAGCACTGGTATTATAGACACTACAGAATTTGCTTTTAACATGACCTTGATGACATTAGCAATTGGAATGCTTGCGTTGATGAGTCATTTTATACGTCACATTGTGTGCATTATGTATATGGATCCGTGTAAAAACACTGTCGAAATATCACATTTAACATTTTGGTGTCGTAGGAAAGATGTTTATCTGGATCTTTCAGACATCATACCATTGACAGATACTGGACAGAAAACTACAGATGCATATGTACGTTTGGATACCTATGACAAAAAACATAAGTTTTACTTGTTTTTGAAATATGGCGAAATAGCCGATAAAGACAATATCTCTCAAATTCTTGGTGAATTGAAGTAGCAGAATGCCACATCTTCAAAGGCAGAAAAAAAAATGCGCTTTTTTTTTTTACCTGATAAGCTTTGGACTACTAGTATTAGGCACTGACATAGTTCTCTATTGATCATGTCATATTTTGTATTGTTTTATTTATTTTTATTTAAAAAGCAGCAACTGATTTTTTTCGAGCAATGAAATGTTTGTGTACAACTGCAGCCAATGCACCTGAAAATTGTTCCGAATTTTATTTTAATATTTGAAATTAGAACAAGAATCATGTTTTAAATTGTTTGACTCGGTTACAGTTACAAGTTTATATTGATTTATTTTTTCAATATTGACATAATCAACAGTTAAATAAAGGTTGAAAAAGGGTTTAAATGCGGGTTTTGTACAACGCAAAAACAATGACGGCATCAATTGCTACGAATTCAATTTATTGTACAAACTTTTGACAAAAATTCATAAATTATATATCTCCATTGAAGAAACTGGAAAACTACCATTATAGACAGATGTCGTTTAATGGTATTCTATTTACCATTATTCCACATCAACACTAGACCAACTTTGATTTATCAAATATCCATAAGGGTAGTATTAAAAACAATAGACATATTTGTACTTCATACTTCAATAAGTTCATTCCTAAAGAAGAACAACCGCTACTTGAGACTGTTGCTTTACCAGTATAAATATTTTCTCAGTCTCATCTGGTAAACATGTTCATACATTGGTAAACTCCTTTACCTTCATGACATTGTGATTGAGGAAACAATAAAATAACTCTTTGATTTTCATTCAAATTTGTGTCAAAATTGGCGAATTATGGAAGAATAATTTGGTTTTACCAATTTGGCCAATAAAATATTTTGATGCGAGTAACAAAAACACTGGGGCAGGCAGGGATGAAAATCTAGATCTTAATCTATTGTGGCATATTATAATGTGGAATAATAATAAATAGCACTGAAGACAAAAAGATAAAGTAAATGTGTATGATGGCAAAAATGCTTTTATCTGTTACAAATTTAATTAAGTTATTATTTATATTTATGTTTAATTTTAAGTGTAGGATATTTTGTTTGAGAATGTGTGAATGGTATTTTTTAGTTTTGTTTTATTTGTTAGTTATCCCTTTACTTCATATAGACCCCTTTGGACACCTCTAATATAGACGCCTTTGGACACCTCTAATAAAAATGCTTTTGAATTATTGGGCAAATTATGTTTTTATTAACTGACAGGGTGGAAAACAGTGCAGGAAGTACTAGATTGCTCGTTACGAGCAATCTAAACTCTTCCTGCACTGTTTTTGAAAGCCCTTCTGTGATTGGTGCAGGGAAACGCGTATCTATGGAGTAAAGGGTTATACCCTTTGAGAGCAGGAATTAAGGTCAGTCACTGTGTTGGCTGGTATGTTTGTTAGCTGATCTTTCAACTTTTAGAGTAAACTTGTTCTACACTTTCCAAGCGATTAACTTGAAAATTTGCATACATGATCAACATCAAGTACAGATGTGCTTGATACAAATGTTGTGACACAGACTCAATGCAGCCTGGGTATTGATCACCTTCAGTAGTCGGGCTAGTTTAAATTAAACTTGTATATTAGGTCTGAGCCTTTTAAATAGGCACTGTTACTCTCGTCACATTTCTTGATAAGTTGTATTTTCTGTCAGATTTTTATGTATCTTTCACTATGTTCATGTTCAAAGAGTTTTTGTTGTAATGAAAATGGTTTTAGAATATATATTGGCACCACTCTCTATTAACTTGCACAGATATTCTTCGATGTGTGTGTTGAAGTTTATGTTTTTGTTTGTGTTAATTACAGTATGAATAAAGTTTTGAATTAATTATTATGATGTCTGTTTTATGTCTTATATATGTGTTGTAAGTTTCCATTTCTTTGATACATGATGACACTGAGAGCAATGAAATGAACTGATTGGGGTTTTACAGCGTACCAACAGATGAAGGTTATATAATACAACACCAACAGAAAGGGCAGACGAGGTAGTGGGATGTCTGTTTTTGTATCCGCTAATTGCTCAGCATGCAGTTTAGAATAAGAGAAGAAATTGTGGTTTCATGGCATAAAACATAAGACCAACAGAAAGAAAGATTCCAAGTCCACTTGCAGTATAGTGATATTAATTAAGCTAATCTTGGTCCTGGGTGATAAAACGTTATTCCAGGCTCTAATCAAGATTTCATGCTAAACTCTGAAACCCTTAATTAATACCTGTAACTTCTATAAACTAAAATATACCTTTAAATTTGAGGTTAAGTCCAGTGTTTAAAGGGAATATATCGGGATTTTTTGAATATTTAAAATTGGCTAAAAATATTTTTTCCAATACAACATGCCTATATATATTCACTAACCCAATTTTGCCAAAAGGATATCTATTTAAACATGTCAAAAAAATATATTAAAAAGGGAGTTATGTGCCAAGGTTAGACTGCAATAGATTTCCCGCTTAAAAATGCCACATATTTTATGATGTATTAAATGAGTTGCATGATTTTCGGATCCAGGATTTCAGTTTAGAGAGAGCACACCAAAATATGTGAACAGACACACGTGTTTCAGTATATCCATTTTAAAAATGGGGATTTCGTTTCAAGTTTACCACTCCAATTTATATATATCAATTATGTCACCTTTTAGATGATTTTACTTACAAAACCATTTGGATTTTATTTCTTAATGGTAATGAGATGCCTTTTATCTTTTTTAAAAATAATTTTATTTTTTTAAACATTTATAGCGTTTTTTCCTGGTATAATACCTTTAATTTGTATTTATGAATCCTGGAAATTAAGTAAGAATTTTGGGCCTTCCCCTTCCAGTAATGTACAAGGACCACTCTGGAACATTGTTGTACTGGTCGCCTTGTGTCTGTAGTCTGTCTGTAGACTTTTGGTTGTGGGCACTTTTGCACATTCATTAGCTCTACTGGCCAAAGGCCAACGTGGCTTATGTCATGGTAAATTGTCCTTTATCTGTCTGTTTACCTTTTTCTTATAGACACAATAGCACCTATATATAAGCACATTTTAAGTAAAATTTTAAAAATCATTTTCTCTGAAAGTTCAAGGCCTAGACCTTAGATATTTTACAGGTAGCATTGCATGGAGGTTCTCTAAAAGGTGTGTTGAAGTCGGGTCCGTGTGGTCAAATTTGAGGCTGCCATAGGGGTCACTGTTCTACATAGAGTTATACAAGGAAACTGTTGTAGACGCGATAGCATCCCCCATTTTTCATTGAATCTTAACCAAACTTGCACAGCAGTTATATAACCACAAGATCTCAGACAAAGTTTAAGGCCAAGACCTTAGATATTTTACATGTAGCATTGCATGGAGGTCCTTTAAAAGGTTTGTTGAGGTTAGGTCCCTGGGGTCAAATTTGGGGTCGTCACAGGGGTCACTGCTTTACATATAGTTATATTAGGAAAATGTTGTAGATTCAATAACCACCATTTTCATTGAATCTTAACCACAAAATCACTGATAAGTTCTTAAACCAGTGTGACTCAACTACAAATACACCTGCCACAGGGCTTATAAGCACATTTTAAGTTAAGGTCTAGACCTTAGATATTTTACATGTAGTATTGCATGGTGGTCTCCTAAAAGGCTTGGGGAGGAATTTGCAAAAAAAAACATTTTCTCTGAAATGTTCATCTTTCCATTTGTTGCCAGTAGAAGGACTCAGGCCATCTTGGGCCTCTTGTTCAATTTTGCATTCATGTGTACAAAAAAATGCTATTTTAAATCCATTTGTAGCATTGTCTGTTCCTAGCAAATCCCTATGAATTAGTCCGGCAGATAATCCGGGTATTTTCATTGAACCTTGCATGAGAGTGTATAGTAATTTTTTTAGCTATAACGGTAGTCTATTTATAGTACTTTGATTTTATGTCGGATGACATTTTGTCATCATTCAGTATTTTGAATAAACAAGATGGTGTCCAAAATTGCCGTCAATTTGCTCAAAATGCAATATTTGAATGAAAATTACTATTAGGTATGACATTATTTATACTTAAGGACATTTTTATGTGTTTAATGTTAAAATGACCAACTGAGATGATATTTTGTCATTATTGGACATTTTGAAACAAACAAGATGGTGTCCAAAATCACTCTAAATTTGCTCTAAATGCAATATTTAAATGGAAATTACTATAAGTAATTATTCATACATGAGAATGCATATTAATTTTTTTTTTCTAAAATGATAGTCTATAATAATATATAGTGCTTTGATTTTATGTTGGATGACATTTTGTCATTATTGAGCATTTTAAAATAAACAAGATGGTGTCCAAAATGGCCACCAATTTGCTCGAAATGCAATATTTAAATGTGAATTACTATTAGGTATACAATTATTCACACAATGTCATGATAGTGTATAGTAATATTTTATTGCTAAAATGATAGTCTATATATATATCTTTGATTTTATGTTGGATGACATTTTGTCATCATTGAGCATTTTGAAATAAACAAGATGGCGTCCAAAATGTCCACCTATTTGCTCGAAATGCAATATTTAAATGTGAATTACTATTAGGTATACAATTATTCAATTATTATAATTATGATAGTATATATCAGGGCTAGAATTTAACTTTTTTGTGCACTGGCAATTTTGGCCAGTGCCTAAAATTTCAACTGGCCAAATTTGAAACCAACTAGCCAAACTAATTTTCGCAGAAACTTGTAGTCCTAAATGTCTAAATAAACCCAACATTAATTGTTTCAAAGCCCGCATTTTATATATATGCATTATTAGCTTGTATTTATTTTATAGACAATGGTATCAAGGTTATTATATATGTTAAGGTATTTCAATTTCAAAGCAGTACTTAAAAAATAAAATTGTCTGTTATTTATTATACTACCATATTAAATTCGTACAATGATATATCATAAATAAACATTTTTTACTAAACAAAAATATGAATCGTGGATTCAACAATAACAGTGAGATTGAGACATACACACATTTCTATTTATAGAATTAATATAGCCAATGGCCGTTCGTTTTAAAATTAGATCTAGATCTAGCAGAGGACAATTGTTTAACATGTGTAAATGTTGTGATATCATAGTAATATAGTTTAATTATTATGGATGATCTGTCGATCGCGTGGTTTTTACAATTGACACACCATTTTGTCATTGTCAAGTTTATAGCCCAGTGTGATATTGAGCTGTGGCTTCCATTTCATTACAGTATTAACAGAAGGATTATTTCTCTTTTTTTTTGTTGGGACTCGCTTCCATTCATCGGTTCACTGGAGAAAAAGATGTTATTTTATCAGCCATTTTAACAGCTGACAAAATATGTAAACAATAAATTTGACTGGTTTCAACTTTACTTTTATTTTATAGAGTGAGTGCGCGATTGATCAAACTAGACGCAGTCTACTCATTATGTTGTTGACGGGTTTTAACTTTACTTCCTTTTTGCAGAATGAACTCAAGATCAAAAACAATTGGATGCAGTCTTCCCATATTAACTATTTAATATGTATGGAATTGACAATCGTGCTGCTAGGGGGTAATTTGGCGCGAGAAGCAAAAGACATTGGGTAAAATTGACAAGAACTCGTTATTTTTACCAGGATAATACTTGTTTATTTTCAAAAATCAATAAAATGAATATAATAAGTAATTTTCTCAACTTGAAATCCACTCGCAAAAAAATGCCAGCTTAAGTAATTTCAACTTGCATTTTCAAAATACAGCTCGTATTTTGCGAGTGGCGAGTGCTTAAATTCGAGCCCTGTATATATAGTTCTTTGATTTAGATTTTGGATGACATTTTATCATCATTGAGTATTTTAAAAAGAACAAGATGGCGTTTAAAATTGTCGTCAATTTACTTGAAAAGCAATATTCAGATAAGAGATATGTACAAGATATAAATATATATAAAAAATTCCATACCAGAAGATAATTTTAATGTGTTTGATGTTTAGGTGACAGAATGGGAAGATGTTGTGTTATTGAACATTTTGAACTAAACAAGATGATGCGGCGTCCAAAATCGCCTCCAATTGGCTAGAAATCCAATATCAAGATGGAAATTACTTTTAGTATAAGCTGTACATATACTTGGTGTTTAGGTGACAAACACATTTGCAATTAAAAGCACATGGCGTTTAATATGACCACCATTTTCCTAAACTCGTGACAAGTTGTATTTGTTTGAATATCTAGCGTCTTTTTTATGTCATCGGATGTTAACATTTGATTAAGTGCTTGGGTATCAATGCTTGGTTGGTCAGAATTTCCATATACATGCCTGTCTGTGAGCTCTTTTTGCATTTCCAGCAAAGTTTCAGAATCTGTTGTAAGTGGTAAAGTATTTAAAGTATGCATTGTTTTACAATTAACATCGCCTCCAACTTTAGTGACTACCGAAGCCTCATATTTTTAAGACTATTCCTTTTCATATACCACAATACCTTGCCATGTTATTGCAACCAGCCAGCCCATGGTCGTTGTATTTATGTATACAGTTCCTTAACATGTGATCCCCTCGGCACAGATTTATTAGGGTTTCCTGAAGATAATGATGAAGTTAAAGTACAAATACATCAGTATCAATTAAAATTGCTGTTATACCTCTGTTTAGTTCATTTGCTGCTATGATCACTTGTGCAGGATATTAAGATCTGTTTCCACGTGTGTAATTTTAATGTCATCCATTTCAATAACAATATATTTATTTATCTCCATTGATGTGACAGACATGTAACAAGATTATGAACGTGTGTATGTCTTTCATGGATTTACTTGATTGCTATCAGTTGGAGTCATTTCAGTTACTGTTAAAATTATTTTCTGAGCTGGAATTGGCATATTAACGTTGAGTTGTTAAGGTGTATCCTGCATGCCGCTGTTTCCTCTACAAGAGCATGTGATACATTTTGTGCTGAATGGTAAATATCTGTCAAAAACAAGGTAACATCTTAGTTTCTATGTATTAGACCTTAAAGTTCTCAAAATAATATTTCCAAAGACATCTATTGGCCATTTTAGAACAGCAGACTTGTCTATGAATATGCTTAGTTGTCTGTTAGTTGATTTGAGTAATGTCGCTCTAATACTTCTTTCTGCAGTTATGTCGTTGATTTCACAATTCTGAGATCTCTTGTATCTGTAAATAATGATGTCAGTACAGGTTTGTAATACCTATATAACTTGAACTTGTCTGCAGTCCTTAACTTGAGTATATAAGAGTCCTATCAAATAATTTAGCCTGCCTTTATTTGTCTCTTTGACACAGCCTCTGTCTCGACAGTTTACGAAATCATTTGATGGAAACTGCTGTCAGGCGAATTTCTTTCATATTTGCTTACTACCATGGGCAACTGCTTTATCAGCATTTACTTCTGTGGAGCCATTTAACCTCTGAAGATATTAACATAATAAAATACGGGTGTTTAGTTTAGTCGCGTTGTTTAATACATGTTTATAATCATGATTGGATAGGTCTTTGCATTAATCATCATTGGGACTCATACTTGACAAAATATCTTCAACTCTACTGCAAACATGCAAACTCAGTCTCCATATTTCCAATCATTCTGACTTCAGAATAATCCCAAGTATTACCCTCTTGTCATGCCTATATCTCATGAATGTGGTTTAAATAAGCATATTCTTCACAAAATTATGAAAGTACTTTCCATGGACCCGACGTTGTAGATTCCATACCATGCGTAATTTATTTGGCTAGCTGCGAAAAAAATATGGTATCATAAGCTTAACTGCTAACAAATGCAAAGGCCAGTCAGCTTTTCTCTCAGCTCTGATGTACATACCCATTATAAATACTGTTTTATTACATCATCTACTCATGACTTCGTGGTTTTACTTCTCTCAGCGAAATTGATTAGATCAGTTTCCAACTCTTAATATTAAAATGTTTTGCATAAACAACTCCACTGCTTAAATAATGATGACATTCTCAGGGAACTTCTTTCAATCCAACATGTTCGCTACCCCACCAAATTATAGCATGTACATTATGATGAAAACTGTCTACTTATCATTAACATGAACATTACGTTAACCTTTTTTCTATTCCAGTTGAAAGTTAATTACAAATTATGTAGTTTGACAAGAGTAGTAAAACAAAACAGAGATAGACTGCACCAAGGTATTACAACAGCTGTATATATACCTATATCGTTGTAGTGGGAAATTTGGACAATTCCGACATTATTTAAAAATATTTCATTCATATATATTGTCAATTGTGTAGGTTTTATATTTTAGATGGTAGTGACATATTTACTAAATACAATTAATTAATCAAAATATTTTATTTGCACTTATAAAACTAAAATGTGCGGAAAACAGTATTTTCCATTCATTTGCTGCCATACTGGCGGCCATCTTGAATATTTCAAAAAGCTCAATGATGACAATGTCATCAAGCTGATTTTGCATAAGCAATGCCTAAACTACCATAATCACAAAAAAAAAAAAATACTATACACTTCCATGCAAGGTTCAGTGCTGTATCTGCTGGACTAAATTGTGACAAATCAAGGGGCTGGGATGTATAAAGGCCCTGTATGGGTACTACCTATATTAGTTTTATAAAGATGTCAGAATGGTATGGTTATTTAAAGTATCTCTTTTTCACAGTAATAAAGTGTTTGTTCAGTAAGGGCGCGAAGGGAGGACGTATTCATTGCGGCTTAAGATGACCCCTAAAGGAGGTGAACATTGTGGAATTTCAAAAAGTGCTATGGCCACTACAAACCAGTAGAGCATCCTCATGCCCTCTGGGTTTTTTTTTACCCTCATACTTAGGTCATTTTTGACGATTAAAAAAAATTAGATAATTATGGTAAGTCTGTCTGCTTGATTAATGATACTTTAGATGAATTGTTAATTCATGTCTTCTATTGGGTTAACCTTTCTGGATCTTAGGAAAGAGTGGTTACCTCAACTGATCGTCCGTTAGCCCTTGGTGATGTAAACAAGAAGCTTAATATTCAATCAGTCTATTTTGCAAAAATATTCTGTTGTTTTTTTTCAACCACCCATCTAATGAAAATTCAATAATTTTGTTTTAAAAAAACACAGTTGACCATTATCAATTATTGGCATTTTTAACAATATAGACGATAATTTAAATTTAATTGACTATTAATTTTGAAATGCAGTGTTTGGCATATAATGCAATATTACTGTACACTTTAAAAATATATTTTTTGTTTATTTTATAACCATGCTACATTATGCTGATACCAAAGTGTCTCGTATTATATTAACTAGATATTAAACTTATCTTAGATTTAAATGAATATCATACACTGAGGTTGTGGGAAATTTTACCAATAACTTTCAGAAAGATAGTAGTTTCACTCAGATTCATTACGAGGTTTTCCTCGACCAACTTCAAAAACTGGATGTGGATGTGGATATATAACCTGCAATGTGTTGAAAATGGCGGCCAACCCAAATAATGAAAGAAGATATGATAACTGAACTATGACAATATAATGTAATATGCATTACTAAGAATGGAAAACTGAGGTAATGTAATGAGGCATATTTAACTTAAAATTGTTTATTCCATTTCACTTAATTGTAAATTATATTACATAAAATACTTACGGCACAAAGGATCATCTAACCGGTATTTGCACTTATTTTAACCCTTTACTTCATAAAGACACCTTTGGACACCTAATATCGAAAGCATTAATTCAACCTGTATCAGTAATGGGTGAATTATGTTTATATTAACTGACAGAGTGGAAAACAGTGCAGGAAGTGTTCAGATTGCTTGTTACAAGCAATCTGAACTCTTCCTGCACTGTTTTCAAAGGCCTTCTGTGATTGGTGCGGGAAAACGTGTATCTATGGAGTAAAGGGTTAAGAGATGATTAGTTACTCTAACCACTCGTTCACGGGATCCTGAAAGAATAACTAGTACTCAAGCACACCCATCTCTACAAGTAATGGATAACTTTCCACTTGAAATAAGCTGTGGAAGACAAACAACAATGAGGCATTTATCATTATATCATCACGGAGACTGTGGCCAAGCAGTGATCTGAACTCACAAACTTTGGATTGATAGTCAGATGTGTTACCAACTGAGCTAACTGGGTCTAATTGATAGAAAATGGAGCCAATACTATATTTCATAAAATTTAATGGTAAAAATCCATCATTCTGTTAAAGATATTTCCATTTTATCTATACAGATTACACAAGTCTTGATCCAATCCATCTAGTCAGATAACAGCTGGATGACTTGTTTGGCACGATCTTCCTTTCTGGAATTTTGATCTGTAATGGATAGGTAAGAGATAAACTTAGGTACAAACAGGTTACTACCTTCACTTGGGGAGAATGGGACCAGGACCATCTTGATAGGAAATATTTGCCTCATTTTCCAATAGGTATCTCGGGGGCAAATTTTCAGTGAAATTGAGGGAGAAAAATATTCTCCAGAGCAAGGAGATGAGGGTGCTGACAAAGTTTGTTTATTTATATATTGGCAGGAACCTAATACCAAAACTTCTGTATTTGTATCTCAAAAAGTGTACATTTTGGAAATTATTTAGAACTAGAAATTAAAATTTATGTGCCTGTCAACATGAATGTCCCTTCTTTTTTTATCGAAAATTATGTCAAAAAGGGGGTCACAACTCCTGTAAAATTGACCAATGTTAATAAATATGTAACTTGGCATGTATTTTTATGCACCCCACATATAGTTATCGCAATGTCTGTCCATCTGTCCGTCCGTCCTTCTGTCCGATATTTCATGTCCAGCCTGTAACTTTGTCATGCATAAATGGATTTGTTAATACTTGCTACAAATGATCAACTTAGCATGACGACATGTCGCGCGTAAGACCCACACCCATACCTCAAAGGTCAAGGTCACACTCTGAGTTTGAAAACACTTTGAGCCTGTGTAAAATTTCGTGTATGGCCTGTAACTTAGTCATGCATAGATGGATTTTATAAATACTTGCTACAAATGATCAACATGACATTACGACATGCTACGTGTAACACCTAGACGCCCAGTTCAAAGGTCAAGGTCACAATTTTATCTTTGATAACACTCAGTCTGTTTGAGATTTCGTGTCTGGTCTGTAACTTTGTCACCTATGGATACATTTCAAAAACACATGGCTCAGTTGATCAACATAACATGATGAAGTGTCGCGTGTAAGACCCAGAACCTTTACTTCAAGGTCAAGGTCACACTTTCAATTTGTTTGTTAATTCGTGTCTGGTCTGTAACTTTGTCTTTAACTTGGCTCAATTGATCAATGTGACATGATGTGCCGCACAAAAGACCCAGACCCATACCTCAAAGGTCAAGGTCACACTTTGAGTTTGTTTGAAAACACTTTGAGTCTTTTTGAGATTTCATGTCCTGTCTTTAACTTTAGCATACATGGATGGATTTCATGTCTGGTATGTAACTTTGTTTTACAAAGAGGGATTTTAAAATAGTTTGACACAAGTGATCAACATGTCATGAAAATGCACCTGCATTTACCTGTAGAAATACTCAGACCTTTACATGAGATATCAAGGTCAAGGTTACACAAAGGTCAAGGTCACACTTAATGTAAAAAAACAACAACAAAAAAACAACATGAAATTAAGTGTCTAGTCTGAAATGTTAGTCCATGACTCTTAATATCCATGGATACATCACTACCTTTTATAAAATATATTGTTATTTTCACAGACCATTTGTGGGGCATGTGACACTTACCAGTGACATTTCTTGTTTGATTAAATGTTTGATAATTTTATGGTTATTGCTTTTAAAACGCCTCTCGTGTAAACGTTTGGTCTTTGTGTCAATTTCTCTACATTTTTTTCAAACTTCATGAACAACAAAATTAAGTCCCTTATTGGTTTCACTAAAAAAGTTTCTCAGATTAGCAACACTTCTTACACTACAATGTACATAACCATAATGGCCTTGTATATTTAGAAAAGGGATACATACCAATATTATTAATCCAATATAAATTCTCTGAAGACAATACATTAATAAATATGGTGACGAAAATAAATACATTAATGGCATGCAAGTAAAACCATATCTGTGGGTACTACTGGAAGGTTGCTAATGGAGGGAATTCAAATGGGACTACCATAAACAGGAATGGGAATACATGTATATCCTAAACTGAACTTCATGTCAGAGAGAATTTCTAATATTCCTGTATGTCTACCATGCTAACTGCAGAAAATCTGCATACCCATATTATAGTTATTTATTAACATTAAGAGCCTAATGACCAGCTGTAAAATTGTCAGTTTCCCTTTTTTGGAAAAAGTTAAAAAAAAATGAATCTATAATAATAACAAAGTATATATACATGAATAATAAAATACTTTAAATTACCATGATATACCCAACCTTACATTCAATATCAGTTTTGGATAAAATGTGTACTTTTCACAAGCCAAGAGACAGTTTATAATATAATTATATTTATCAATTTACTTTACTCAGTTGCCATGGGGATGGTGGACATGAAAGCTAATATACGAAATATTTACCATCTTCTGTGTCATCTATGTCCTCCAAATCCTTGATTATCTTCTCCGCAGCTGTCACAGTCGTCTCCCTTGATTTGCCTTTCAGAGGTTCCAAATATCTCAAGAGTATTTCAAAACTACTGTCATCTACCTATAATAATAATAACAAAAAACTATTTTAACATTATCACTGTTTAATAGGTTAATAGGCTTTCATGGCGGGGTGGCCTGCGGCAATGTCTTAAGGTCACTTATTGCTCACTGCTATGTATGTGATGCTGACATACATATTTTATGGATGCAATGAGTGATTATCCCAAGTGGTAACATGACAATTATGCTAAAAGTCACTATTCTCTGAAGAAGTCCTTTGTGTGTGACATCAATTGTAATGCCCATTGCTATGCTAAATTTTAAGTTTAGCCAGGCCCAGTTAGCTCATTCGGTAGCAATTCTGACTGTCAGTATGTTAGTCTTAATCCCCACTCAGCTTTAATATCCGTGATAAATGATATGACATCACATGTCATTATCATTCGTCTCTCACCCTTGATTCAAATGAGAAATTCATCATTTACTTGCAGAGATGAGTGTGCTCAAGTACTGGTTAACCTTCCAGGATCCAGGAAAGGTTGGTTAGGTTGACTGATCATCTGTAAGCCTTTTATTATGCTAAATATTTATATGAAACAAAGTTCAAAACAATAATAAAACTAAGGGTGAAAATACAAACTGGGCTAGTCTCAATTACAAATTTGCATCATTCATGTATCCGTAGATATAGTATTTATAGTTTTCAGAAATTGCATTTAGTGAAAATTCATCAAAGTTATTAATATGTACTGTCCCTAAATTACAGATAAATTATATATCATGGCTTCAATAGCATAATTTCAGCTAAGAGGTAGCCAGGTCCAGTTAGCTGAGTCAGTAACGCATCTTATCTATGGGTCAGGAGTTTGAATCTCTGTCTAGCCACAGTCTCTGTGATTACTGGTCATTAACTTCACTCTATGACCATGAGTCTCCCACCTCTGAATATGTTTGGAAGTAGTCAGTGACTTGCAGATATAGGGTGTGTTTTGTACTTGTCAATTTCTAGGTGGATCCCAGGAATGATGATTTGGTACTATAACTGCTGTTAAAATAACTAAAATATAAAAGAGGCGAAAGAAGAAACAAACAGTCCAGAAAAAGTCAATGTTGGACTGAGTAACATTAGTCAGAATATGAAGAAGATTACCCATCCCAATATTTGTAGACATTCTAATCTAATAATTATAAATACAATTACATGTAGTAGCAATTTTAAGATTAACATTTTTATTTACCAGTGCCAGATCAAACATGTTGTGCAACAACCAGACCTGTCGGACTTTCATGAACTTCCATTCACTACGTTTGTTTTCCCACTGTTGAAGATACTCCAAAGAGGCATCTTTGGCTGTCCCTGATCTGTCCTCATGATCTTTCTTGGCTTGCTGTTTAGCAAGCTTCTTCTGCTTTCTTTTCTCTTTCTTTTTCTCCTTTATTGCTGCCTTTTCAGGGTCCTCTGTTTCTGTTTCAACAGTATTACTTGGTTCATTAAAAGTTACAGTACAAGTATTTTGAGAAGTCTGTATTTTTTTAAGTTTTGAATTCAACAACTTTTCCATTTTGGAATCCGACTTTTTCTTGTTTTGATGTTTAGTAACTTGTTCATCAGTCACTGCTTCATTCTCTTTCATTTCCTTTTCAATTAAAATTGTTTTCTCTTTCTTTTTTTCTTTCTTTTTTCTTTTTCTTTCCATTTTGTCGAAATCATCACCTTTTGTTGTTGAATTATCCACTTCATCAGCATTTTCTAAGCTTGGTGGTTTATGATTTGTTTTTTCTTTACTTTTTAAAGTGTCAGTACTTGGTTTTGAACTTTTACTATTTGATTCTATACCATCAATGTTAACATGCTTATTTTTACTTTTTTTTTTATGTGAACCAATGTTCAATTCATTTGTTGGTTGTGAAATGTCAACTTGCTTCTTCTTTTTACTAACAACCGATGTCTCTGTGTCGTCTGCCACCTCACTTTCAACTGCAGATTTTCTCTTCTTACCCATTTTGTGAATTCCTAAAAGTAAAAAAAATATTAATTGATAACACACATGTATGTAATGATGGAAACTTCCTAAATATAATTTATCAACCAATTGTATTTGTTTTTTAAAAAAATTATTTAGTGTCATTTTCATGGCATTGCGGGCTAACATATGGTCAATTAACCTAACCACTCTTTCCTTTGATCCTCTATTGTTAACCAGTCACCCGAGCACAACCATCTCCGTAAGTAACTGATAACTTTCCAACTTAAAATCAATGGTGAGAGATGCATGATAATAAGCCGCAATGTTGTATCATAGATTGGCCGGGCGTGAACTCACAACTGCTGAATTGATAGTCAGACACGCTACAAAGAAAGCAGATACAACACTTAGCTGTACATGCATACTCCGCCAACGCTTAATTAATATAGAAATTTATTCAGACCATTCCTACTATTGTAAAATAAATAATCACATTGTTGTGACATATGTATCCACCAAGTTATATTCTAGTACCAGCTGACACAAGAATATGTCACGGATATTTGGATTAATATATACACATCTAATTCCAGGGTTTTTCATGTCAAACGCTTTGCTAAATTCACGAATGAGTCGACACGACTCTTGGGATTAACAGCTTCCAGGAATTCACCATGAGCATCAGTATTACAACACAGCTTCCAGGAAAAGAGCGAAAAAGACATTTTAATACCCAGCTCCCGATCTGTAATATGATCTGCAAAACCGCTTTTTTACCTGAAGCTTTGATGGCGATCATAGCCTAGGATAAATCATGGACGTGCATAGATATAATTCCTTGGATAAATTGAGTTTGTAAATACTTCATTTTGAGTCAAGATGAATACAAGTAAGAGAAATAGGGCTTGTTTATACATAAAGCATATTTTCGTAATATAGCAAACTTAAACTGTATGATACCTTTCCTCTCTTATGAACCTTTTTTAGAAAACGAAGTGCCACATTCAGTAAACACGAAACACGTTGTGTTGTTTATATATTGAGAGTGATCTCCCCTGAAGTCTTGCTCGGTTGGACGAACGAACAAAAAGCGTCTGCCACACTTTGTTACACACTATGTACAAGGAAGTTTTCATTAAATGTTGTAAATCGTGGACAGTATTTGTAAACAACGATGTGGCATTCACTTTCAACCTGTCACTACAGTTCTGGTATAATTTGACTAAAATAATCTCAGGTATGTATTGTTTAACCTGGATCAGTTTAGACGGTTTACATGTTTATAAGTTAACGTGCGAGTTAATCTATATTTGGTTGAATTGTATATGTTTTGTAGTATGCTGTCCATTTTTGGAAAGTGGTGTTATATTCACACGATGTTCTAGAAAACAGATATAAAAAATTGCATCTCTAGGTCCTTTTGGAATATTTTTGTTGTTGTTGATGTTTAGTGCATTTGCAGCACTCATATATGTATTTTAGTTCGCTCTACTGTCTATATTTACACTGGCCAGTGCTAATATAACTAGTTTTACACTAGTATAGATTGTTTGTAGATATTTTTGAAAAAACACTATAATTGTAATTATATACACAGGGTTAGAGCATTTTATTGCCTATTAAAACACATTGTTCACTGCACTTCACTGTTTATTGCTATGTAGGGTACGCGGGCTGAGTTTGTTTGGTTGTCTGATGCTGTCCTACATCAGTTGCTTTATGTCTCTGCCTACTTGTAACGCTAGTTAATGCCACGCACACTAAAAACACAAAACATAGTGCTAGGTGCTGCATGTATATTCTTGACTTGTGATGTATGCAGCACAATATAGTGATGTATACTTCTGTAACTGATGTGTATCATATGTATGGCTTCATTGGAGCAGCAACACCCAACCTGTCTCGGTCATGGTAGCCCAACATCTGTAGGAGTATGTACCATGTCTCATAGCTGCATGGTGTCCTTGAACAAGACACTTTCAGCATAAGCTAAGTCCTGTTCTACCCAGGAGGACTTCCAGTGTGATTTATTTAAGTTGTAATAACTTGTTTTGCAATCTAAGTAAAATAAATAAGTTGGAACTAAATGATTGCCCTCAAAATGACAGATAGTTCAGTCTGACAGATGTATCAATAAAGCCATTATAAATTAATTACTAGATTTTTATCCAAATTTTTCTTCAAAAGGGAGGTGAGAGAATATACTTATTTTTTCGTCACAAGCAATCTGAACTCTTCCTGCACTGTTATCAAAGGCCTTCTGTGATTGGTGTGGGAAAAAGCGTATCTATGGAATAAAGGGTTAAACATGCCAAAATATTATACTGAAAAGAGGTTTCCTGCCTTGGGCTTAATGCTCCTAGGTTACACTAAAATAGATTTCCTGCTTAATTAAAATTGCAACATATTTTGTGACAATGTATTAAATGAGTCGCATGGTTTCATTTTGATTTCAATTTAATCTGTCATATAGGTTATTACATGTAACTAATGATGTTGTAGAATTTGTTTCATCTTAGAAAGAGTCTGAATGACAATGTGAAGGCCATCAAGCAGTATTTAAGTGCTACTTTTTCAGAATGAGGATTTTGTTTCAATTTTTTTTCTCTTATTGAAACATCGATTTTTGTCACATTTTGGTGGATTTGATATACCAAAACATTGGTATTGTACTTTTTAGCTCGCCGGGACGAAGTCCAAGGAGAGCTATTGTCATGACCTTGGCGTCATCGTCGGCTTATAGACACCCAGAGGTGAGCTTTGTTGGTCTTCTGACAACTCTTGTTAAGATAATAAGATGCTTTTTATCCATTTTAAAAGAATGTTATTTTTTAAGACATTAATATAGTGTCTTTTCCTGATAATTACTCCCTTTAATTTGTTCCGACAATGTTCATATTACTTTTACTGATGTTTACATATCAAATTTAACTTTAAAACATATGTTAACTGTATAAAAATATTACTCACTTGGCCTAAAATTAAATATTGTTTGTTTGCTGCTTCCGGTTGACACAAAACAATCCTGCTGGTTGGGAAATAATTTTATGGGGTAAAAAAAATAATTGTTTCATTTAAAATATTTTTGGTCATTACAATGTCATGTCCTTGAAAAGATTCTCTGATTGATTACAAAATAAAAGAAAAAAAAAGAATTTACCTACCTACCCACCCTTAAGTGGTACGAGTCAGAAGTGGCAAACAAGCAATTTTTTAGGGTGGTTCTAAGTATTACAGTTTGGAACTTCATATTAAGAAATTATTATATTATACATGTACATTTCTTTTGTATATCTAATGAAGTCACACAAGTTATCCTTATCTCTATAAGTCACTCATTACTTCCCCACATTTTAGGAGGTGGGTGAGTTATGGCTGTTACTAAGAGCATAGACCATTATCACAGCGACTGTGGCTGGTCAGGGATAAGAACTTGCAACCACTGGATTTACAGTTAGACTGAGTTAACTAGACCTGGTGAAGTAATCTTTTCTCATCTAAAAGTTTCTCCTGGGAAAGAAATCAGCCAGATTTCTCCCTTCCTAGTAAATTATATCCCCCCCCCCCCACTCCCATGTTTTTTTAAACTTTTTTACACCGGTTTGGTATTTGGTAACACTGTATTACAATAACAAAAAAAAAACTAAAAAAAAACTGCTGTTATTATGTGGTTTTATTTCAAGACTATATTTACGATAGCTAACAGGAAGGACAGTGATTCAGATTTATGGTTTATCTGAGGTATTCACGGTATCTACAGTGTGTAACAATTGATAATAAGAATTTGACACCACTGTTATAAAATACAGCATCTTAAAAATTACAATTTAAAAAAGTCACATCTACAAATATGTATTTTAATAGCGAAAATTTAGGATTTTATTGCATTTCATTGCAGCATATGCTTCCATAAAGTTTGAAATTAAAACTATGGTGGCTTGTGACTGTCATCAAGATACTCATAATAAATTTGTGTTGCAGGTGACTTTTGCACATAAAAACAGCTTAATAATCATGACGTTAAGTCCAGAAAACAAGTACTATTTTCTGATAAGTGCCCTACAACATGAACATGCATTAAGATAACTCTGTTTATTGCTGTACTACTGGTAAGGTCTCGTAAATCTTATCTGAAGTGTTAATACCAGTAATCCAAATTGATTAAAAGCTAGTCAATTTTTTTCTATTTAGATATTTTTAGTTCAAAATAAAGAAAGAAGAATGAATCAGCTTGCTAACTATTGTCATTCTTTTTTCTTTTTTTTTTGAAGGGGTTAAACACTATTTTTCAACATATTTCAGGTTATATATGGCATATCCAGTTTTACTGGTGGAGGAAGACCTCAGACTGAGTAGAACCACCGTCTTTACGCAAGTAACTGGAAACTTTTTCTCACATAATCTTGTCATCCAAGACAACAAAGAGTAAGAAAAAAGAGAAATGAATCGGCTAGCCAATTTCTTTCATCAACAACAATCACAATAATCCAGTGGTGGCAGTGGTGTGAGTGTTTGTGTGTCATGTTGTGTGTGCCCCAGGGTAGGGGAGAGTTGGCAGAGATAGCCCTTGAATCCAGTAATATCATATTTTTCCCAACTATAAGTTAAAATAGTGTGGGGAAAATATCAGCTGGGTACCCGGTAATGGGGAAGAATCACAGTCTAACTGATTTCTTCCCCTAGAAAGAAATTTACAGGGGATGGGAGGCTGGGTGGAAGAGAATTGGTAACCTCCTTTGTTAGATTCACTCTCACCCCAGAAACAGGCTAAATGACGGGAGTTTTGATGAATCTTAGCAATCACTTTTTATGCAGCTTTAAGTATATATGGTTAAAACCAGAAAAATAAAACAATTAAATTATGGCATGCATTATCCAGTTTTATTGATGGAGGAAGACCTAAGAGTGAATCTAAATAAAACCACAGTTCTTCCACAAGTAACTGGCAAACTTCCTTATATTAAGTTTTTGGAGTAAGCAAGACTCAAACCTACAACTCTGAGCAGTGAGAGGTAAGTGATCTTGAGACAACACCTTAGACCACTTGGACACGAAGACTGTAAAAATAGACTTTTTATAATAGAATTAAAATAGCGCCAAATATGCCCATGTTATATGTGAATAGGACATCCGAGGTAGAGAGTGGAGAATTTGTTGTTACACCAATATCTCCTCCTTAGAAAATCATAAATGTCTGTATGATTATAAGCAGTCTTCAGTTTCTTTGACATATGATATTGAAGAAGATTTGTAAAAGATTTACTTTTTTGTTTTAATTTCTCCTGTCAGGTAACACCTTAAATTGAAAAAACAACCCACTACTCTGTTTAAATCTTGCTTTCATAGTACTTAAATTGAAATTTATTCCGGTAATAAAAAGTTAATCTTTGTTTAACAATGTCAGTGCTGGTTAACATAATTTTTGTATAACATGTAGCATGAACAATTATTAAGAGATTTTTTTATTATTTTGAATTGAATAGCAGGAAGTTAAAATCTCGTCATAAGGAAACAAGTTGGCTGCTTTTAAAAACATCCAATGGTTAGGTCTTATAAAAGATGTGGCAATTAAAGTGAATGAATGTGTAAGTTTGGTTCCTTGTACATGGTACTAAATACATTGGTGATACCAAACCCCGACAAGGTTCCGGCTGACACAGCGAATTCCCGGCTGCAGGTGTGCCTCATAGTAACTAAATTGATGTTTAAATGTACTGATCACAATCATTATGTATTGCCTCTTCATATATTGTCTAATGTACTTACTGTTATGTTCTATATAATATTCTACTGTGATCATAATATATTTTAAATAAATCAAATACATGTACATATTTTAAATTAATTTGTGGATATATTATTTTTGAAAAACAACTGTTAAAAATAACTGTTTTTCCAAAACTTAATGTGCATGTTAAGCAATATATATATATTTGATTCTGACGACGTGTTGATAATATGTCACACCGGTCTTTAACAATCTTTATATTTCTATTGTATCGAGTAAAATAAACAACTGTAGCTGTTTAATTTTGTTATTTTTTTCATTGTTACGGATTCAGCATATTATAATAATTGAGTACATTCATGGTTATTTGAAAATTATTAACATTAACTCTGTAAGAATCTGTCAGAAACGGCGATAAATTATTTAAAAAGATAAGTTTCAAGACCTCATTTAAGCAAAATTTTATAAAATTCCTTGATTTAAGGCATTTTCGTTATTCCATGATTAAATATGCGAAGAACAATGGATAGTGATCTCAATTAGTGCATTAAAACGTCACAATCAATTATTACACACACCGCATTTAAATTTTCCTTTTAGCAGGAAAGTGGTTGGAACAGCTGGAACATGACCAGGTTTTAATTTCAATACTGGTTTGTACATTCCCATAATGCACTATTTAGAAAAACAATGGCGACCTCCATGTGGTGAATGCCAGGTTTTTAACATGTGATCTTGACATTTCAATATGGCAGTGCCCAGAGTCAATTTCTTAAATGGCCCTTATATATGGTTCGGTCGCTCATATGACCTAACCAAAAACAAACAGGTCAGAGATTACAGGTCGCTGTAAGGGTCATAGAACAGGCATTGTCAAGTGATATCTTAGCCTGTTTTATCTAGACCTCTTCAACAGTATTTTTTTCAGCTATGTGGAGTATTGATATCTTATATAATCTGATATATTCTATTTTAAGTATTCACATGCAGTCAGATCTGTCTTAAGCTGCCACTCAGGGGAAAGAGCAAAGCTGACCCTTCAAGGCAGGTCACCAGGCTGCTTAATAGGGGTTGATTTGAACTAAAATTATAAAAATGGTAAATAGAAAATGTGGCTGTTTTAGACAAGTGACTGCTTACTAGAGGTGACCACTAACACAGGTTTGACTGTCAATATGGCAATCATAAACAAAATAAGTTAAACCTAATTACCAAATGTTACATTAATTAAAACTATTGAACTAAAGAAAGACATTGAGAAACTTCCTTTTACAGCAAATATCTTTCATAATTAACAAAAATTATCTAAAATCTAAAGTATTGGCAAAATAGACACAACCGGTATAATTATAGTTTTAAGGCAGTATATCCTGATATGTATTTAAATTCACTGTTTTCCCCAATATTTAAATTAGACAAGTAAGAGATTAAATTTAAACTAAGATTAATATAACAGATATTTTGTTAAAATCCTGCATGACACAACAGTGGTGATATCTTTTGATTATTAACTCCGATGATCCAGGGTTCATTCCCTGACAAACTTTGTTCTGTTAATTTCCCTAGCAACACTATTTTTTCCTACGGTGCTCCATAACCTGTTTCTCATATAAAAAAAAAGAAAGTTTTTTTTATTTATCATTGTATTCTAATAAAAATCAGGCCTGTGCCACTTTATATTTGCAGTCATTTTGCGAAAATTTTATATTTTTCCATCATAAGTTTATATTCTATCATGAAATGTCGATTTTTGTTTTTGCTTTTTTGTCTACCTCTACTATTCAAACAATTGTAGTGTTGCCAAAACGGGTTTTATTTTTAAATAAAAAATATCAATGTGTGCTGTATCGTATGCTTGTTCAGAACCTTTAAGAAAATGGCACCAATTATGCGCTTCTTTAAATGACGTTTAAAACAAAATGATGTTGGAGCATCTGAAAATGGATAAGCACGCGGAATACCACAGTTTCGTAAAGTTCCACTCCATGTTCAGTTATACATCTGCTCAAAACAGAGAAACGAAAGTGCATACAGTGAATCTAATGTTTCAAGGGCTCTAGTGTTTAGATGTCATAAAATTAACATTATTCAGATGGCCAGGAGTCAGTCATTAAAAAACAAATGTGAAGTCTTTACAGAATGTTGTGTCCAGAATGTCATCTTCGGAATTCTTTAACTTGTTCACTCAGTGGTGTAAATGGTGGCAAAAATAGGCCAAAGAGAAGAGTATTTTGAGGAGTAATTCAGTAAATGTGATACTGAAGCACCTGTTTATTACATTGATGTCGGGTTTTGGTGAATACTTCATCATTTTGCCCCGACAGATCTTACTATTATGCTTTGAATAGTGCCTTATTATTTTGATAGTTGAAGTATCATGCTAAAATTTTCAAAATATGTCCCATATACATTTATGAGGCCCTCCCGGGGGTTTTGGAGATCTGGAGAACATGGCCATTACTCTCAGAGATCCAGGGATCAAAGGCCAAATTTTAGAGATCTAGGGATATTGTCCTTAATGAAAAAAAGTACCTTATTTTATCAATTTTATCAGAGACATATAAACAGAGATAGGCAACTGGAGGCACTTGTCTAAATTTCAGGTGGCACATTTTGTTTTTTTGTAGTTTAGTTTGAACTTATTTATTTTACTTCGAGTTTGAAACAAGTTCTTACAACTTGGACAAATCACGCTCGAAGTCTTCCTGGGTATAACCAGTACTAAGCATATGTGGCAAAAATGTCTCCCTCAAGGACACCACACATAGTCATGGCGGAGGATTGAAATACCCACGACCCTCTGATCACGGGTTCGGTGCTTTACCACTAGATCACGTGGCGTTTTCTAAATCATGGAAACACACATCCTCCAGAATCAAACAGCATAATTTTGTGATTATGGTATCAAAAGAAAGTACTTGATTTGGGAGATTAATTTTTTCTTTTTTAAATTTAAAGAAATGAAGAATTTTACGCTTAAAGTTTTTTTTGTGTGATCGTTTTCTCTTTTTTAGTCCATTTTTGAAATAAGAAACAAGAAAAACGACTTGCTTCATCTTTCTACCTAAAATTTCTATTTTTATTGTGTGTTGTTTAAACGTACATGGTATTTGTTAAATCAAGACTACCGTTTTTTGTTTAAAAATCTTTTTTTTTTTCGTGATGTTTCAACATATTTCGATTACAATCCGTAATAAAATAAATTCAAAAAAAAAAAATTAAATAATTGATAATTGGAATTGGTCATCATTTTTATCAGCTTTACTTTGGCACAAAACTTGTTAAATTCAGACCAAGATTCGAAGAGTTATAGAAATACTAAAAGTGCAGTGGACATTATATTGCTATTAGCCTGCCAGTCTCTGTAATTAAGTCACTGATTTTATGTATAATTTTTTTACATGATCATAATTTACTTTTAAAATGAGATGTCAACTGCTTGAAACAGCTTTTGACAGCTTTGGAGGTTTCTTACGTGTTAGTCTGGGACCCTGCACAACTTCATCCCATAATCGTATGTACCCGAAATAAATTTTGGATGGTAATTCCGACCAAAGATATATTTACATTACTGATGAGTAAAGCAAAATAGTGCAGTGGTTAATATCATCGATTTCGGATCGTAAGGACTGGTGTTCAATCCCAACCGGCATCTACTTTTTTTTTATTAGATTGTGTTTACATAATAAAGTCAATTATTTATGTATATTTATAATTATTTATGTGTATTTATTGCCTTTTGTAAATTAACCATTCAGCTGTTAAATTTTTTTGTCTCTTTTGTCCTTCCATTGATATCTTCTTTGGCTCTACTTGCCAAAGGCCAGCAGGGTTTATGTCGTGGTAAATTGTCCATCGTCCATCCGTTAACCTTATTTCTTGTAGAAGCTTTAACATTTCCCCACATTTTTCAAAGAATCTTATCCAAACTCGCACAGCATTTGTATAACCACAAACTCTTGAAGTTCTTGAACCAGCGTGATTGAACCACAAATGCTCACTACCACAGGGCTTACAAGCACATTTTTAAGTAAACTTAAAAAACACCTTTTCTCTGAAAGTTCAAGCCATGGACCATAGATATTTTAAACAAGGAAAAGAAGACAGTACATAGATTTTCCTTATTATGATGATGAGTAAATAATAATAGATAAGATTATAGTAGACGTTTTACTTAAAGAAACACTATTTGGTACTTTCAGGGAACTATGTTTAAAACATTTTGAGATCTAGGGAACAGTGGAAATATATTTAGAGATCTGGGGAACATGGACAAAATACTTTTGGGAAACTTTGGCAAATACTTTTGGAGATCTGGGGAACAATAGGCATTACTTTAAGAGATCCAGAGAACAGGGACCCCCCTGGGAGGGCCTCATTTATTTCAAATACAATAACTATTGTTCATTGTAAAATTGATATAAATATGTTATGGCAAATTTCTACGAACTTTCCGGTCCCCTCTTGTATTTTGATTTGTAATAAACGAAGGGATAGGTTAGATGTATATAGAAAATAATTAACAGTATCTGATAATAGTAATTAAGGGTGGATCAAGGATTTCAGTTAAGGGAGCGAGTTTGAGGGTGTGGGGGGGATTTGGGCAACACAAAATCTGAATGAGCACACATGTTTTTCAGTAGAAATATAGTGGTTTTTAATATAATATCGGAGTTTAGGGGGTGTTTACCATTTTTTTTAAAATTAAGTTGATCTGCCATTGGTAATAAAAATAATTAACTGTTAATTGGTATATTTTTAACAGGCTCTGTGGAATTGAATTCCCTCCAAATGGAGATTCAGCCTGGATCTATGCTAAGATCGTGCATATGACAGGAAGCATTTAAACAGTAAATACAGAATCTGCAGTCTGGTACCTAAAATTTATCATGTATTAATCGTGTGTGCTGATTTGAGGTTGAGCTCAGGTGTCCAGGAAAATAAATTTGATAATGTAAGCAAATGTTTGCCATACATTACTGAACATAAACTAGCTCTGTATATCTTAAATGTACATGTATATAATAACTATAACAAAATGTACATGGATATGAAAACTATAACCAAATGTACATGGATATGAAAACTTATAACAAAATGTACATGGATATGAAAACTATAACCAAATGTACATGGATATGAAAACTATAACAAAATGTACATGGATATGAAAACTATAACAAAATGTACATGGATATGAAAACTATAACAAAATGTACATGGATATGAAAACTATAACAAAATGTACATGGATATGAAAACTATAACAAAATGTACATGGATATAAAAACTATAACAAAATGTACATGGATATAAAAACTATAACAAAATGTACATGGATATGAAAACTATAACCAAATGTACATGTGTATAAAAACTATAACCAAATGTACATGTGTATAAAAACTATAACCAAATGTACATGTGTATAAAAACTATAACCAAACGTACATGTATATAAAAACTATAACAAAATGTACATGTACCGGTATATAAAAACTATAACAAAATGTTTTATATTGATTTTTATATTGATCACAGTTCATTAAAAGAAATTATGGTTATAACAGAGGGCCCCCAATGGTCAAGTGGTCTAAAGCTCCATCTCAAGATCACTTTCCGTTCACTGCTTAGGTCATAGGTTAAAATCCTGCACACTCCAAAACTTTTTGTGAGAAAGTTTGCTAGTTACTTGAGGAAGGACGGTGGTTATTACTAAGATTCATTCTGAGGTCTTCTTCCACCAATAAAAACTGGATATGCCCTATATAACTCTCAAATGTGTTGAGACTGGTGTTTTTGTCAAACATTAATGTTATTATATATATGATGATTATCAATGTTATTGCTACCAATCATCAATGACATAGTACATGAAATTGTATTGGCACACTTTTAGGGAAGAGTCAGTCAGTCAGTTTAAGGTTTTCTTATGTAGCAATTTGGCGAGCAAGAACATTAATTATGTAGCCGCTGGACAGCATCGGCAGATTAGCGATTTCTCCCAGCGCTGCACCGCAGGCTGATAAAACGATTATGTTGTCTGGTAAATTATGTTGTTTTAAGTTGATTTGTTGATTCGTCTGTTCTAGTCGAATTTTATTTAATGATGTCGTTGGTTATTGAGATTAAGGGGGCTGAATTCCCTGTTGATTATTTCTCCGTTGCTTGTCTTCCTTTAAGTTTGTGCCATCGTGGTTAGCTGCTGTTGTTAGTAGAGGCAATGGATGACCTCTATTGCTGTTACATCAGAGCGATCCTTTCTAGGGTTACATTTCAAAACAATGATCCTTTAACATGGATGGCTCCACCAGTCATCAGTATGGAGTCATCCAGTGTTTATACAACACAAAGTTAAAAATCATAAGTCATACAAACTTCAATAATCGCCAATTGACCCACTTTGAAGACTGGAGCTGAGATGAATAGGCCCTTCTGCTTCGACAGTTGCTTATAGTGTGATAAAGATGTAGGGAAAAGGGTGTCGGAGAGACATGTATAGGTTAGTTTCTGGAGCGATTTCACTGGCTGAGGCAGTAGATCAACATCAATTGACAGTCATGATATTCTATGTAAAATGGAATGTTCTATTTTGAAAAATCTGAGCAATTTTATTGGCTGAGAAAGTTGGACAACATTCTAATGAAAAATACACTGAATTGATTTCACTAAATCTGTCCATTCTTAACCTTGCTAGCTGACCTCTCTTTTGGATTCTCCCGTTTAAAGAAGCAAACTTACAATAATTATTTAAATGTTATATTCTGATTAATTGATATTTTATGTTGAATGGGTTTCCCCATAAACCACATGTATAGCAATGTAGTAGTTGAAAAACTATCTGGTTATGTCAATAGTTTTAGGATGATATGCAGATCAGGCGATGTAAATTTCAGAGATTTGTATTTGATTAGTGTCAGATATGGTCAGAGATAATTAAATGACACATATAAGGAAGTAATCTTTGTTACTTAACAGATTGCATTTTGTTTTAATGTTTATATACTAAAACAGAGGGCATATTTAATTTATTGTTTCCTGTACGGTATTGACTGAAGTGGTACTTATCAAAATTAAAAATTTTAAGTTGTCAGAAATGCTTAGTTTTTAATTTTTTGATTTTAAAGATATTTAAAAATATTATTAATTATTGCTGAAGTTTCACTGATTTGGTCATCTTTTGATGGATGTACACAGATGTATAAACTGGTAATCAAGGTTTGTGTTTTTGTTAATTATTTTCTGTTGAATCTTGATTTAAACATTTTTTGTGCTTTGAATAGTATACAGTTTAATAAAATTTTATTGCATCCATTATTTATGATTACATGAATAATAATAACAATACAATTATGTTATCATTAAAGGGAATGTATCAGGAAAAGCGCTAGAAAGGTCTATAAAAATAAAATAATTATTGAAATGGATAAAAGCAACTCATTATCATTATTAGATAAAATCTGTATGGTTTAGTATGTCAAATCTACCAAAACATGACAAAATCAGTATTTGAATTGGAATAAGGTTCACGCGAAACGAAATCCCCGTTCTGTAAATAGACAACACCTAAATACTGTTTGATGATCTTCACATCGTCATTTAGACTCTTTCTAAAATGAAACAATTTTTTACTTTGTGTCAAGCTACATAACCCTTTACTCCATAGATATGCGTTTTCCCACGCCAATCACAGAAGGCCTTTGAAAACAGTGCAGGAAGAGTTCAGATTGCGCGTTATGAGCAATCTGAACACTTCCTGCACAGTTTTCCACCCTGTCAGTTAATTTAAACATAATTCACCCAATAATTCAAAAGCTTTCTATATTAGGTGTCCAAAGGCGTCTATATTAGAGGTGTCCAAAGGCGTCTATATTAGAGTTGTCCAAAGGTGTCTATATTAGAGGTGTCCAAAGGCGTCTATATTAGAGTTGTCCAAAGGCGTCTATGTTAGAGGTGTCCAAAGGCGTCTATGTTAGAGGTGTCTATATTAGAGGTGTCCAAAGGCGTCTATATTAGAGGTATTCAAAGGCATCTATATTAGAGGTATCCAAAGGCGTCTATGTTAGAGGTGTCCAAAGGCGTCTATATTAGAGGTATTCAAAGGCGTCTATATTAGAGTTGTCAAAAGGCGTCTATATTAGAGGTGTCCAAAGGCGTCTATATTAGAGGTATTCAAAGGCGTCTATATTTGAGGTGTCCAAAGGCGTCTATGTTAGAGGTGTCCAAAGGCGTCTATATTAGAGGTATTCAAAGGCGTCTATATTAGAGTTGTCCAAAGGCGTCTATATTAGAGGTGTTTAAAGGCATCTATATTAGAGGTGTCCAAAGGCGTCTATGTTAGAGGTGTTCAAAGGCGTCTATATTAGAGGTATTCAAAGGCGTCTATATTAGAGTTGTCCAAAGGCGTCTATATTAGAGGTGTCCAGAGGTGTCTATATTAGAGGTGTCCAAAGGCGTCTATATTAGAGGTATTCAAAGGCGTCTATATTAGAGTTGTCCAAAGGCGTCTATATTAGAGTTGTCCAAAGACGTCTATATTAGAGGTGTCTATATTAGAAGTGTCCAAAGGTGTCTTTATTAGAGGCGTCCAAAGGCGTCTATATTAGAGGTGTCCAGAGGTGTCTATATTAGAGGTATTCAAAGGCATCTATATTAGAGGTGTCTAGAGGTGTCTATATAAGAGGTGTCCAAAGACATCTATATTAGAGGTGTCCAAAGGCGTCTATATTAGAGGTGTCCAGAGGTGTCTATATTAAAGGTGTCCAAAGGCGTCTATATTAGAGGTGTCTATATTAGAGGTGTCCAAAGGCGTCTATATGAAGTAAAGGGTTAATGGATCAGTTCGAAATCAAAAAGAAATCCCGTGACTCATTTAATAAGTCACAAAAATAAATTGATAAGTTATAGAAATTAAATAAGTACTGGTAATTAATAAAAATCTGTTACTGAATACATAGATTAACTGAATAAAAACCTGAGATGTTATTTTAAGCAATTAAGAATTAAATAAGATAGCTGCCCTGACACAACTATTAAACCAAAATGATTTATGTGATAGCTTTTTATTTATTTGGGCCTCTAAATGTTAATAAAAAAAAGCAAAAAGAAAGTTGGTCAAGTGATTTCAGTTATCATGCATTTTTATGAGCTGATACATTCCTGCTTCATGTAATGAAAGCGTGTGTGGTTCCGGCTAAGAATAGAATCACTGTCGATCTCTGCAGAGGGGTAGGAATCCTCGGAATGGGTGTCATGTTCATTTTATCATTTTTTTGTCATGTTCACTATTGTGGTTAAATTATCAACCCCTTTGTGGTTTCAGGGAGCCATATGAGTGATGGCAAGAATAGGATCACTGTGGCTTATGCATGTTGTTAGAAGCGACAAATTGAGTAATATGATAGAATTCGCTGAAACTCTGCAGTTCTGCAGGTATCAAGGTTCTAGGTTCATTCTGCATATTCATTTGTTGATGTATTTATTTTAATCTGTATGTTAATTTGTTGTTTTTGTACATGTAGAGTAAGCCTGGAATGTAATGAAAGGGAAATGCTTAATGTTTTTTGTTTATTAAGACACACATGTACAGTCCACCTTGTATGTGGAAGGTTGTTGGTTCAATCCTTGGCATGGTCATACCAAACATTTGAAAAATGGTACTAGAAGCTTCCTCACTTGGCACTCAGCATTTAGAGGATAATCCTAGAGCTGTCTGCCCAGTGTCAGTATAATATGACTGGTTGGGGTATCATACCATGTGTCTGCGGCATGATACTTCTGTATGGCAGAAATTGTTGAAAGCTACACTGCTGAGTGAGTAAACACCATACAACAACTAAATACATGAACATCAGTAAATACCATACATCAACTACATTCATGAACATCAGTAAAGACCATACAACAGCTACATACATGAACATCAGTAAACACCATACGACAACATGAACATCAGTAAACACCATACATCAACTACATACATGAGCATCAGTAAACACCATACGACAACTACATACATGAGCATCAGTAAACACCATACAACAACTACATACATGAGCATCAGTAAACACCATAGGACAACTACATACATGAGCATCAGTAAACACCATACGACAACAACATACATGAACATCAGTAAACACCATACAACAACTACATACATGAACATCAGTAAACACCATACGACAACTACATACATGAACATCAGTAAACACCATACAACAACTACATACATGAGCATCAGTAAACACCATACGACAACTACATACATGAACATCAGTAAACTACATACATGAGCATCAGTAAACACCATACGACAACTACATACATGAACATCAGTAAACTTCATACATGAACATCAGTAAACACCATACAACAACTACATACATGAACATCAGTAAACACCATACGACAACTACATACATGAACATCAGTAAACACCATACAACAACTTCATACATGAGCATCAGAAAACACCATACAACAACTACATACATGAGCATCAGTAAACACCATACAACAACTACATACATGAGCTTCAGTAAACACCATACAACAACTACATACATGAGCATCAGTAAACACCATACAACAACTACATACATGAACATCAGTAAACACCATACAACAACTACATACATGAACAACAGTAAACTAAATACATGAACATCAGTAAAAACCATACGACAACTACATACATGAACATCAGTAAACACCATACAACAACTACATACATGAGCAGCAGTAAACACCATACGACAAGTACATACATGAACATCAGTAAACACCATACAACAACTACGTACATGAACATCAGTAAACACCATACAACAACTACATACATGAGCATCAGTAAACACCATACAACAACTACATACATGAACATCAGTAAACACCATACAAAAACTACATAACATGAACATCAGTAAACACCATACAACAACTACATACATGAGCATCAGTAAACACCATACAACAACTACATACATGAGCATCAATAAACACCATACAACAACTACATACATGAGCATCAGTAAACACCATACAACAACTACATACATGAACATCAGTAAACACCATACAACAACTACATACATGAACACCAGTTAACTACATACATGAACATCAGTAAAAAACATACGACAACTACATACATGAACATCAGTAAACACCATACAACAACTACATACATGAATATCAGTAAACACCATACAACAACTACATACATGAACATCAGTAAACACCATACAACAACTACATACATGAGCATCAGTAAACACCATACAACAACTACATACATGAGCATCAATAAACACCATACAACAACTACATACATGAGCATCAGTAAACACCATACAACAACTACATACATGAACATCAGTAAACACCATACAACAACTACATACATGAACACCAGTTAACTACATACATGAACATCAGTAAAAACCATACAACAACTACATACATGAACATCAGTAAACACCATACAACAACTACATACATGAACATCAGTAAACACCATACAACAACTACATACATGAACACCAGTTAACTACATACATGAACATCAGTAAAAACTAAGGATGGCAACGAATGGCAATATTGATATTCGAATATTCGGTCATTCTTTCGAACGAATATTCGAATATATTCGGTCAAGATCTTAAAAATAAATAATCATCAACTTTCTATCCCAAACGTTTTTACTCGCCATATTTGTTACTTTCTCTTTCAGCGGAAACGGTGCTGATGTATAAATACTAAAAAACAAACAATTTGAATATCATTGTCGTCAAGATTCAACATGACGTGGAACTCGATGATGCATAATTAATAATAATAAATTAATAAATGCTATGTTATATTTGCTTTACTAAGTTAAAAATTTGTATGTTTGTATAGTTTATAAGTAATTAACTATTTATAAATGAAATTGAAAAAGAAACATAAAAAAAAAGTATATAAGTTAATTCGTCTACTTCTTGAAGCATTTATTATTCACAAGTACAACAACGGCCTTCAAATCAAAGAAGTTTGCTCTTCAATTAGGTATAAGATTGGTAAATAAACAAACTTGCTCTCACCTTTTCAAAACAGGGTGATTTACAACAGACCGTAAAGGCAGATCGAAGATTATAATTGCCTAAGGCAAACAATTAACGGATTACCGACCAGGACCCCTTATCACCTTGACAACGTCAAATTGACACCCATCTTAGGAGGAAATCGATAATTACCGTGTCTTAACCTGGTTGATATAACACCTTTCAAAAACCATTTGTGGCAAAAATATTGAAATTGAAAATAAATAAAGAAAACAATTTGAATTTACTATATTTTTTTAATATTTTTTTTTTGTTGCGAATATTCGAATATCAATATGACATTCGAATATTCGGACGTATGACCGAATATTCGAATATCCGAATATTCGTTGACATCCTTAGTAAAAACCATACGACAACTACATACATGAGCATCAGTAAACACCATACAACAACTACATACATGAACATCAGTAAACACCATACAACAACTACATACATGAACATCAGTAAACACCATACAACAACTACATACATGAGCATCAGTAAACACCATACGACAACTACATACATGAACACCAGTAAACTTCATACATGAACATCAGTAAAAACCATACGACAACTACATACATGAACATCAGTAAACACCATACGACAACTACATACATGAGCATCAGTAAACACCATACGACAACTACATACATGAGCATCAGTAAACACCATACGACAACTACATACATGAGCATCAGTAAACACCATACGACAACTACATACATGAACATCAGTAAACACCATACGACAACTACATACATGAACATCAGTAAACACCATACAACAACTACATACATGAACATCAGTAAACACCATGCAACAACTAAATACATGAACATCAGTAAACACCATACAACAACTACATACATGAACATCAAACTTACATTTATAACCACAGATGAAATTAATTTTAATTTAATTTGTATTATTTTAACTTCAGTAATCTTTGATCTATCATTTCTATTAGTTTTGTTAACATCGTAATAGTTTTTGACGTATTATCCCTTTGAACATTGCCGGAGTTACTAATGTGCCTTAACTTTATTGATAATTAAATTATTCAGGGTATATGAACACATGATGCAAGTATGTCATTAATCGTGCTTATAGTCTAACAACAATTAAGGTGATTCCCCATTAAACATTATTTTCGGAGGCGTTTTGATAAAATCAAAAAAGAGAGTCAAGGTCTATTATGTAAAGCCAAATATAACCAGATATAGTTATAAATCTTCTCCCGTGTGTAATTAGGTATTTGTGCACTCGTATCAGCAGATATTTATCTATTAGATATTTTCTCAAGCTTGGGTAATTGTTCTATTGTTACATTATTGTTTACTGTTTATTTACTTTCTGTCAGAAATAGACTTGGTGTTATTTTTTCTTTGTGTGTTTGTGGTCACATACAGCCGTTTTCGTGTTGCTCATGAAAACTTGGCTAGAACGCTAATAGCTAGGAATTGCTTTAGCTGTTATCAGTGTTTATTTGTTTCATTATTTTTTATACCATCAAGGGCTAATAGACAATCAGTTAACCTACCCACTTACTCATGGGCTCCTAAATAAGGAAGTGATGAGAGATGAATGACACTGAGATGCAGTGACAAGTATCAATCATCACGGATACTGTGGTCAGGCAGGGATTCAAACTTATGACACCGCTTGATTGACAGTCAGGTATGCTACAGACTGAACTTGGGCCTGGCAGTGACACATGTATATATTCAATAATTATTCATTTAATTTCCTTTTAGATATTTTGATGAATTTTTAGTTCTACTGGCAAACGGCCAGAAGGGTTAAGTATGCGATAGTGAGTTGTCCTTCGTATGTTGTACGTTGTCTGTCGTCTGTTAGCAGCATTTTCTCTGAAACCACTAGGCGAATTAAACTCAAACTTCACATGGATGTTTCTATTGCAAAGGAGACTACATGTAATCAGAAGATTTTCAATTTTTTATCTTAAATTCAATATGGCCACCATTAACTTAAAAAATCTTCTTCTCATGAACCACCCAACAGATTTTGAAAATATCTATCTAGTAATGATAACCAACTATAGTTCTGTTAGATTTGTTCAAATGACGTCCCTGGGGTTAAAAATGACCCCGCACAAGAGGGTTCAGTTACGAGACACATGTCATTATACTATATTTTTTTTTTTTAAACGGAACTGATTTTCCTATATTTTCACAGAAGTATTGTTTGGTCAAAGAGGTTCAGATTTGTAAAATTTACTGGGTTCCACTGTCTTAACGGGTCAGGAGGGGCCCCAAAAGGGTAAATATTGGGAATTACAAAAATCATTTTCTTAAAAACTGATAAGTCAGACTTTTTCATATTTGGCATAAACTATCCCTATGCGCAGGGGTTTGAATGAAGATAAGAATTAAGGTACTAATATTTATAGGGGCCATGTAAGGGGACTTAGAATTTTACATAGAGATACTGTGGGAAAACAGAAAATTCTCAGTGTTTCATCCATTTATGCAAAATTACTATTCAATTTGAGTTCTGAAGAATCATCTAGTCAATAAGCTTTGGTTCAATTAGGAGAATTGATAAGGGGCCAGGGTGGTTAAAAAAAGGGTTAAAATAGAAATTTTTTCAAAATCTACTTCTCAACAACCAGTCAGTCAAATTTGTTCATATTGATATAGGTTATCAAGTTTAAAGTTTGTACAAATCAAGGGTCTTGTATTTATAGGGGCCCTGAAGCATTGTTTAGTCATAGAAAATAAGGGGCAATGGTGGGTCAAAAAAGGTTAAATCGAAAACTTTCATAAATCTTATTCTCAACAACTGGTCTGTCACATTTGTTCATAATTCATATAGATTATCCCAATGCATATGGGTTTAAAGTTTGTACAAATCAATGGGCTTGTTATGAAATATAGGGGTATGGTGAATTTGAGTTTTATATAGGAATACTATGGGAAAATGAAAAATGCTCCTATTTTTATCTGTTAAGGATTTTTTTTTATTCAATTTGAGTTTTGAAGCATCTTCTAGTCATGACAAATAAGATTTTGTTTGATATGAAGGATTGACTTTCTAAAAGGGGCCATGTGGGGTCACAAAATGGTTAAAATTGAACATTGTCATAAATCTTATTCTCAACAACAGGTCAGTCAGATTTGGTAATTTTTTATATAAAATATCCCTATGATTAAGAGTTCATAGTTTGTACAAATCAAGGGGTACTGGAATGTATAGAGGCCCTGTTTACATAGGAATGCTATGGGAAAATGGAAAAATTTCATTTTTTCGTCCATTCATGTAAATATGTTGTTAAATTTGAGATCTAAAGCATTGTCTAGTAACAGTAAATTTGATTTTGTTCAAAAAAGAGGATTGAATTTCCATAAGGGGCCAGGGGTGAGGGGGCAATATGGTTAAAATTGGGAATTTTTATAAATCTTCCTCTCAATAACCTTTCAGTCCAACTAGTTCATATTTGATATAAATTATCCTTACATCAGCAAGGGTTGAAGATTCTGAATATCAAGGGGCTGGGATATATTGGGGCCCTGCAATATGACTATTACTTTTACATAAGAATATATTATAGGGAAACTGATTTTTTTCATTTTCATATCCATGTATACAAAAAAACTTATATTTAAAATCTAAAGCATTTCTGCTCATAACAAATCCCTAAGAGTGGGTGATTGAAGTTCTGACAAATCAAGGGGCTTGGTTGTATAAGGGTTCTGTTTGGAGACTATATTATTTTTTTTTACAGATGAATGGTATGGGAATTTAAAGTATTTCCTTTTCATAGCAATTAACTTTTTATTCAGTATAGGTGTGGTGGGGGTATTTATCCATAAGTTGTTATGACAACCCCAAAAGAGGGGTAAAAATTGTGAAATGTCAAAAAGTGCTATGGCCACTATGAGCCAGTAGTGCGTCCCAAGGCCTCTTGTTATATATAGAGAATAAGATAATCTTAGCTGAATCTTGGTTCACAGGTCAAGGTCATGCACATATTTTGCTTAAAAAATAGAACATAAGAATCCGATACATGAGTATCCATTTGAGATTGAAAAATCTCATCGAAGGGGTCAAAATATCTTGCAGTGTTGTAACTCTGCCGAATCACAGCATTTACAAATGTAATTCTTACCCATAGACTGAGATTTTTTTTATCACTTATGATAGACTTTATTTCTCACATAAATCTCTGACAGTTAAATGACAAACCGTCAATAATAGTTGATTGATTGATTGATTGATGGATTGAATATTTAGTGTCATTTTTATGCCATCGCTGGCTAACAGATGATCAGTTAACCTAACCAATGTTTCCTGGGATTCTGAAAGGTTAACCAGTACTCAAGCATTCCAAATCTCCACTTGAATCAGCGATGAGAAACGAATGATAATGAGACACAATGTTGTATATCAATCATCATGGAGACTGTTGCCAGGCACGGGATTCAAACTACCCCTGGATTGATAGACGCATAGCAATGGCCTGAAAGATTATGATATTTTCACCTACTGGACTGGAATATCATGTTGGGATGTGAGATCTTCTAATCTGTATGATCTTGCATGGGTAAAAAGACATCATAAATACTTTTTTAAATGCATGTTAAATGCCCAAATTTTCACATACATATGTATATGAAGAAATCAATATTTTATGTACCAGAAATTATATCTGTTAAACTATTTGCACAGCATTTGTTTAAAGCCTCATTAAACTTTCGAAATGCACACTTTTTGATAATAACAAAAATGATTGTAATTAAATGTGTCTATACCGGTAGTATTGCTAAAACCATTCCTGTAGACCCAAAAGTGACTGTTTTTAAAAAAAGCGAGAAAATAAATAACTTTGGTCAAAATATGTATTTCTTAGTCAAGTGGACTGAGCTTTTAACTTTTGTTTACATTTTTGTAATTCTGTAATGACTCAGTTGCTTTCTGATTGTACCTCCACCAGTGTTCGGAAGTACACAAATGAATACTGCAGTGGTAGTGTGCGGATTAAGACCGTTAGATAACGGGTTCATTAACAAGATAAGAAAAGTTATGGCTTCACTAATATTATGTATCGTTATTGGGTTTTCTTTCTTTTTTTAAATGTATTGATGTTTGCAATAAAACTGTATCGAACGTAGTATGATACTACTTATACGCACTGAAAAACAATGAGTATGGAACACTAGTTTGGTCTCTGAGTAACTCATGCTCAGGTTCCTCCCTTGCATATACGTGTGATACTATCGCACATGCTTTTACGTTACAAATCACTTTATCCTAGTCGATATTAAGAGGCTACCAAGGGTGTTTTGTATAGTACAGTTATTAAAAAAGGAATTTTGTTTTTAATTTTATGTGAATGATTTGTCGCTTGTAAACGTGCAATAAATTAGCTTGTGTGTTCCACCAGTTCATTAATACACTGAGGGGAATAAAGGGGAAGTTTTTAAAAACTATCTAACCGCAAGCGGTTATTTAATTTTTAACCGCATCCCCTACAGTTCCCAATACTACGTTTCTTTCTGAAGTGAATTGATCATATATTACCGACCGACGCGTTTCCGAACAAGCTTCGTAACTCCCAGTTTTCTGCTGAAGGTGTTTGTCAAAAAGAGACGTACATTAATTTGTAAACAAAACCTGTTCTTAATTACGTACTAATAATGTTCTTTGTATTTATTTTTTCATTTGCAAAGTTTCTCAGTGATCAAATAAACACGTATTTTATCATCTGGAAGAGTAAAACTGACTTAAATTTAAACTAAAAACAACCATTTTGGAAGTTTAATGAGCCTTTTAATAATACACTTCAAGTTTAAGTTGTAAAATATTATCGTAGGTGTAAAAATATAATTTATATACAGTTAAACCTGTCTTAAGCAGCCAGTTAAGGGAGTGAGCAAAAGTGGCCTTTTAAGACAGGGTGTTGCTTAATACAGGTTAATTTGCTCTGAAAGCATTGAAATGGGAATTGGCAAATGTGGCTGTTTAAGACAAGTGGCTGCTTAATAGAGGTGGCCGCTTTCACAGGTTTGACTGTAATTACAAATTGTGGATACGGAAATGGATGTCATAAATCCAGATTTTAGTCTGGTCATGTGAGAAAGTTGTCACAAGACATGGAAAATCTGCATCTGTGAGCAGAAATGGGAGAAAAGTAAAATCCAACCCTCAGGCCAAATTTCATGCAAAGAACTTAACAGGATATTTGGGATATCCATATCAATAACACAATTTCGTTACCCAAAACCTTTTTTTTGTTAGTTCATGGATTTTTTCAGAAAATATTGTATGGTTGGTCATATAAATAAATAAATCAGTTAGACAGTAAAATATGGGGAAACAGTTTATTGTGTATGAAACATGGAGGTCAAATTTAACTATATTCTATTCTTATATCAATGACTGTGTGATTGTACAATTTCATTTTGTCAAGGAAATCAGCTGTTTGTTTATTTTTTTCCTTTAGCTCATTAAATGTCGAAAATGGTCGCTTTTAGTTTCAGTTTACATCAGCTTTACTCTTCCAGATGACAGATTACATATTTATTGGACCACTGAGAAAATATGCAAATGAAAAAAAAAAATGTAGATTATTTTAAATAAATGAAATATTTAACAAATAAACACTTTCAGCAGAAAAATGGTGAGTCACTAAATTTGTTCGGAAACGTGTCAGTAATTTATGCTCAATTCATTTTAGAGAGAAACATAGCATGGAACTATATATACTGACAACCAGCTAAGGTTGTTAACTCAATGTTTATAAAAAAAACAATTAAAAAAATTAATTTGATGCATAATGTTAAAATACAAGCCATAACTTCACTAGTCCTGTTAATGGACCCTGTATTCACATACGTCTTAATCCACGTTCAACCAGTGCTTTCCACTAATTCAAAAAATAAACTGGTACATCACCTGATTATATAGCACACTGTTTTAAGCTTTGACAGTGTAATGAAAAAATCCGCAATAAATAAAATTTTCTTTTATGGAAAGAATTGTTAAACTGTACTGATGCACATAAAATGACGTCTTGCTCTGTTTTCTATTTTCTGAAAATCTGGATACCATCTTGATACAATGTACACATCAAAATACATGTACTCCTGAACATTTTCAGAAAAGACAAATGTAAGCAAATACCTTATATGAGCAGAGAGCTCGTTTAAGAAAAACCAGTCAATACACATTTCAATTGAAATTATTTATTTTGTACATTTTTTTAAAAAGAAGTGAATAAAGGATTTACTGGTACACATTTAATTTTAATCGTTTTTGTTTTCAAAAATTGTGTTTTGGGGAAATTTAATGGAAAATTTAGAAAAGTGGAAACATTTACTTTCTGAAATGGACTAAATAGGTAAATCATCAAATAAAAAGAAAATTGGCAAACTGAGATTAACTGTCTTTAAATTTGTTACACAGATGATGTAGTGCAACGCTAGACAGGATGTGTGAGCCAGCTGCGATAGACTATCAGGCGATACTGACAGAGAACTACTTCCTGTTCAGCAAGTATCTTGTCGCCGAGGATTTCTTCGAAATGCTGATAAGCAGTAATGTCCTCAGTGTTAACGATAAAGAATTGATTAAAAATCCTTACACCAACCCTAGTAGGAGGGAGAGAGCAAGTAAGTTCACAGTGTGATATATAACATCTTGAATGAGCCATTTGATTATTTTCAGCTCTATCGGCCAAAGTCTTTATTGTTTTCTTTGAGATATATTGATTTATAGCTTACATCGTCAGATTGATTTATGGTATATCAGGTCATGGTCACTATTACTAAAAATAGATAGTGTGGTGAAAGTTTGTGTACGCAAGTCCCTAACTTGAAAAGGGTGCCTCGGATTGGTTTTGAAGTAAATCTGGTCGAGGTCAGAAAAAAGTTAATTTTGCCTTGTCAATAAAAAGCTAATTTCCGCCTTGTTACCACTAATGAGGCCCTTGAGTTTTTATCCAGACTTGAACAATCTGTTTTCAAAGATATTTATGATCATGAAATTTCAGACTATTTCTTGAACCTGTCGAACTTGAAATAACTGTAGAGTTATATAGGTCTTGTTGGGCTTCTTTCTAATAATTATTACATGTAATACTTTTTACCTATTCAGTAAAACTCCACCTAACGACCCCACCCAATATTAAGACCACCTCACTATTACAGGAATTTATTTAAGGGATGGATTTTTTCCTTCTTTATTCAATGGTCGTTAACTCCGATAATACGAGCATCCCGCTAATCCGGTATTACGACCACCAAATCTGTCCCAAACACGGTCTTTGTTCTATTTTCACATCCTTAATTACGACCGCATGTGTGACCAAAGATGCCTCGAGGAAAAATTTACAACATAATCAACGAGCTGATTTGTGGTTGTCGTTAAAGGTGTGACGTTCAGGTAAACAAAGTCATAAAGGACACTGGAGAGAGTATTGTAAAAACAAACTTTGTGGTCAATAGACTATACAACCTGTCAAAAAACCATTGGCTGTGAAGAATGAAAACCAGTAAGTTTGCATCTTTTAATTGGTTAATTGTTATTTGAGTGATATACATGGTCTTTAATGATGTGGTGAATTGCATTTCTAAATTTTACTGTAAAAATAAAACACGTCTGTAAAAACGGAGAAACAAAAATTCAATAAATTTACTTTTAAAGAAAATGATACTCTTATTACCAGTTATAATAGCAATTTTATATGATTATTAAAAATGAAACTGTTGCTACAATTTTTATATTTTCATGACATCTTACTGTTTTCTTTTTTGTTTTCAGGGTCCTGACAATGATGAAATGAACGTTCAAATACGTTCATTGATAAGGATAGAATGCCGTAAGTGAAAGAAAACGACACTACTAAGGACCCAACGAGAAGGACTATATCTTCTCAAGCATAATGTTAAAATGTTTTGTGTGTTGTCTTTACTTGTTATTATATTATGTATGTAAATAAAAGATAAACCATACAACATATTTGTTTTAATTATATCCTAAAAACATTAACAACTCCATAATTAGAAAGAAAGGATTTGTTTTTTTTATTATTATTATCATTGGTAAATCCACACATATGCACAATATAGTATACATCCATTTACTATTACGGCTACAAAGGCCTGCAACTTTTGCCAATGACTCTGGACCTCGATAATAAGACCACCCCACTATTAAGACCACTTTTGCCCGGTCCCAAAGGTGGTCTCATTAGAGGGGTTTTACTGTATCTGGATTAAGATTAAACCATTCAAAATGTACAGCGCTAAAAGTAGGGTCTCTAAAACCTCCAAAGACACATATTGTAAAAATAAAAGTTTAAATGGTGCAATGATAGTGCAAAAGCGTTAGGTGTCACTTTTCACATGAAACAAGAAATATATATACATTAAACTTAGAACCAAAACTCCAAGAATTTAAAATCTGTCTAAAAAGTTAGCAACATAGAAAACTAACATTCATGGGTAAAATTATTGTATATAAAAGTTATCCTAAACTAGTTTATCCTCTGTCGGTACTTCCAAATTCGGCGGAAGAATAAATAATAAAATATATAATAAATAAAATGTATCAGTTTTTATGGGATGGTAAACCTGATAAAATTCAAAGAAAAATTATTATTCAAAAATATATAAATGGAGGATTAAAAATGATCGATAAAAGATATTTTATGAATGCTCTTAAAGGAAGTTGGAGAAAACGAATTATAAATCTCAATAATAAAGGAATTTGGAAGCATATTTACTTAAATAAACTAAAAAAATATGGCAGTAATATGTTGTTTGAATGCAATATTAAAAGGAATGACATCGTCAAATTATTTCCAGAAAAAGGTTTCTTTCAAGATATCTTATTAGCATGGCAAGAAATAAAGCAAAACAAAGAAAATGAATATTTGAGTCAAGAAATACCTAAAGAATGGAAACAAATCTTAAAAACAGAAAGCATAGTTACAAAAAGAAAGTCTTCTGCAAATATTATTGAAATCAAAACAAGTCAATAGTTTTTTATACAATCATCAACTGGAAAATAATATAAAACCAGAAATAAGTCAGAAAAGAAGTGGGAAATGGAACTTGAAAATTTTGATTGGAAAAAATATATATAGTACCTATACAATCTACAATTGAAGGTAGATTAAGGAATTTTCAGTATAAATGTCTATTTACAGTCTAATTATTCCAACAAACAAATCCCTATATAAATTCAAATTGAAACTCTTAATTTATGCGACTTTTGTAATATGAATACAGATTCCATAAAGCACATGTTTTGGGAATGTAATCATATTCAGCATTTCTGGAGTCAGTTACAGAATCTTTTAAATAGTAAAAATGATATAAATATTATTTTAAACTATAAATTAGCTAGTTTTGGCTGTACTGAAAAAGTAAACAATAAAAACAACATCAACTATATAATAATTTCTGCTAAAAATTTTGTCTTTAAATGTGAATGTATAAAAACTGTCCCATTGTTTCAAGTATTTAAACAGAACCTATTATAAAGGTGTAGAATTTGAAAGATAAATAGCTCTGAATAAAGATAAATTGCATATACATGAACTGAAATGGAGTAATTTTTCTATAATTGATTAAAACCTAATAAATGTTGATAAAAATGCCCTTTTAATTTTTAAACAAAGGAAAAGCAATGTCCAAATTCTATACTTTTTAGCTCACCAGGACGAAGTCCGAGGAGAGCTATTGCCATGACCCCGGCAGCATCGTCGTCGTCTGTAGACACCCAGGTTAAACTTTAGCGTTTAAGTTTAAGATATTTATGCAACCACTCATTGGATGTGAATGAAACTTTGCATGTGTGCTCGACATCATCAATGGAACACACACAGACAAAAACCATAACTCTGGATTGCATTTTGGCACAGTTATGGCCCTTTTTGGATTTAGACAACCAGGGGTGAGCTTTGTTGTGTTCTGACAATTCTTGTTTTACATCTCTCTTCCTAGCTCTCTATTCCTTGAAAAAATTGAAATTATTTCATCACAATAATATATTGCGATACAAGTATTACAAATTAAACTGAATTGATTATATGATAATATTGTTTTGAAGAAATGTAATATATTTCATTATATGTATATAATCTGCAATATTTACATTCCCACTGCTATCTGCCTAAATGAACTATATGGAACCTAAAAGGACCAGTTTGCATTTCATTGGTTGCACGATTTTGTTTTGCTGGTGAGATGTCACGTTGTTGTTAGTTTCACGTGACGTTTGCCGTACGTTGCCGTACAAATGTGTGCACTTGTTCAGTATGTTGACAACGTCGCCGTTACATTCATGACATTGGCTTTGCGGTTTAAGGCGTATAATTTGCTTTTCAAATATACAAATGGCAAAAACAACGTCATAGTTTTATCTAAAATAGCTGGAAAATATAATGTAAATATAAGGATTAAACATTAGGCTAGTTTAATGTTGCCGAGAAGCCCTACGGCCTTCACGAACATTAAACAGGCCTAATGTTTTCCGTCACCCGATGAACACTCAAAATTCGGCTTTTAACCATTAAATATAATTGATGAAATAAAAAAAATTATCACAAAAAATTTTTTTTGGACATTTTGCATCTGAATCTTAATCTCAGACTCTAAATGTTGATGAATTTAGGTCCACGCTTTATTGCATAAAGTTTGATTGATTGATTGATTGATTGAATATTTAGCGTCATTTTTATGCCATCGAGGGCTAACAGACGATCAGTTAACCTAACCACTTTTTCCTGGGATTAACCAGTACTAGAGCACACCCCATCTCCGCAAGTAACTGATAACTTTCCCACTTGAATCAGTGGTGAGAGACGAATGATAATGAGACACAATGTCGTATATCAATCATCACGGAGACTGTTGCCGGGCGGGGGATTCGAACACACGACCCCTGGATACATAAAGTTTGAAAAATGGCATTGTGCTCATGATCTGATATTCTTATATTTACGGTAAGTGTATTTTACAAGTGACTGAAAAATTATTTACATGTTATTTGGTATATGTCAAGAGTTGCTTCAATGCAAGATCTGAAAAAAGTGTAATTGTAAACAATTTAGAATTTAAAGAGATGATGGCAATGTTGAAATTGTATTTTACTCAGTCATGTTCATGCATCAAATAATTTTTTTACATTGTGTGAACAGTTTATGTTACCATGTAATACTGATCTCACTTCTCTTATGTACAGTCAAACCTGTCTGAAGCAGCTAGTCAAGGGAAGGAGCAAAAGTGGTCTTTTACAACAGGTTGCTGCTTAATACACAGGTTTATTTGTTCCAAAAGCATAGAAATGGGAAATAACAAATGGGGCTATTTAAGACAAGTGGCTGTTTAATAGTGCTGGCTGCTTATACATGTTTGACTGTATGTATTTAAAGCATTTTCAGTGGACAACGCCAATATTTTAAATACTTCTATTTTTCAATAAAACCCTTGGAGCTGGATTACTTTTTTTTACGTTTCTTGAACAAACAAAGATGCAGGGACATTTTAATGATCAGTATAATATTATACAAACAAAAATGACATGAACTACGGTTCCACACTTATTTTAACAATAAAATACAACAAAAATTGTTTATAGCTATTTTCTTCAATTTGTTATTTTACTATTATTTTCACATATACCCACACAATGTCATGATGTTCGGACTAAAATTATTTTATTAATTCAACATTCTTAACACATGCATTAAAAACAAAAAAAATAAATTTAATCCTATAATTAAGAGATGTATCTCCAAATTGTTGTCCGATGCTTCATATTCAGAAAAATTATCTTAATATTTTTTATAAATCTATTAGCTTCACGCTTAGTTTTGAAATTATGAGTCAAAAAATAAAAAAATGATATTTTCTGAATTTTTTTATTGTCAATTTGGCAAACCCATAAAAGTTTTTGTTTGCTGTGCTCTCTAATCCAGTATTTTTATGTGAGTAGCTAGGTACCCATTTTTTTACCAGATTGTTTTATAGTCATTCTGAACAAAATGGACATAATTCATTAAAAAAAAACACAAAACAAGTCAATAAAAAAGTTTGGGTTGCTGCAGTTTGAGTGGGTTGGTTTACTGTCTTGTAGGAGCACGGCAAACAAACATCTTTTAAGTAGGTCCTCCCATACCATTTCAAATTGATGAAAATAGAATATTTGTTACACATTTAATTGTACAAGACCACGGATATGTGTGAAGTGTGATACCTTTCTACCATTAACATGAGTAATGCCCCTCACTAAAATAGAAAGGAAATTAGGGTGTGCACACTGTCAAATATCACCATGAATCAGAGGAACATGAGACATCCAATTTTGCACATTCATCGTGTATTTATAATGGTAGCATAATACTATGCTATAACTGTCTTTAAGGGATTATATTGGCAAGTAACACAAACACGCTGTTTATCCAGACTTTTCCTGTATGCAGTGTGCACTAAATATTGTTTATGTATTGATGTATAACCTTTATTTACTTGAAAGTTATCAAATTAACAGTAATTGAATATTTGCCAAAACTTTAATACATCCCGCAATAAAGTATTGCGCAATGTTTACATTGAACTCCGTAAAAACTTCCCGAACAAAGCCTCGAAAATGAGATCGTGAACGAGTCTTCACAATGTTATCCAATGATTGATCGGAAACCCGAAGGCGGTTCATTGACAATGGTGAATGTAAACAAAAACAAAAACGTGGCTTCAGAAACCCCATGTTTGTAATAAAGAGGTAATGCAATTAGACACTTAAGACACGTATATCTCTAAGTTATAAGTGTATCTTCATGCTGGGCGTGTGTACTTAGGACAGGGAATTGACGGTAATATGCCAATATAATCCCTTTAAAAGATAATATTTTTGTGGAAATTGAATACAAAGCATCCTATTATCATTTACAAATAAAGTCTGAATGGTTTGTTATATCAAATCCACCAAAATGTGACAAAATTAATATTTTAATTGGAGTAGTAAACTGGAAACAAAATCCCCATGCTATAAAAAGATAGCACTTAAGTATTGCTTGACAATCTTCACATCACCACTCGCACATTTCTAAGATGAAAAAATTCTACAGTATGTAAGGCCATTATAAATTAATTGCTAGATTATCATCCAATTTCTTCTTAAAAACGGGGAGGGCGGGAGGATTTTATTTTTTATTTTCATTTTTAAATTTTTATTTTTTTTTTATTTTTTTTTTATGGAAATAAAAAGGGTTGGGGCAGCATGAAATTAGGGGATGGACTGGGGTGATAATCTAGCAATTAATTTGATATGGCTTAAACCAGTTTGACAGACAAAATTGATACATAAAAAAATCATGTGAATCATTTTATACATCACAAAATTTTTTCAAATTTAAGCAGGAAATCTATTTTAGTCTAGGACCGTGGCAAGGTCTAGTGGTAGAGTGTCCCCCTCGCATGCGGTAGGTCGTGGGTTCAATCCCCGGCCAGGTCATACCAAAGACTTTAAAAATGGTACTAGAAGCTTCCTCGCTTGATGCTCAGCATTTAGAGGAGAGTTCTAGGTCTGGTCGGCCCTGTGTGGGTATAATGTGACTTGGTGGGGTGTCATACCATGTGTCTGCAGCATGATACTCCAGTGTGACAGGGCTTAGAATACTGTCTAAAGTAGACACCATGGCGATATGACTGAAAATTTTTTGAAAGCAATGCTAAACACCATACGACGACTATTTTAGTCTAACCTGGACAAGTTAGGAAATATACAATTTTGGCCTGTTTAAATAGATATCCTTAGGGCAATACAGGTTAAGTGTGCATAAATTATTGAAAAATAAAAGCACTCCCAGAGCACATTAGGTGTGAAAAGCATGAAAAGCGTGTGAAAGCATGTAAATCCTTTGGAAGGGTTTTGAAGCAGTCGGTCTGGTGTATCGGTAGAGTCATACCCAGGGCATGTAAAAGATCTTACTAAACTTGTGTGTTCATCAGTGATTCAAATGCTTGTAAACCTGTGTACTTTGTGCTTGCACATAATCCTTATGAGAGTGTGTTGCAGTTTCAGTAGATAGAAGATAGATTATAAGATAACTATAGTTGGAAACTGATATCTCCATATGGTTATATGACTTAAGTAGTACATGATATCTCCATATGGTTAAAGGTGTAAATGATATCTCCATATGGTTAAATGACTTAAGGTGTAAATGATATCTCCATATGGTTATATGGTTAAAGGTGTAACTGATATATCCATATGGTTATATGGTTAAAGGTGTAAATGATATATCCATATGGTTATATGGCTAAAGTAGTAAATGATATCTCCATATGGTTAAAGGTGTAAATGATATCTCCATATGGTTATATGGTTAAAGGTGTAACTGATATCTCCATATGGTTAAAGGTGTAAATGATATCTCCATATGATTATATGGCTAAAGTAGTAAATGATATCTCCATATGGTTATATGGTTAAAGGTGTAAACGATGTCTCCATATGGTCATATTGCTAAAGGTGTAAATGATGTCTCTGTATGGTTATATGGCTAAAGGTGTAAATGATATCTCCAGATAGTTATATGGTTAAAGGTGTAAATGATATCTCCATATGGTCATATTGCTAAAGGTGTAAATGATATCTCTGTATGGTTATATGGCTTAAGGTGTAAATGATATCACCAGATAGTTATATGGTTAAAGGTGTAAATGATATCTCCATATGGTTATATGGCTAAATTAGTAAATGATATCTCCAGATGGTTATATGGTTAAAGGTGCAAATGATGTCTCCATATGGTTATATGGCTAAAGTAGTAAATGATATCCCCAGATGGTTATATGGCTAAATGTGTAAATGATGTCTCCATATGGTTATATTGCTAAAGGTGTAAATGATGTCTCCGTATGGTTATATGGCTAAAGGTGTAAATGGTATCTCCAGATGGTTATATGGTTAAAGGTGTAAATGGTGTCTCCATATGGTTATATGGCTAAAGGTGTAAATGATATCTCCATATGGTTATATGGCTAAAGGTGTAAATGATATCACCAGATAGTTATATGGCTAAAGGTGTAAATGATATCTTGTTATGGTTATATGACTAAAAGTGTAAATGATGTATCCATATGGTTATATGGCTAAAACTAAATGATATCTCCAGATGGTTATATGGCTAAAAGGTGTAAATGATGTCTCCATATGGTTATATGGCTAAAGTTGTAAATGTATCTCCATATGGTTATATGGCTAAAAGTGTAAATTATATCTTCATATGGTTATATGACTTAAGGTGTAAATGATATCTTCAATGTTTATATGGTTAAAGGTGTAAATGATATTTCCATATGGTTATATGGCTAAAGGTGTAAATGATATCTCCAGATAGTTATATGGCTAAAGGTGTAAATGATATCTTGTTATGGTTATATGACTAAAAGTGTAAATGATATATCCATATGGTAATATGGCTAAAACTAAATGATATCTCCAGATGGTTATATGGCTAAAAGGGTAAATGATGTCTCCATATGGTTATATGGTTAAAGGTGTAAATGATGTCTCCATATGGTTATATTTCTAAAGGTGTAAATGATGTCTCCGTATGGTTATATGGCTAAAGGTGTAAATGATATCTCCAGATAGTTATATGGTTAAAGGTGTAAATTATATCTTCATATGGTTATATGGCTAAAGTAGTAAATGATATCTCCAGATGATTATATGGTTAAAGGTGTAAATGATGTCTCCATATGGTTGTATGGCTAAAGTAGTAAATGATATCCCCAGATGGTTATATGGTTAAAGGTGTAAATGATAGTCTCCATATGGTTATATTGCTAAAGGTGTAAATGATGTCTCCGTATTGTTATATGGCTAAAGGTGTAAATGGTATCTCCAGATGGTTATATGGTTAAAGGTGTAAATGGTGTCTCCATATGGTTATATTGCTAAAGGTGTAAATGATATCTCCATATGGTTATATGGCTAAAGGTGTAAATGATATCTCCAGATAGTTATATGGCTAAAGGTGTAAATGATATCTTGTTATGGTTATATGACTAAAAGTGTAAATGGTGTATCCATATGGTTATATGGCTAAAACTAAATGATATCTCCAGATGGTTATATGGCTAAAAGGGTAAATAATGTCTCCATATGGTTATATGGCTAAAGTTGTAAATGATATCTCCATATGGTTATATGGCTAAAAGTGTAAATGATATCTTCATATGGTTATATGACTTAAGGTGTAAATGATATCTCCATATGTTTATATGGTTAAAGGTGTAAATGATATCTCCATATGGTTATATGGCTCAAAGTGTAAATGATATTTCCATATGGTTATATGGCTAAAGGTGTAAATGATATCTCCATATGGTTATATGGCTGAAGGTGTAAATGATATCTCCATAAATATGAGTACAATCAATTTCAACATTGATGTGTGTGTCTTTAAACAAATTTAGCATGTAAATATACGAATTAAACAATTTTTCAAATAATTCATTGAGGGAAGCCAAAAATAAGCAAGTACATCTACCACGCAGATAGCTGTCTGAAAACAGTGGCTATCAGTGTTACATAATTTAAAAATCATCAATGGGTTTCAAGTGAATTAAAAAGTTCGAGATTATACCTATCACCATCAAATATCAGTAGCAAACCAGAGTCTCATCACACCACAATTAAACATAGTTTGTCCCGTCAGTGCAAAAAGGTGCCAAGTGCATTTAAAATGAGAAGCATATGACATATTTTTACTAATGAAATTGAATATAAAGCTTTAAGTTCAAGTATCAAGGCAGTACACATTTTTATAAAGAACTTAAAACATTTCAAGTAGATCTGTCACATACTGTTGAGAGTATAGCAAAATTAGTAACTTTCCCCTTGGCCCTGCGTCATCCCCAGTATTTATTTAAATACTCATTGAATAAAGAACAATTATTATTATTTCTATTTTTCTTCCAAATTCATGGTTATTATAAAGAAATTATTACATAATAGTATTTTGAAAGGACAAAGAAACGTCGGGTGTATTTGGAAGCCACATTCAAATTGTTGTAAGCAATATTTACAATGTATGAGAATATGTATGTTATGGTATTTTATTAATGAATGATTTTTTTCTATATGGTCATTATTGACACATTCCAATTTATTAACAGATAAATTGATTGAGATTTTGCTGACCCGGGGACATGAAGGCTACCTGAAGTTCATAGAGATCCTGGAGTACCTGTACCCACATGTCTATAAGGAAGTCACAAAGAAGGAGCCCAGACCGCCACCGCATGGTACATACTTACATAACATAGATAACTTATAGATCAGTTGTACTGAGCATACAAAGTTCTTGATCGAATGGCACCCATTTTGTTCCTCAAGGCAGTCACTTCTTAAACTCATGGCTTCATTTAGACAAGACTGCAGTACTATTATGGTCTAGCAGTATAGCATTAGCGTGGTATGCAGGAGGTTATGACCTCCATCTAAGGCAGGGTCATACCAAAAGCTTTAAAAATGGTACTAGACACTTCTTCATTTGGCACTTGGCATTTAGAGGATTGTTCTAGGGCTGTCAGTGTAAGGTGACATGATTGGGAATCATACCATGTACCTGAAGCATGACACTCTAGTGAAGCAGGATTTAAATACTGTTTCAAGCAGAAACCAGGGTGGTTTTAACTGAAATTTCTTTGGAAGTAATGATTGACATTTCAAAATGCAATTCAGTTAAGTACAGTGTAGTTTAATGCATTGCAGTGCAGAGCAGTACAGTTCAATATCATTACAGAAAAGTTACAATGCATTGTAGTGCAGTGCAATACACTACAGTGCATTGCAGCTCAGTACAGGACAGGTCATTATAGTGCAATATAATACAGAGTAGTTTAGTTCACTACAGAACAGTTACAGTGCATTGTAGTGCTGTGCAATACACTTCAGTACAGTGCATTGCAGCTCAATACAGGAAAGGTCATTATAGTGCAATACAATACAGTGTAATGTAGTTCAATATAGCTTAGATCATTGTAGTGCAAAACAATACAATACAGCACAGGTTATTATAGTGCAATACACTACAATACAGTACAATGTAGTGTAGTTCAATACAGCATAGGTCATTGTAGTGCAATACAATACAATACAGTGCAGTGTAGTTCAATACAGCACAGGTCATTGTAGTGCAATACAATACAACACAGGTCATTGTAATGCAATACAATACAATACAGTGTAGTGTAGTTCAATACAGCACAGGTCATTGTAGTGCAATGTAATAGTCAATACAATACAGTGCAATGTAGTTCAATACAGCACAGGTCATTGTAGTGCTATGCAATATAGTACAATACAGTGTAGTTCAATGCATTACAGTGCAGTACAATTAAATATAGTACAGTGCATTGCTGTTCAATACAGAAAAGTTACAGTGCAATGCTGTTCAATACAGAAAATTACAGTGCATTGTAGCACAGTGCAGTCCAGTGCAATACACTACAGTACAGTGCATTGCAGTTCAGTACAGCAGAGAGCATTGTAGTACAGTGCAATAGAATACTATTTAGTGTAATGCAATTCAATGCCATGAAATACAATACAATACAGTGTAGTTTAATACAATTCCATACACTGTAGTGCAGTTTAGCTATGTACCCCACCACCACACACACACTACAACACACCAACCTACACCACATCACCTCAACTCACACCACACCACACCACACTACACACCATACCACATCACCACCCCACACACCACACCATTACACCACACCCTGCTCCACCCCACCCACCACACCCCACCCCACACTGCACAACACCACACCATCACACCCAACACCAAACACAAAACACCACCCCACCTCACCCACACCACACTGCACCCCCACACCACATCCCTCACCAAACCACACCCCCCACTCCACACCACCACATCCCACACCACACCACACCAACACCACATCAACACCACACTACACCACATCACACACCACAACACACCAAATATGAATAAGATCACACAGACAGCATTAAAGCAAATAGTTTTCAAATTCTCTCATTTCTGCAGTGTGATAGTCAATAGGGCAAATAGACACTGCCCTGGTATAAATAAAACCTTGGTGAGATTGACATCCAACCTGTAAACATCATCATTAGGACATGGTGCTCTGTGGGGTGTGTAATAACATCAGTTATTTGTACAATGAAATCTGTATTGTGTGCAATGAATATTTCAGCTTGAGTAGTAATATACAATTTAAATACCATGAAATAGCCTCATGCACTACATCTGTTAAAAAAAACAGTATTACTGTATACATAAGGAAATAGTTTATACACACAATCATGAAAAAGTGCGAATAGCATATAGGTAACTGTGTTGTCAGCCTATCCTGTATAACACATTTAAGGTCATTTGATAACATGAACCAAGGAGGGTAATGAGATGGCAGATATTGTGTGGAGCATGTGGCCCAAGGGTAGAGCACCAGACGTATGATCCAAGAGTTGTGGGTTCAATCCTCCACCACGACTTTGTGTGGTGTCGTTGAGCAAGACACTTATTCCCCATATGCTAAGTACTGGTAGACCGCGGCGTGGTCTAGTGGTAGAGTGTCTGCCTCGCATGTGGAAGGTCGTGGGTTCAATCCCTGGCCGCATCATACCAAAGACTTTAAACATGGTACTAGAAGCTTCCTCTCTTGACGCTCAGCATTTAGAGGAAAGTTCTAGGTCTTGTTGGGACGGTGTCAGTATAATGTGACTGGGTTGGGTATCATACCATGTGTCGGCAGCATGATACTCCAGTGTGACAGCGCTTAGAATACTGTCTCAAGTAGACACCGTTGCGATATGACTGAAAAATTGTTGAAAGCGATGCTAAACACCATACAACAACAACAACTTAATACTGGTTCTGCCCAGGAAGATTTTGAGCGTGATTTATATAAGTTGTATTAACTAGTTTCACAATCTAAATAAAATAAATAGGTTTAAAGTACATGTACCAGGTAATATTTGTTTGTTTCACATTAAATGTGAAATCATGGGGGAAGATAAATAGGGACTTTAATCACATGGTGTTTGTGTAAAGTTTATATACTTAAAGGTGAATCACAATTGTGAATTTCGTAGTCCCTACCTATCCCCACGAAGCCTGAAGAGTGGGGCCTTAACAGTCAAATTCAAGGTAAACTTAAAAAGTCTTCTTATTATAGGAAGAACTGGGAAGCAGATGGTAAGCATGATTATTGAGACCTGTGAGTCCTTTATGAAAATAGTGAATTGCATGCCTCTGTGTTTCAGCATTTGGTTCTGTGTGGAGTACTTTACTATATCTTTATATGAGAAAATGAAACAAAAATGTCATTACTGAATAGACTTATTTGAATATTTTTTTGGTGTGATTTGGTCTTGCTGGCATAATCTATGTTTGTACCCATGCCCCTTTTCCCAAAGGGGCAGAGGTATATAATCTTCTTGGGGTAGGTGGGGGGTCAGTGAAAATATATTTTTTCTGATTATAAACATGTTCTGGTATGTATGGTTTTAAACATTTATATTTTCAAAGTGTAAACAATCATTAGAATTTATTTGACAAATAAAAAATAAATAAAAATTGAAGCTAAAAATTGTTTAGATCCAAAAATATCTTAAATTATATAAGTTCCTTGTAGCAAAGATAAGAAGTATTTTTATGTAGATTTTATAGTTTGTTAAAACTCAACAATGGCAGATTCTGAAATTAATGTGTCCTCCATATCAAACATTGTATGATTTATTGTTTTTATCGATTGAGTACTGAGCAGGGATCCAAGAAAAATTAAGTGGCAGACAGGTCCAGGGCCAGTAACTTTTGAAAATGTTCTTGCCCTGACCCAAAATTCACTAGCTCTGACCCAAAATTCACTAGCCCTGACCCAAAATTCACTTGTCCTGACCCAAAATGTATTTGCCCTGACACAAAATGTACTTGCCCTACAAAAAAGTAAACATGCCCAGTATTTTTCATTCCTGAATACAGTACAATATCATTATTTTTTTTATTCTCGGCTCATTTACCAAGATACTTTAAAGTAGTATTCTAGTACTTGCATATTGCACAAAAGTATAGATTTTTCATAATTATATATCATTTTCTTTATTTGACCAATTATATTAGAATTAAACCTACCTGCTGGTTGTTGCTAGAATGAAATGTTTCAACATTTAAATTCTGCTGTATTTTCTGTATTCCATACACTTTCTTAGTCAAACATCATATCACGATAAATATTGTATCGTCGGGATAATGTCCTGTATCATGAAGTGAGTGTATCGTTTCAATCCTACATGGAGACCTACATTTAGTAGGTGGTATTGAAAAATTATTCGCAGAGCATACAAAACTGAGAAATGCATGATTCTTAAGACTTTTTATTGGATGTCTGTCAAATACTTTTCGCATCTGTTTATGAATCAGTCTTTGGCAATATTTTATCATACATTTCTCGGCCTAAAAGAAATGGTACAAAATATGATTTATGAGTCCCTGCAAATTGGTGTCACTAGGATGTAATAGGCGGGTTGATTGCACATTGAAAACCATTGTTATAGACTGAATAATATGTATACATGGTATTTGATAGACATGTGATCAGAGATGGTGCATGTAGTAAGAAAATGCTTGGTGTTTCCTTTGTTATAAATGAATATGAATGGGACAAAGTTGCCAATAAAGTGACAATTAGTGCGATCTTTGAAATCCTTCTCTACTACAGAACCATCTTGAAATATACAGATTATAATGTTCACTCTGCCCCCTGGAACCAGTATTGTGAATGTCATTGCCACTGGGTCTACTATTCAGATCCCAGTGGTACCAATGCAGTTGAAATGCTTATTTATTATTGAAAATATCTTCTTGTAGGAATAAATACTATGAATGATTATTTGTCCACTTGTATGATCGTGTTATCAAAATCCCAATTAGTGAAAATGTATATTGCATAATTTTCTCTATGAGACAAGTGTCTGGATATAAATACTATGTTTGGTTTTAATGTCCACTAACATCTGTACCAAAATTATCAAATTCCTTGGTCTTTTTTTTGGTGCCCAAAGTGTCGGGCTAATACACTACTCAGGTGACCATTTGTTCTGTTTTGAAACAATATTTCAAGAACTTATGTATGTAATGACTTACAGGTACTGTGCGTAACCGTGTTAGTGATAGACTGCGTATGATTAACGACCTGCCCAATCTTGCCCAGCACATTAAAGATCAGTTTGAGAAGAATACAGAACTTGGTACACAGCTGCAGGTCCTACAAAATATACTCGAGTTCTCCAAGGAAGAAAATGCAGCACTGGAGGTAGGCCTATACCATCAATATCATTGTCTTTGTAATTGAATAATATTATACCCTCTTGCCTTTCATTGGTGCCCTAATCCTATTTTGCTTGTACAATATCATGTTGACCCAAGCTTCACATGATATTTATCCAAACAGCCAGATTAATTACTATACGGTTATCAGCATTGCAGCGGGCTGTTTAGTTTATACATATATATTTAAGCTTAATTCTGAAGAAATCTTAATGATGATTTGAACTACTCTTGAATCCATTTCCTAGTTAGAACCAGTACTGAGTGGGTTTTATTTAGTAAGCATCGGGTCGTGTGGGAATTGAACCCACAACCTCTGACAGGATGGGCCAACACTGTATCCACTCCACTTAGGCTGACTGTTTCAGCAATGACATCAACTTTACAGTTAAATTTACCTGTAATTATTTACAATAAAATTATACATGTATATAAATTAAAGAAAATAATGTAAATATCAGTAATCAAAGCACAGTTTTGTGTTTTCATCTAATGATGAAAAACATTTGTTTAGGTTAATGTTAATGCAATGTTACTCTTTAAAATCATGTTACTTCACAATCCATGGCCCTTTTAAGTGGGGGATACAACGGGTTGCGAAATTGGCGAGAGTTTCGGCGTTTTACTAAGAATCGAAAGATGACATACTGGGTGCCTTTTCAGTCATCAAGCACTAATCTAGCACATGACTGGTGCTGAGCCAGCGTGCAGGTTTATTTTCAAAGACAAGATGTTAAGATGTTATGATAGACACCTAAGCACTTTCATGTAAACAAATCAACAGTTTGGTAATGGAATGCTGGTAATTGACAGGTTGTGTCAGAGCAAGGGGGCGTAACGTGATGATATAAACAGATCCATGAAATATCACTGATTGATTTCATTTTGTCATGAAATCAGAAAAAATGCTCGTCCGTTGGATTAGCAGCTTTATATTTCACATGTTTCAAGTTATTGATTAGTTTAAACTACATGTACACCAATCAGTGTAATGAATAGTGTTGGCTGCTCATGCCAGAGATTGCATTTTGATCCCCAGCTCAACCCAATGCCTTTAAAAAATACAACACTCAGTACTGGTTCTACCCCCCAGAAAGCGGACTTGAGAGCGATTCATAAATATAAGCTTTGAGTTTTCTTTGCAATCGAGCTGAAATTAATTAGCATACAAAAATTGTACAACTTCAGACAAAAGTCTTCCTTGGTAGAACCAGTACTGAGCATACACAGATAAAGTGTATCTCAAGATCACATTACATGACTCTGATCAGAGATAAAATGCATGACCCTTCAGTAGGGGAAATGATTGTCTACCACAAGACTACAAGGATCACATGAAGTACTTGATTGTGAGAGCTTATGTCAGTGGTTTGTTAATTGTTTTCTATATGATGTTAATTTCAGAAAGAGATAGAGACATTGAAAAACGTGAGGCAAGACAGTGAGCAATTGAAGTTACGGTTAAAACAGCTGGAGAATGAGAAAATTATGCAACAGGCAGAAGCTAGTTAGTTTTTATCCATATCTTTATCTTACTACTGATAAAAAGCTAACACTGACTGTGGTGGTAAGCTGACACTGATAGTTAGCTGACTCTGGTAGTTAGTTGACACTGGTGGTAAGTTGACACTGAACTGATAAGATGAATATCCCCAAACCCCGGGATACAAAACCCATTTAACAAACCATCATTGTTTGGAAAACAAAAAGGTATTCATTATACTTGGGATACATAAATGAAAGTTTGATTTACATTTTTTGACATCTCGTGTGCATTTGTTAGGTATGAAGATTTTCCTGTTACTGAAACAATTATATTTGAACTCCATGTGATGACAAGATAATCATTAAAAACTGATGAGCAAGTCAGGGCCAAAGATGGCATTTATCACCATCACAAATCTGTTTATTTATAGATATGTCACCATCACAAATCTGTTTATTTATAGATATGTCACCATCACAAATCTGTTTATTTATAGATATGTCATCATCATAAATCTGTTTTTTTTATAAATATGTCATCATTACAAAGTTGTTTATTAATAGATAATTTTTATGTCATCATCACAAATTTGTATATTTATTGATATGTCATCATTTAAAATTTGTTTATTTATAAATATGTTTTCATCACAAATCTGTTTATACATAGATATGTCTTCATTACAAATATGTTTGTTAATAGATATGTCAGCATCACTAATCTGTTTATTTGTAAATATATCAACATCACAAATCTGTTTATTTATAGATATGTCATAATTACAAATGTGTTTATTTATAGATATGTCATAATCACAAATGTGTTTATTTATAGGTATGTCATCATTACAAATCTGTTTATTTATAGATATGTCACCATCACAAATCTGTTAATTTATAGATATGTCATCATCATAAATATGTTTATTTATAGATATGTCTCCATCACAAATCTGTTTGTTTATAGATATGTCATAATCACAAATATGTTTATTTATAGATACATCATAATCACAAATCTGTTTTTAGATATGTCACCATCACAAATCTGTTCATTTATAGATATGTCATCATCATAAATCTGTTTTATTTATAGATATGTCACCATCACAAATCTGTTTATTTATAGATATGTCATCATCACAAATCTGTTTATTTATAGATATGTCACCATCACAAATCTGTTTATTTGTAGATATGTCATCATCATAAATCTGTTTATTTATAGATATGTCATCATCACAAATCTGTTTATTTATAGATATGTCATCATCATAAATCTGTTAATTTATAGACAAGGACATGCAGCGGACCTTTCAGTACATAGCTGAACGTGATGAATACAGAGATAAATGTCAGAATCTACAAGTTGACTACGATGAACTGAATAAGAAACATAAAGAAATACAGAACAAGCTAAGTGGTAAAATAATGAGTCTTACTGTTAAGGCATATCGGCATACTTGTTAAGTTATGGTTACAAATGAAAATTATATCAATCTTACCTGTACCTGATAAATTATGAGTAGAAATGAAGTTATATCAAGCATACTGGATAAACTACAACCATAAATTATAAACATACTTGTTAAATTATGATTAGTAATGGAAATTATATTAAGTATACCTGATAAACTTTAATCATAAGTTATATGCATTCTTGTCAAATTATGATTATAAATGAAAGTTTTATTAAGCATTCCTGATAAACTTTAGTAATAAGTCAACTTTTTGTACTTTTAAAATGAAGAATCTATTTTGATGGATTTGTCTAAACATCTAGAACTCTAAAGCATGTTCAGAAATGTTTGGCCCCATTTTCTACTAAAACAAAATATTTTAAGACACATTTTTAAGGTTTGTAATGTGATGTAAGTTAATGTATGTTTTGCAGCTCGTGGACAACTGACAAGGTCTGCTACAAATCCACTATCCAATGATTCCACTGACCTTCAGATGGTAAGTGATTATGTTGACTCATAGCATACTCTTTAAAGTTATTCAAAATCGAGGTTACACTAGCTCAAATAACACATGTCATTGCCATAGCCAGATATTCAAAATCGAGGTTACACCAGCTCAAATACTACATGTCATTGCCATAGCCAGATATTCAAAATCGAGGTTACACTAGCTCAAATACTACATGTCATTGCCATTGCCAGATATTCAAAATCGAGGTTACACTAGCTCAAATAACACATGTCATTACCATAGCCAGATATTCAAAATCGAGGTTACACTACCTCTTATACTACATGTCATTGCCATAGCCAGATATTCAAAATCGAGGTTACACTAGCTCAAATACTACATGTCATTACCATAGCCAGATATTCAAAATCGTGAAAGCTGTCCCATCCACGGACAAGTTGATTTTTCAGTTCCAGTTCAAAAAAAGGAAGGTGAAAAGTATGTGAGAATGGCTCATATTATAAACAAGTGTTCAGTGTTTTATGACAACACCCAATTTGCTCAGTCGGCAGAGCATGAGACTTAAAATATTAACAATAAGTTTTTTCAAGATTTTACCACCCTTGGCTAGAAGCCAGTGTGCTTTTGACTACATTTGTCTGACCATTCTTAATCTTTAAGTGTCTGTAAACATTGGTGAAAATTTGTGTGCTTTTAACTGCAGAGTTCTGACCGCACTCTTTGGGTATCTTTAAAACTTATTACCAAGATTTTTTTGTGTGTTTTTATAGGTAGAACTCCCCCCTAAACCCAGTACAAGCCAAACAAACCATGACCAAAGAGCCCAGCACATGGTGGCTCGGACTGGCATACTGCAGGATGATTTGATCAACAGTCAAATACGGTGTGATGACTTGGCCAGTAAACTACAGCGATCTGAAGAGGCTTTAATGAGGCTTGAGCAAGACATAGAAATGGTACGTTAAAATAATTAACTTTATTGCATTACCTGGCCTGATCAGCTCAGTGGATAGTGCATCTGACTATCAATCCAGGGGTCATGAGTTAGAATCCCAGCCTTGCCACTGTGATGTCAGTGATGATTGATATCCCACATTGCATCTCATTATCGTCATCTCTCACTGCTGATTCAAGTGGGAAAGTTATCAGTTACTTGCAGAGATGCCGTTTACTTTAGTACTGATTAACCTACCACAATCCCAGGAAACAGTGGTTAGGTTTACTGATTGTCTGAAAGCCCTCGATGGCATGAAAATTACGCTAACTATTCAGTTAATGCATTACCTAATTAACTAATATACAAACCAGGAGTGTAATAAACCTGACATATCTTTGATATTAACCTAGCGTAATATCACTTCAGATTGATCGCTCAGTGTTTTTAGTATAATTTGGATTTTATAGGAAATAAACGTCAGATACAGAAATTTCATCCTACACTCTTGCCAAATACAGAAGTTTCATCCTACACTACTTGCCAGATACAGAAGTTTCATCCTACACTGCTTCTCACCTGCTTTACATAGTCTCCTGAGACTGTATCATGTGATGTGTAAATATATGTGACATTAATTTTATTCTTGCATACCGGACAAGGATATCCACATATTTTTACTGGGTACAGATGTTTCGTCTTACACCCTCCAAGTGCTCATCCTACCCTCTTGTGACATTACAACTATTTATGATGTGACTTGTTAAAACATATGATGTAACATAACTAATTTGATGTCGTAAAAACCATCATGGTAAACATATATTGATAATTTATATTGAAATAATCATTTTTTTGGTTTAAATAGAAAAATTCAGTCCCTTGGGATAACTATTTTCATTGGAACTCAGTAGGGCCTTGTTCCCAGTAAAACAGTTACCTCTCAGGATAGAATGTTTAGTCCAAACCTCAAAGTTATGTTTATAAGATTATTGTAAAAATAATGATGAATTAAATGAAATAATTATCAACTGTGTTTGGGTATGCAAGAAAATGAACCATCATGACTTTGTGGTTTGGAAAAAAACGTTCCATCATTTAGAATAACTGTTTTATGGGGAGCTGTGCAGAGCTCATTTTCACCAAAACAGTTATCCGTCGGGATGGAATTTTCTATTCAAACCTCAAATCTTATGTTCTGGTCAAACTCTGTCTAAGTTTATGTTTGTTGAGTAAAATTTAACGAAAAACGAAAAGTCCCATTTGTCATTTATGGTCACTCAATTTTGGGGTTTTCTTTTGTTAAACTTTCACTTAATAATATACAATACCTTAAAAATATGGACATGAAATGATTGTAATGTAAATATTACCAGAGACGTATAAACAGAGATAAGTTGTTGCAGGTATTGGATTGCAAATGTAGTGTTCTCCAAATTTTGTAAACACATCTCCTCCTTAAACAACTTCACGTATTTATCAACACAAATTTCTCTTTGACTTTTAACAAGAATCTAACTTTTTTATCCTTTTTGAAAGTTAAAGATTTGTTGAAAATGTTTAAGTTATTTCTTGGTCTTGCTTCATAATAACTACATTCTGATTACGTGTAATTTTTAATTGAACTAGTACAATACCTTTTTTTTTAATTTTTAGTTTGTAAAAGTTTTAATTCACAATGAAAATATTATTAATTTATAATGAAACTGTCAGTATTTTTTATCAACTTTACTTTGGTAAATTATTAAAATCAGACAATTGTTCCAAGAGATAATAAAGAAATTCTAAAGCTGGAACTCAAAATTTCAACCTCGTTAATTGAATTGACATTAGCCTGCGGATTTCTGTTATTAAGTCATTGAGATAACATGATAAAGACAGAATCTCCTGGTTGAATGATATCTAATGTATATTTCAGATTAATAAGGAGCTTAACAAAACCTTAAGGGAGAATAAAGTGACAGAAAAACAGCTGAAAGTTGCCAACAGCAAAACAGAAGTGTACATGGAAACCATACGTAAAAAAGATATGGACATGATGGAGGTATTGTTAGGATACATTATAGTATGCTGTAGTATGTTAAGTATATCCTTTTTGTTAGGTCACATGAGGTAACTAGCCCTGTATAATGGCTACTTAGTAAATGACTGTAGGAGCCACTATATTGGAATGTCACGATCACATGGTAAAAAGCATGGAACATTTTACACATAGAAATAGATTTATTTTTTTAAAATTCAACATTTATCATTCAATCTCAGTGTTTTGTGATGTGAAACCTGCAAAAAGATTGATTGATTGAATATTTAGCATCATTTTTATGCCATCGAGGACTTACAGGTGATCAGTTAACCTAATCACTGTCTCCTGGGATCCTAAAAGGTTAACCAGTTCTCAAGCACAGCACATTTCCGCAAGTAACTGATAACTTTCCCACTTGAATCAGCAGGAGAAACAAAGATAATGAGACACAATGTTGTATATAGGTCATCACAGAGACTATTGTCTGGAGGGGATTTGAACTCACTACCCCTGGATTGATAGTAAGATGCATAACCGACTGAGTTAATCAGGCCCGGTCCTGCAAAAAGAAATTACTCTGAAATGTCATGATATTTGAACGCACAACCTGTAATTTATTTGGTACCATGTGCATGGTTATATTACCATACCTACATTCAATAATGTCCCTTCACTTAAATATTGCATCATAACACCATTAAAAAAGTCTATTTCATACAAACTCAAACTTACACCATCATTTCATCTAATTGCCACCTTTAAAAGATCTTACCATTGGATGCTTTTTATAAGCACCAAACTTGTTTCTACTATAGTACTACACAAGTAAGTTTTTCTGCTGTATGGTAAAGTTTTCACTTATAATTCAGTTGCAATCACAGAAGTTGGAGGACCAGCACAAGTACAATGAATTATTACGAGAGAAGAACGATCTGACTCAGCGTAACCACAAGTTGGGACAGGAATTGCAAAAACTACAGTTTGAGATAGATAGAATCAACGCTCGGCATTCTGGGAGTAGTCAGGATTACAGCTCATCATTTGTATGTATTGTCTGGGTTTATATTTGAGGACTGTTCCAGCCAAAAATACCATCTATATTAGGAAAATAGTAGTTTACATTAAATTATCAGATGACAAACTGGCGCAAGAGGGTCATAAACCCAAGATCTGAATTATATGGTAATCACAGAGTGATGTATTGTCGTGATATATCACTGCTACTTTAATAATAGCAAAATTATCTCCTGGGTTTATAACACTCCTGCGCCAGTTAGTCATCTGATAATTTAATGTAAAGTACTATTTTCCTAAATATTTTGCCTTAAAGTCAGAAAACCAGAAAAATAATGCTATATATATCTAAATAGAAATTTTTAAATGGATACAAATCATCTCATTATTATTAAAATATCAAACACCAAAGATTTGGTATTTTAAATCCAGCAAAACATGACAAAAACAACACTTTTGTAGAGCAGAGAAATAGAAACGTAATCCTCATTCCAAAAATAGATAGCAGGCAAATACTGCTTAGGTTATATTAATTGATCTGACGCGAAAGCGACTATCATTCCGGCCATGTGCCGGTGTTTGTCAATGAAATACAATGTAGTGTTTACTTAGAAGCTATTTGCTTGTCTCAGGGAAATGGTGACTTTGAAAACTATTAATTGCTGACTGGAGTATTGACTTGTTTGATTGCAATCTGCATCAGGTCAATTCATTTAAGTTCAATAAAGGTTGTGAAGTTCAGAGTTTATATGAACCACTCTCAAGTCCACCTTCTTGGTAGAACCAGTATTGAGTGGGGTTTTTTTAGAGGCCATTGGGTAGAGCTGGGGATCATACCTGCAACCTGTAGCGTAATCACTCCGTTTTAAATACTGCTTCACATTATCATTTAAACTCTTTCTAAGAGTTATTGATCTCATATGACAAATTGAATTGAAATCATGTGACTAATTTATTACATCACAAAATACTTTGTAACTTTCAATAGGAAATCTGTTTAAATCTAACTTAGGCATGTAGCCGAGTTTAGGAAATCCCTTTTCAATATGATACTTTCGGCTTGTCCTTATGGCAATATGGGATCAGTGAGTAAATATTGGCTTGACATTTAGAAAAAAGTGTTTTAAAATTTGTCAAATTGAATTTAAAAAATCTTGAGATATTTTCTTTAAAAATCCCTATTAAACACTCATAGGGGGTGGGGGTTGGGGGAGAGGGAACATTGTAGTTTTCATTAGAGTGACCTATATTAAAAAACAATTATTTTTTTTTTGCAAAATCTTTTCCTTTTTTTTCCAATTTGGAAAGCGTAGAAATTTTTCAGGACAGAGATTTGTAAAAAAGATTTGATGAACGTTAGTTAAATTACAACATTGTCACTCACTTGTTTGTATTTTTACAGAACAGTGGCTCTGATGAAGACACAGGTGGTTTAGAGGTAAGTATCATAAAAATATGTGTGTACAATGAAACTTGTTGTTCAGAACTCACAAAGATGCAACCACTTGTAATATATAGTACATTTATTTTGTATCAACTACCAAGGTGGACAAACACTTTCTTTGATGTTATCATAGAATTTAGGTTTTGTCATTATTGTTTTTACAGTTATCATCATTGGCACTTCTTTTTCTATTCATTAACTTTAGTTTTCTAGCACCACACCCAGTTAGCTCAGTCGGTAGCACGTCTGACTATCAATCCAGGGGTCTTGATTCCAAAGCACTGCTCGGCCACATTCTCAGTAATAATTGATATACATCTTTGTGTCTCATTATCATTGTGTCTCATTGCTTATTCAAGTGGGAAAGTTATCAGTTACTTTTGGAGATGGGTGTGTTCGAATACTGGTTAACCTTTCATGATCCCAGGTTAGATTGGTTAAGTTAACAGATCATCTGGCCTGAAAATGATGTTAAATATTCAATCAATCAAACGTTAGTTTCCAGTTATCTGTTATATAGGAAGGAAACTGGGTATCTAGAAAAAGTGTTTCCACTCAATAAGTTCAATTTGCTTTTGCACCATTTTGTTGAAATTTTGAGACTGTTCCTATCCTGAAAAGAAAGTTTGAAATTACTTTTGAACCAATGAATTGATTTTCTATTTAGAAATTTTGTTGAAATGTTATGGAAACCAAAAAAGACGCTTTTCCACATGTGTCAGCCTTGGGTAATATCACACAAGTGATTAACTCCCACCAGTATTGGTTCTAGGAAGTGGACTCAAAAGTGGTTCATAATGCAAGCTTTCTTTAAGTTAAAATAAATTAGTATGAACTAAACAATTGATTCGTGGAACATCTGTGGATGCTACCTGTTTTATTGATTTGATATGACAACAATTCCTACATGGTGTACTGAGATGTCTGTTCTGGCTTCAAAGTAGTACACATCTGTTTACTGACATTTTTCTATGACCATGCCCTTCCATCATCATCCATCTTTCAGCGCCACTTTTAAGTAAGAAATCTCCCCCAAATAAAGATGTTACTACTTTTCCACAAGAGGCAGTTGTCAAGATTACAGGGTTTCATCCTTGTGTAATATTTGATATAAACTTTGCTTCTAGAAACAACCATGGAGAAATCTTTGTAGAAATAGATATTTGAGAGTGAGTACATCTGATATTGACTGAAGACTCTGCGAGTAAAACAGTTTGCAAGATTTGCATTTGAATTAGCTATCAGTACTTATTTGCCTTTTTTGCTCATTTATAATTAAGTGTTTTATTCTTTGTATATCAGTTTATTTATAACTTCTATTTCAAAATATTTGAAATGCAAAACTTGTAAATTGTTATTATCCCAGCGTAAAGTTGACATTTATCCAGTTATCATCGTATCATATAACCATAGCAGTTACTAACATAAGTATCAATAGCTCTCTTTGCAGTTACATACACTTGGTTTGTGCTTAATGATCTGCCATTAAATATGTTTGCAGCTATACTGGCACTCTGTGTACATGCCATTAAATATGTTTGCAGCTACACTGGCACTCTGTGTACATGCCATTAAATATGTTTGCAGCTATACTGGCACTCTGTGTACTTGCCATTAAATATGTTTGCAGCTACACTGGCACTCTGAGTACTTGCCAATAAATATGTTTGCAGCTACACTGGTACTCTGAGTATATGCCATATAATATGTTTGCAGTTGCAGGAGCTGTCTTACCATGGCTATTAAGTATGTTTGCATGTCATAATATATGTTTGCAGTTATGGGCACTCTGTTAGTCTGTCATTAAATATGTTTGTAGTTACTGTCAATAGATATGTTTGCATTTACTGTCAAAAGATATGTTTGCACTTGCTGTCAGTATATATGTTTGAAGTTACTGTCCACTTACTGTCAGTAGATAAGTCTGCAGTTACTGTCAATAAATATGTTTGCAATTACTGTCAGTGGATATGTTTGCAGTTACTGTCCACTTACTGCAAGTAGATATGTTTGCACTTACTGGCATTAGATATGTCTGCAGTTACTGTCAATAGATATGATTGCACTAACTGTTAGTAGATATATTTGCAGTTACTGTCCACTTACTGTCAGTAGATATGTTTGCAGTTACTGTCAACTTACTGTCAGTAGATATGTTTGCAGTTACATGTTCTCTGTGAACATGTCAACAAATGTGTTTGTATTACATCTATCAATAAGCCCGTTTGCAGTAAATGCTTTGTGTCTATTGTCAAGTCCACTTGCAGTGATGTGAATGTACATCACTATGTGTGAGCAGTCAGTTGATCTTACCTGGTTGTAACTTTCTCATGCATCAAGGAATTTTAAAATAATTTGGCTCAAATGTCCAACATAATGAGATGAAGTCATTTTGTGCAAGTCTCTGGTCTGTAGATCAAAGGTCATGCTAAGACATTTAAGGTCAGAAGTAGGTACAATGTTTCTATCCACTCAATATCTTGTAAATCATTGGATACATTTTGAAATAGCGTGGCATAGATGTTCACCCTAATCATACAGCATGTCATGGCAAGACCCAGGTCTGTAGCTCAAAGGTCAAGTATACACTCTGAAGTTCAAGGTCAGAATTTCATGTCCGTACCACATCTTCTAAACCAACTGTTAGAAATTAAAATGACTTGAAATAAAATTTGTTCACCATGACAAAACGACATGTGATGAAAATTCAGATCTGTATATCAAAGGTCATGGTCACACTTAAAAGTTCTAGTTTAGAAATAGGTACAGTACAATATTTCATATTCGCTACATTTCTTATAAACCATTTGGCAGATTTTAAGATAACTCTGCACAAATGTTCACCATAAACAGATGACACACAAACTCAGCATTGTGATCCTTGGGTATCAAGTTCATTAACAAGTCTTTTTGCAGCACCTGTTCTCTGTTTGTCAATCAACAAGTATGTTTGCAGCACCTGGTCTGTGCTTTGTCAATCAATAAATGTGTTTACAGCTCATGTAGTCTACTAGTATTTGCCACTCAACATGTCTGTTAAAAGTCAATACAAGAATATACTCTCTATTTGTTCATCAGCAAGCATGGTTTGCAGAACATGTTCTGTTTTGTTCATTAACAAGTCAATGTTCATCAATTTGTATGTTCTCTAGTTCAATACTCTCTGGTAGTTTAGTGTTTTGTGGAGAGCATTGTCCAGCATGGTCCAGTGGAAGAGCATTGGACCCAGGATCAGGGGGACCAGGATCCAATACTCTCTGGTAGTTAAGTGTTGCGGGAGAGCATGGTCCAGTGGTAGAGCATTGGACCCAGGATTGGGGAGGCTAGGATCCAATACTCTCTGGTAGTTAAGTGTTTTGTGGAGAGCATTATCCAGTGGTAGAGCATTGGACCCAGGATTGAGGGGGGGGGGGGCTAGGATCCAATACTCTCTGGTAGTTAAGTGTTTTGTGGAGAGCATAGTCCAGTGGTAGAGCATTGGACCCAGGATTGGGGGTGCTAGGATTCAATACTCTCTGGTAGTTAAGTGTTTTGTGGAGAGCATGGACCAGTGGTAGAGCATTGGACCCATGATCGTGGGGCTAGGATTCAATACTGTCTGGTAGTTAAGTGTTTTGTGGAGAGCATGGTCCAGTGGTAGAGCATTGGACCCAGGATCAGGGGGCTAGGATTCAATACTCTCTGGTAGTTAAGTGTTTTGTGGAGAGCATGGTCCAGTGGTAGAGCATTGGACCCAGGATCGGGGGGCTAGGATTCAATACTGTCTGGTAGTTAAGTGTTTTGTGGAGAGCATGGTCCAGTGGTAGAGCATTGGACCCAGGATTGGGGGGCTAGGATTCAATACTCTCTGGTAGTTAAGTGTTTTGTGGAGAGCATGGACCAGTGGTAGAGCATTGGACCCATGATCGTGGGGCTAGGATTCAATACTGTCTGGTAGTTAAGTGTTTTGTGGAGAGCATGGTCCAGTGGTAGAGCATTGGACCCATGATCGTGGGGGCTAGGATTCAATACTCTCTGGTAGTTAAGTGTTTTGTGGAGAGCATGGACCAGTGGTAGAGCGTTGGACCCAGGATTGGGGGGCCTGGATTTGATCCTCAACCATCACTATGTGTGAAGTTCTTGATCAAGACATTTTATTCACATATTCTAAGCAATTGGTCTACTTTGGAAAACTTTGAGAGTGGTTAGTCTAAGTTCTAGGAAGAACTTGTTTCACATTCGATGTAAAATAGATAAAGTCTCTTTGAAGTTTTATGCAGTAAATACTCCATAATATTGTACTTTCTATGACTGATGTGATAGGACTGTGTTTTTTTTTTATCGAAAACTGTTATATCTCGTCTTATAGTGACATATTAGTGGCAGTTATTGACAGTAATAAAACAAACACATTTATACCTTTGTATGATGCTGTAAACAAGGTTTGAACATTTTCTATCTATTTATGTGTTTTATTTCTCATGCACTGTATCTTTATACAAATAGTACATTGTTCACATTATATTTTGCCATTATTCACTTATATTATGGTGCTATTTGCTTATATTATGGTGATAATTTAACTTATTATGGTGCTATTCACTTACATTATGGTGCTATTCACTTATATTATGGTGATAATTTAACTTAATATGGTACTATTCACTTATATTATGGTGATAATTTAACTTATAGTGCTATTCACTTATATAATGGTGCTGTTCACTTATATTATGGTGTTATTCACTTATATTATGGTGATAATTTAACTTATTATGGTGCTATTCACTTATACTATAGTGCTAGTCATTTGCATTATGCCATTATACGCTCACTTGGCGCCTGTTTCAACAATGTTTTTTACGTTTTACTTAAATACATTATACTTCAAAACTTCAATACTTCATCAATGTCAATGAAACAAAATGCAGTTTTTCTAGAGTCGGTCAAAATATTTTATTCACCTGGATGCTTTTCTTTGATTTAAGTATTTAAGTATATGTTGGTGAGATAGGAACCAGAGCAAAACTAAAGGTGAACTATTCTGATTGGCCTATTTTCAGTCACTCAAAAATTTGATTTAAACAACTTTTTCTCTGAAACCGCCAGACAGTTTTCTCAAAGTTTTGTATGAAGCATTTTTACATAAATCTCTCTTTTCTTCAAATGATGATTCAGGGTCAAATTTAGCCACATCCCAGGAGCTTATCATTTTTTTCTTTCAAAATTTCAAAAGTCTTCTTCTCCGAATCTAAAAGGCCTTTTTCATTACATTGTTGCATCACCTTATGATTTTCTCTCAGCTTTATTCAAGTCATGACCCTAGCAGTCAAATTTTTCACCTAGGAATTTTAAGAATTAAAGGAAGTATTCTAAAGGGAGTATTCTAAAGATATTACAGTTAAGACTGGGTCTTTTAAAGGGGATTTAATATCTATAAGTGGTCAGCAGGGACCTTAAAAGGGATACAATTGTGAATTGTCAAATTTCTTCTTCTCAAGAACTGGTAAGTCAAATTTGTTCATATTTCGCACAAATGATTCATATGAACAAAGGTTTTAAATTTGATCAAGTAAGGTTCTAGGGTCCAATTGGGGCCCAGTTAAGGGACATTGATTTTTACATGAGAATAGTATGGAAAAACAGATAATTCTCATTTTTCTTATTTACAAGTCCTTTCAAAATTTAACATGAAGTGACTGGTGAAATAAGGTGAACAAATATACTGAGCAATTATTTTCTTATAATGCCATTATTCACAAAAAGTTATCCTGCATACTAAAACATTCATGGATAGAGGCTAATATGTGGCTGTGTGCAGAGAAAAATAACCATAACTCTGATCTTGAGAAATGAGATTAATAATGACAGATTAACTCACCTTTTGTACTTCTATTCGCTTGACTATTTGTAAAATAGGGGGGCTTTTGTACTCGTGTCAGCGTCAACATTGGTTTTTCAGGTTAAAGTTTTTTATCAGGTAAGATATCTATGAAACCTCTATTTGGATATGAATGAAACTTCACATTTGTGTTTAACATCATCAATGGAACACAAAGAGACAAGAATCATCACTCTGGGTTGCATTTTGGCAGAGTTGTGGCCCTTTTGGACTTGATTTTTCAGGTTGAAGTTTTTTATCAGGTAAGATATCTATGCAAACTACTATGAATGAAACTTCACATGTGTATTCAGCATCATCAATAGAATGCACAGACAACAACCATAACTCTGGGCTGCATTTTGTCAGAATTATGGCCCTTTTGGACTTTTGAATTTTGTTAAAGTTTAGAGTGGGTTAAAGTTTTTGAATAGGTACATATTTCATCAACAAATCGGGTCAGTTTGTGGTTCTCTCTCAAATGTGTTCAAAACTATGACTTTGGTGACAAAATTGGCCCACCCTTAGGGGTAAAAAATTTACATAGTGTTATATAGGGAAAACTTAAAAAATATTTTCCTGCCAAAGTTAAAGGCCCTGGAGCTACAAATTATCACTTCATTTAAAAAAAAGGTTATTTTCATTTTATTTTTTTTTATTTTTTTTCATTTTTAGGAAAGTTTAATTGTTTTTCCTTTTCATGAAAGGGTATCAGCTGTGATAGTCATAAAGTGTGCAAAATTATTTTATTTTATATTATAACTTTAGATCCATTTTCATGAACTGTCTATTATACAGACATGGTGTCCCTAATGTAAGGTATTGGCACACCTATCTGGTTATTTGTCAGCAATTTTTAATGAATTTATGAAACAATTGTTAATTTTGAATGACAAATGTAACTAAATGCTACATTATTATTGATTTTTTTTTGCTTATTTATTTTTAACAGAAAAGCAATAATTCTAGCTTAATTTTACCACTCCAAATTTGTATATTAGTAAGTCTTCCATTTGGTACTTAGTTCCTGAAATAGCTGTTGTTATAGAAAAGCATTGAAACAGTCGAGCGCAGTGTCCTTCCAACAGCTCTTGTTGGTTAATTTGCTTGTCGAGAGTATAATTATCCTGAAACTTATGTAATGGACCTCAAACTATGTAGTTTAAACTTATTTATTTTACTTTGATTGTGAAACAAGTTCTTACAACTCACAAATCACGCTCGAAGTCTTCCTGGGTAGAACCAGAACAAAGTATATGCGGAAAAAGTGTCTTGCACAAGGACACTACACATAGCCGTAGCGGAGGATCGAACCCACGACCCTCCGATCATGAGTTCGGTGCTCTACCACACGACCACGCACTCCACTATGTAATGGACCTCAAACCTATGTTATGGACCTCAAACCTATGTAATGAAATCTAATGCTAACTAGGCCCAAAAATAGAAAGTATTGTGTTAGTTTAAACGTATTTATTTTACTTTGATTCTTACAACTTTGGAAAATCACGCTCAAAGCCTTCTTGGTTAGAACCAGTACTAAGCATATGTGGAAAAGTGTCTTGCTCAAGGACACCACACATAGCTGTGACGGAGGATTGAACTCATGACCCTCCAATCATGGGTTTGTTGCTCAACTGCTGGACCACTCACTTCACACAAGTATTGTGTTGAAGTGTAGAGTGAAGGAACAATAACTCTTACCTTGAATAATGACAGAATTTACTCCCCTTTTGTACTCTATTTTTGGTTATATTTGTATGCGAGGAGAATAACTACAACCTTACGGAAGGAATGTTAACTTCTCAGCCAAGCACATGTTTTGGGAGACATCAGTACCCTTGTTAACAAAGTGGTGTAACCTTTTGGTGTTTGATGACATGTTATGATATTTTGGTTGACAATATAATACAATGTATATTGGTTGATAATTTATGTTATATATTTTGGTTTACAATATATACATGTTAATTGGTTGATAATTTATGTTATATATTTTTGTTTACAATATATACATGTTTATTGGCTCATAATTTATGTTATATATTTTGGTTGACAATATATACATGTTTATTGGTTGATAATTTGTTTTATATTTTGGTTGACAATATATACAATGTATATTGGTTGATAATTTATGTTATATATTTTGGTTGACAATATATACAATGTATATTGGTTGATAATTTATGTTATATATTTTGGTTGACAATATATACAATGTATATTGGTTGATAATTTATGTTAAATATTTTGGTTGTCAATATATACAATGTATATTGGTTGATAATTTATGTAATATATTTTGGTTGACAATATATACAATGTATATTGGTTGATAATTTATGTAATATATTTTGGTTGCCAATATATACAATGTATATTGGTTGATAATTTATGTTATATATTTTGGTTTGCAATATATACATGTTTATTGGTTGATAATTTATGTTATATATTTTGGTTTACAATATATACATGTATACTGGTTGATTATTTATGTTATATATTTTGGTTTACAATACATACATGTTTATTGGCTGATAATTTATGTTATATATTTTGGTTGACAATATATACATGTTTATTGATTGATAATTTATATTTTGGTTTACAATATATACATGTTTATTGGCTGATAATTTATGTTATATATTTTGGTTGATAATATATATATATATATATTTAATTTGATATAAATATATTGGTTGATAATGTAATTTATATATGTTGACTGACAGTTTGTTTTGGTTGACAATAAATGTTTATTTTATATATTTTGACGGACAGTATATTTTTGTTGACAATAAACATATTTTATAAATTTGTTTGACAATATATTTTTATTTCCTGTTTAAGGACGCTGATTACATTGACTTTAATGATCAATGTGTATCACTTAAAAAGGTAGTATCCTGTGTGCTGACTGTCTTGCTTTTTATTATTGAATCTCTTTTTATTTGCTTGTTTTGACACTCGAACATATAATCATAAACCTATCGTAATTTGATTGAAACCCCCACCCCACATTTTGAGCAGCCAGTCAAGAGAAGGAGCAAAAATGACCTTTAAAGATAGGTTGTTTCTGAATACAGGTTTGCTCTGAAAGCATGGCCACTGGGAAATAGCAAATATGGCTGCTTGAGACAAGTGGCTGTTTAATTACACAGGTTTGATTGTTTTACAAATATTGTAAACCAAGTTCAGCCTGTTAATAGTGCTTAGGGGTCCTTTGTACTGAGTGACTTAAGTCTTTGTTTCAAGACCACATACTTCTCCCCACTGAGGTTAAGAGTTTGAGCCTGGTTTGGTTTTTACTCTTTATATCATGTGGCAGAATGTATTTAATGTCTGTTGTTCATCCCATAGTCATGGAATGTTCTCACTTTATGTTGGGTGTTTAAATGTAGTGAATAGAGTGTTGACAGTTATGCGAGAGATTGTGGGTTCAATCTCCAGCTCGACTCGATGTCTTTCAAAAATACAACACTCAGTTTCAGTTTTACCCAGGAAGCAGACTCCATAATAATAATAATCTTTGACTGTTCTTCGCAATTAAGCTAAAATGAATTGGAATAAAAAAAAACTGACAGTTTAATGCTTGTGAAATGACAGTGTAAGGTTTATACAAGTCTCCCTCTGCCTATAAAGTTTAATGCTATTTATAACCTTGTGTACTTTGATAGTTATACAGTTAAACTCCATATTCTCCAAATAGTAACACTCAAACTAATCAGGGACTTCCATTGTTCGCATCCTAAATAGTGAGTTTTTATGAATACCTTTTCTAAATGGTGAAGGGATAATCAAAATGTTATATAGATGGAAACTTCTGATACAGAGTTAACAGCAAGTGAAATCTTTAGCAAACACCCAAAGGACCTGATCCCGAGGTTATAAAATGTTTTTAATGCTCAACTCAAATTCATACTCAAGCACAATATCCAGAATTCATATAAAAACACAAATTATAGCAAAACCCTTGACTCAGCCTTGAATTTGCAAGTATTAAAGGGATTAATTATATCAGGAAAAACGCTATAAGTGGCAAAAAAATAAAATATTTTAAAAATAGATAAAAAGTATCTCATTATCATTAATGAATAAAATCTAAATGGTTTGGTATGTCAAATTCACAAAAATGTGACATGATCGATATTAAAATTGGAGTGCAAATTTTGAAAAAATTCCCCATTCTAAAAAATAAGACATCACTGAATTACCTTCATATCGTCATTTGGACACTTTCTAACATGAAATAAATTGTATAACGTGTAAACATGTATATTGGATCATGTTGAAATCAAAATGTAACTGTGTGACTCATTTAATACGTCACAAAATACGTTGCAATTTTAAGCTGGAAATCTATTTTAGTTTAACCTAGGCGCGTAGCCCAAGTTAGGAAATCCCTTTTCAATATAATATTTATAGATATCCTTTTGGCAATGCAGGATCAGTGATTATATATGGGGATGCTGTATTGGAAATAAATGATTTTAGCCAATTTAAATTTAATGAAAAATCCTAATGAAAGGTACATGTATTTGCGTTTACTTTATTTTAATGAATACATTCGTTTATTTAGTTGAGCCTGAATTATTGAGTTGAGAATGAAATAAAGTTTTATAACCTCGGACATATGGTAACTAACGCAGCTCTATAATCTCTGATACTTGTAAGAAACTTTTAATGATTTCTGTACTATTCATTATTTGAAATTTCTGTTTAAAACCCTTTTTCTAAAAATGTACTCATTATTGAAAAATATATAGAGGATCTAACACGAGTGTTTATTTAATATAGAATTTATTAATTGAATTGACAAAATTATAGTATGCAAAGCTATTGCTGAGCATAATATCAATTTTGTCATTGAATTTAATAATAAATGAGCATGATTGTAAGATTCTTTTTATAACAGAACTCAAAAAATGATTTACCTATATAAATTGTGTTCACGAAATCAAAAGGAGTTTTGCTTATACAAGCACCCCAAACAGTACTCAGAAAATACACCTACTAATTATAACATGTATGGATAATTTACTTTGAGAATATAACAAGAAATGGTGGATATTATTGATGCATGTTTCGGTCATTATTTTAGACTTAACCCTCCATACAGCAAATCGTGTTCCTGTAGAGGGGTCCACTGCTTTTGGTTTTAATTCTACATTTGCCCATCATAGTCCATTATGTTGTAAATTTCTTTAAATAGCTGTCCTTACTCTCCAAGACAACTGGAACAAACTTGTTCTTTCGGATGCTTGCATGGTGCATTTTCAGATGATTTTATTTAATTAAGTTTCTGTTGTCACTTTAGATACAACTGTACTTGTATAGCTAAAATTTAAGCTTAGATTTCTAATACTGTTTCTGCAGTTCCATGAAAAGATAAAACATAAATGCTGCATGGGCCAATTAAGAACAGACCAATTAACTTAAAAACATTTTTTTTAAATGTCCAGAAAAATAGATTTCATCTACTCCAAAAGTTTTAAGTGAATCAGCAACAATAATATTACTTGATCAAACCATTGATGATGTTTTAGGTAAGTAAGTAAAATATTTTCAATATGGAAATTACATTATAGTTCATCATGACAATAAATATTTCCACTGTGATGGTTTTATGTTGCCTATAAAGTATCATGCTTAGACCAGAGACCTTTTTGTCTCGCCGCGACGAATGAGAGACGAGATTAAGGTGTTGCTTTTCCGTCGGCAGTGTCAAACATTTATATTTAGCTCCAACGCTTAGTTTTCGTTTTTACACTTTCTCAACAAGTACAAGTGCTAGGACACTCATGCTTGGTTCATAGTTACAACTAACACCTTGCATCACATTATATACTGCAGATGCTGAGTGTAACCTATATTTCATGGTCCATTGACATTGTTTGATGCTGAATTTTGCATTTACCTCCAACGTTAAGTTTTCGTTTTTTTACACTATTTCTTAACAAGTACAAGTGCTAGGATATTCATATTTGGATCATAGTTACAACTAACACCCTGCATCACATTATATACTGCAAATGCTGAGTGTGACCTACATTTCATGGTCCATTGACATTGTTTGATGCTGAATTGTGCATTTACCTCCAACGTTAAGTTTTCATTTTTACACTATTTCTCAATAAGTACTAGTGCTAGGAAACTCATACTTGGATCATAGTTACAACTAATACCCTGCATTATATAATGCAGATGCTGAGTACTTTTCTTTTTTTTAATTTATTTAAAAATATATTTATTCTATTTTTCTTTTTTTTTCTTTTTATAAATATGTTTTACTTAGAAACACTGGTTAAAGTTTTTTTTTTTTTTTTTAAATATGTTTTACTTAGAAATGCTAGTTAAAGTTTTGTGTGCAACTACCATCAAGCTCATATCTCAAAAATCACCTAATGTATTTGATCGAAACTTCACACAATACTTCCTACAATATTTCTTAGTCATTAAACCTACTACATTAACCATGTTAGAAAATTAAACTCTTGCATGAATATAATATTTTAATTTTTTTCTCTCCCATGTGTGTATTAATGGTCAAAACGGACAGGGCGAGACATATCATTCCGCGGAATTCTTGTTTATTTGTTGGTTTACAAAATCCACCATCCCTATTTTAAAAGTAAAATAAGAAAAAGAAAACTACAGAACTCCTTGACAAAATTGGTACACCATAAAATCTGATCATTTTCATGAAGATGTACATCTCCAATCAGAAAATGACCAAATTTGACAGCTATAATATTTCATCCCTTATTTCCTTTTACAGAATTTTCCATATTCTGATTTTACTTTTTTTCTGATGACCCATTCAATAGTTTTTGGAAATAATCTGTAAACCAAAAAATAAAAAAAAATATCACAGGGACATGTTTCGTAACTACTTGACCAAAATGGAGAAAAAAAAATGTCTCCAAAATCTGAAAAAAATATTTTTGAATTATAAGACAGATATTATGATGGATAGTTAAGGAGAGAGCAAACTCTTAATTTTGACCTAAGCAGTAGACCCTTTTAGATTAATTTCAGTATCAGGGCTTGCTCAGGCTGCTGGATTTTTCATATTTGCATTGTTTAGTGTTAATTTGTGTTTGAAACCTACTTAACAGCTTTTATATATTGAAATATTTGTGACCATCCATTGTATATCTTCGTGTTTTTAGCTCACCTAAGTCAAAATCAAAGTAAACTTTTGATATTTCCACTTAGTCTTGTCCTTGATCTATCAACATTGTCCATCTTTCATCTATGCATCATTTAATTTCCAGTGCAGTGGTTAGAGGTTTGGCAGCTTACTCCAGAGGTTGTGGGTTCGATTCCAGGTTCAACCCAATGGTCTCTTGAAAACAACAGTACTGGCTTTACCCAGGAAACAGACTACAATGCAGTTCATATTATAAGCTCTGAGCTTACTAAAACTTGCAATCAAGTTTAAACAAATAAGTGTAGTAAACTAAATTATCAACTTTTATGGTGTGAACTCTAGCACTCATATTTTCCATGGTTTTTTTTTCTGAATGTCATCTGTAAATTGTCCTGATCTGTTTGGTTTGAGTTATGTCCCTTGAATAGTATTGATATCAAAAGTTCATTTTGTATATAATTTCAATCAGCTTTGTAAATTGTGTATAAAACCATGGTGAAAGTTTTGTTTTAAAAAAAATTATATAATATTATATATATCCTTGAATTATCAATAAATGTAATATTTTGCATTGTCAGGAGCTGATGACATAAATTTGTTCATAACTGGTATAAATGATACCAATGAATAGGGGTTTGACTTTTGATCAAATAAAATGGCTGGTTTATTTGAGTCCAGTAAGGGGATTTATACTTTTGCACAGGAATACTATTGGGAAACAGGAAATTCTCTTCTTCTATTCTATTCTATTATCTTAATTATATTTTGAGAGCGTGGTCCAGCGGTAGAGCTGCGATCAAACCCAGGATTGGGTGGTCATGGGTTTGATCATTCAATACAGCTTTGGGCAAGACACTTTATCTGCATATGCTCAGTAATGGTTCTACTCAGGAAGATTTACATGATTTATCTAAGTTGTAATACCATGCTTCAAATTTCAAAGTAAAATAAATAGGTATAAAGCAAAATGAATAATGTAGCAATACTACCAGTACACTGGCAAGAAAAAACAAAGTTTAAGGAAATAGTATCTGGCATTTTGTTGAAGAATTCTAACCTTTTATCAGAGTTTTGGTATTTAATGTACCAGTAATTTAAGTATAGTAGTAACATATAATTAAGATTCTTTCAAGCAGAGTGGTGGTGCAGTGGATTGGGCACCAGTCGCCCATGTTAATTGCTGCTGGTTTGATCTGAGGGCCAAAGCAAATGACCTCACAAAATGACACCCAGTACTGGATTTTGTTAAAATTCAGACTATTTGTCAGTTAAACTTAAATAAATGAATACAAATCAACAGCAATACTCATACATATGTCTTGTAATGGCAATACTCATACATATGTCTTGTAATGGTAATACTGGTACCATGCAATTGACTAAAATGTTGAAATTAATATAATGGTCTCCTGTGCTTTTTGTAAAATTGAAATAATTAACTCCTCTCATATCAGCAATAATTAAATTTGTTTTTTCTCTATTCACAGAGACGCAACATTGTCAAGAAGCAGAGTAATCGCAGTAAGTAGACTTATGTTTTCATTTAGCATTACATAAAATATTTATCATCTATTTATCCAGGATTCAAGGAATTATATAGAGAAGGAAAGGCAACTGATTGAGATTTTGTGAACGCTCGCGTATTCACGCAAAATCTCACAATCTCTCGTTTTTAATTAACTTCACTTCCATTCATTTCAGAAACACAAACCAAAATTCTTACACTGCAGAATGAAATTGTCATCAAAACAATACCATTCCCAGAAACTTGTGTTTAAAATTGTTGGAGTACATGTGATTACACAATGTGTTTACTGCAGCTAAACTAATGACAAATTACAAGAAATTTTCCTTCAAACCTCAATATCTTCAAGAGAATAATGCGTGATCGAAACATGTGTAAATATCTAAGATTACAAACAACTTACATTTTATATTCAAGAAATCAGTTGCCTGTGAATTATGGATGATTAATTTGCAAATTATGAATCCTTCATGTGCTGTTTCATCAACATTCAGTCTGGAGATGCAAGTTTCGTATCCTTATATACAAGTCCTTGGTTTAATATACAGTCAAACCTGCCTTAAGCAGCCAGTCAAGGGAAGGAACAAAAGTGGCCTTTTATGAAAGGTTGATGCTGAAAACAGGTTAATTTGCCCAGAAAGCATTTGAATGGGAAATAGCAAATGTGGCTGCTTAAGACAAGTGGCTGCTTGATACAGGTGACTGCTTACACAAGTTTGTCTGTATACGTCTTACACACCAATTAATTTTGTACTGTTCTACATATAGAGACATGCACTTCTGGAACACTGGATACATTACCAATGGTTCTAAAAGTGCCTTATTCCCATAGATAGTCCTCTGTTGGTCCAAATATGCAGAAAAAAACATGGGGTTGACCAGGTTGCTTTTTCACAATTTCGATGGTTTGATGGCATCCCTTCATTTTTGACAATTCTGCCCATTTGTTGCAGTGTATCACTTCGCATCTTTAAACTGTTATAGCATCATCAAACAGTTCCCAGGATCACCCAAACATTGCAGAAATCATGAAAATGTTCCAATGTTCCAATATGCACAAAGAAATATGACATTTTATGTATTTTTTAAAAAAAAATTACCCAACCGCTTTACACAGCTCTAATTTCTTGGACGTAATAATCTTGCTACCGTCATGTAAGGGAGGTAATTGTTCAGTGAGACCTATAGAGAATACCATGTTGGTGCCTGATAGCCTAAATTTACAGATGAGGTAGAGTCAAGGCTCGTGCTTAATTTTTTTCTAGCTGAACCTGATACATTTTATACTTTCAGACACTAACATGGTATTCTATTTATCGTGTCATTATTGGCATGTTTGATACATTTTAGACTATCAGACACTAACATGGTATTCTATTTATCGTGTCATTATTGGCATGTTTGATACATTTTAGACTATCAGACACTAACATGGTATTCTATTTATCGTGTCATTATTGGCATGTTTGATACATTTTAGACTATTAGACACTAACATGGTATTCTATTTATCATGTCATTATTGGCATCTTTGATATATTTTAGACTATCAGACACTAACATGGTATTCTATTTATCGTGTCATTATTGGCATGTTTGATACATTTTAGACTATTAGACACTAACATGGTATTCTATTTATCATGTCATTATTGGCATCTTTGATATATTTTAGACTATCAGACACTAACATGGTATTCTATTTATCATGTCATTATTGACATGTTTGATACATTTTAGACTATCAGACACTAACATGGTATTCTATTTATCATGTCATTATTGGCATGTTTGATACATTTTAGACTATCTGCTTCAATGTTTTAAAACATAGAAAAATTATTTAATGTAATTGATTTAAATTTATAATAATCAATTAATTTTTTTTACCGTTATTTATATATATTAGAGTAAAATCTTTCTTTTTTTTAATTTGTAAATCTGATAAAGTGTAAAGATATACTTAAATTGTATATAATTTTAATAGCCAATCTAAATGATGTTTTATTATGTTGTTGTTTTTCTTCTCTTTTCTTTTTTAGTCTAAATGAATGTAGAAAATGTTGCTGTTTTATTTAAAAAAAAAATGTTGATTTTTAATATATTCTTGTGGAAAAATAATAATCAGTCTCTCATAGCTCTGTAAAGAACCTCTCTTAACTTCACTATTTATATTTGTCAATGTTTTATACATTTATGATTGTAATGTGAAAGAGGTGAGACTTTAATAAAATATTTGATATGTTATGTTATGTTGTTATGTTATGTTATGTTATGTTATGTTATGTTATGTTATGTTATGTTATGTTATGTTATGTTATCAGACAAGGTTCTGAACAGGTCAAATGAGATTATTAATGTTGGACTTGTGACTTTTGAATTTGTTTAATATTGTACTATTTAACTTGTGAGCAGCACTCTATTCCCTGCATATTTGATTCAATCCTCACCAAACTTAAACAGAAGTTATATCATAATAATTGGATAATTAATGATAAAATCATGTCCTTTGAATTCTTAAATAGTGTTATATTTCACTTCATGTGCACTATTATTGGCAGTTGTCATTGGTTCCCCACCAGATATACTTGGTAGTTATGTAAACATAATATATCAGACAAGTTGTTTAATTAGCCAAATCAGATATGTGATGATGATATTGCCACCGGTTTCCAATATGGGCTACACCTCCAGAAGAGTATTAGTAATTTTAGATTTTTGGAAAATAGCGCAGAGATACAAAAGACCTTTTTGTGTGAAGCACTGATACATGGGACCTCAATTTTTGTTAAGAAGTCCCATCTGAAAGACTGATAAATATTTTTTGTTGGAGGAGAGGGGGATTGAACCTGCTATCCCTGGGTTCGTATTCTAAGGCTATAACCACTAGACCACTAATCCACTCTCAGATATATAATATTGGATGTCCTATTTAACCATGTGTGCACTCTCGCACCTGAATTAGACACTCACCAAGCATACACAAAACTGATATATGAACTGGTCAGAATAGTAATTAATGACAGAGTGACTCTTCAATCATCCTAAGTTGCATTATTTTACTTTGTGTGCATTCCAGCACCCAGAATTTTCATTGGAATCACACTTTACATGTTATATCATTATGGCCCTTGAATATATATTTCAGTATTAAGCCTTGTGTGGATCCTAGCATTCACATTTGTCATTGGGCCATCATTAAATTGACACAGTAGTTATGTTCATGTAGTCATAATGTTTTGAATACTTTTTTGAGCTGGTCAACTTGATAATTAATGTGCTGCATCCTTTGAATTGGCATATACTGCATTATTTCACTTTGTGTGCACTCTAGCACATGCATTTTTTCTTGGATTTCAACCAAACGTACACAGTAGTTAGCAAAACGTAATATCTTTGACAAGTTCTTGAACCGGCCAAATAGATATGTAATATCAGAGTTACAGCTCATGAGTCTTAAAAAATTGAACAACAATTAAACCTGTGTAAGTGGTCACCTCAATTAAGCAGCCACTTGTCTTTAGCAGTCATGTTTTCTATTTCCCATTGTATATGCTTTCAGGACAAACTAACCTGTATTAAGCAACAGTCTGTCTCAAAAGGTCACTTTAGCTCCTTACCTTGACTATATAAGCATATACTTGTGATTCTGTGTTAACAGTGTAAGCAGTGTCATTTAAATGTATTCCATGAAGAAACATCAGAGCTGAAATGAGTTTGTAGAAAAAGCGCATTAAAATTTGGCCAAAAAAAATATATGCTTTTAAGATAATTTTGTAAAATTTGCAAAACTTTTAGGTTGGGATGATTCTCTGACAGAATTGGAAAAATGCAAGGCGAGTACACTGCCTGCGCCCGTAAACGACTCATCTGAAATGGTGTTCCAGAGAGAGGTGGCAAGATATCGTTACACGAGGAAGAGGGAATTTTTGAAGAAGCAGTCCTCAACTAGTTCAATGAATGCTCAGGATGGGAGTATGCTGATAAGGAACCCTAAAGCAGAGGGGCTAATAGAGGATCCCATGGCCGCATCACAAAATTTCAATTATTCATTTCTGTATGATGGATCAACTAAAAGAGGTCAGTTTTGAGATTGATTTTATAAGAATATTAAATTTCAGCTACTCTGAGAAGAGCAAACCTGTTTTCACAGTGTGACATGTTTTCCATCAACTTTCAATCAATGTTCAGCAGGAGGGACTGTAAAATACTACAAGGAATCAAAGATGCTTCTTTTTTCATGTTTGTGTTTGAAAATGATCCTGATCTTTGTCCTACAGTCTACAACAGTGGTATGACTTGTATCATGTTGTATGAGATAAACATGTTCCTGTAGTAACTAAACGCATTAAAAGAGACCATCAACAGTGATATACACAAGCTAGATACACAAGAGCAAAATGTCATAGGTTAGGTAGGTGGAAAAACTGTGGAGAAATCAAACAAAAGTATTAACTGAAAACACAAAGCGTAACTTCTGTTCTGATATTCTGAGACAGTAAAAGACTCAAAAGATACAAAATCATTTTGGAATTTTTTAATTCATTAAATCCTTCAAACACATCCTGTTAAGTGGTACTTAAAAACAGTGACGGAGCGGTCCAGTGGTGTCAACGACATCAAGTTTTTGACCGACATTGAACCTGCCAAATCAAGGTACTCAAAGTACCCACCATGCTCTTGGAAGCACCTCATATGTCTTTTCACCCATTAATTATATACATATTTATACATTCACCAATCTGCGTGAACTTCAGCTTCAAACTCATCGCACCATTGCCATTTCAGAAGGAGTAGTAAAGGTACATGCAAGAACTTGACGTTGCTGATATGATTGAAATGCTTCAGGCAGCCATTAAATGCATACGAGGGGGGGATCAGAAAGTTCGTAGACTTTAGCCATAATTTTTATATTTATCATTGTATTCTAATAATTCTCAGGGAGCCTGTGCCGCTATATATTTGCAGTAACTTTGCAAAAAATAAAAATTTAATCATTAGTTTATATTCTATAGTAACTATGGAAACATCACATAGTCAGGGCGGTTTTTGCTTTTTTACACCTGCTCAAACAGAGAAACAAAAGTATGTACAGCTAATCTTATGTTTCAAAGGCTATAGTGTTTAAATGTCACAAAATTAATGTTTTTGAGATGGCCGTGAGTCAGACATTAAAAAAGAGCAAATAGGAAGTCGTTTTGAAGACATATTTGAATTACAGCATGTTTTACAGAATTTTGTTTCCAGTAACCATCTTTAGATTTCGTTAACATGTTCACTTAATAGTGTAAATGGTGGCAAAAACGTATAGATCACGGAGGAGAGTGTTTTGAGAAAGAGCGACTCAATAAATTAGATACAAAAGTACCTGTTTAAAATATTGATGTTGGTTTTTGTTGAATACAATGTCATCATTTTGCCCCGACATAACTAACTGCTATGCTTTGAATACCACATTATCTTTTTAATAGTAAATGTATCATGCTAAAATTTTCAAAATATGCCCATATACATTTATTTCAAATACAATTACACTATTGTGCATTGTATAGTTGATATAAATAAGCTATGGCAAAGGTCTACAAACTTTCTGATCCCCCCTCGTATTTTCTAGAACTGTTGCTTCGTAATGATATTCAATATCAACACGAAATTTGGTATTTGCATTGAGGAAATATTACTTTTTATGGCAATATAATTTTTATGAGATTTGGTGTCCAGCCTGTAACATTATCATCCATAGATGGATTTTTCTAATATTTACTACAAATGATCAACATAACATGACGACATGTCGCTCGTTACACCCAGAATCTCACTTTAAAGGTCAAGGTCACAATTTAAGTTTGTTTGACAACACTTTGAGTCTGTGTGAGATTTCGTGTCCATCCTTTAACTTTGTCATGCATAAATGGATTTTATAAATACTTGCTACAAATGATCAACATAACATGACGATGTGTCACGAATGAGACCCACATTCGTACCTCAAAGGTCAAGGACACACTTTGAGTTTGTTTGACAACACTGTTAGTCTGTATGAGATTTCTTGTCTGGCCAGTAACTTTGTCATGCCTAGATGGATTTTGTTAATACTTGCTATAAATGATCATTATAACATGAAAACATGTCACGCATTAAACCCAGAATCCCACTTTAAAGGTCAAGGACACAATTTAACTTTGTTTGATGACACTTTCATTCTGATTGAAATTTCGTGTCCAGTCTGTAACTTTGTCACTTATGGATGAATTTCAAAAACACTTGGCTCAATTCATCAGCATGACATGACAACGTGTCACTCGCAAGACCCACATGCATACCTCAGAGGTCAAGGTCACACTGAATTTGTTTGACAACACTTTGAGTCTGTGTGAGATTTCGTGTCCGGCTTATAACTTTGTCATGCATAAATGGATTTTATAAATACTTGGAATTTGAATATGTGTCACATGCATTTACCTGTAGAAATACGCAGACCGTTACATCAGATGTCAAGTCGAGGTTATACAGAGGTTAAGGTCACACTTTAATGTAAAAAAACATGAAATTACATGTCTAGTCTGAAACATCAGTCCATTACTTTTGATATTCATGGATATATCGCTACCTATTATAACATATATTGTATTTTCCGAAACCATTTGGTGGGCATGCGACACTTACTAGTGAAATTTCTTGTTTATTCATGTGCTGTTAATGTGGAAAATATCACAAAAGTTCACATATTTTTTTAACACACCTTGTAACTTACTGTTGCTCTCATCAAATAAATTATTATTATCATTATTATCATCAATTTTGTTAAAAATGGTTGTAGAAGCAGTCACCAATCCTGCAGACAGTGAAGACAATGTGTCTGCAAGTCAAAGTTCGGTTTACATACCCCGAACATCAGACAACAGTCATTACGCCATCAGTATCTCACAGAAAGGACCATTACCATCAGGAGGTATCACATGTTGTTATTTCTTTAATTTTGTCGAAAGTTTATTTTATCATTTAACTGATATGATACGTATTAAATTGACAAAGCCATGAATTGTGCTTGTGTTTCAGCAAACTTAAACAGTTACCATAGTTACAATCGTGGATTATGTTTTGAGCAGGCCTTAGATGATTAGAAATACCAGGGTTGTTTCCCTTGAAGTTCAAAAATTGCTTTATATGGTAATATAAAATAGATAAAACATTTAAGGCAGATGCAGAACTGATTATAAGTTTAAATGATCACAATCATACAAACTCAGTCAGTTCCGTTGTTGGTACCTTCAAAACAGACAGGTTTACATTGTGTTGCATAATGAGATTACCAACATGATTTTGGCCCAGAAAACAAACGTTTAAAAAAAAATTAAACTTTCTCCCATTATTATTTCAGTATGCTAATGTTCATAGCAATTGTTTTAATACACGGCAATTTTTTGTTTTACAACAACCCCAGAGACTAAATTATCGAAAATAGCATCAGGTACCATTTCTGGAACCAAGGTTTTTCAATCCGTTAGTGTTTTGAATTCTTTTATACATGCATATTACCATATGAGTGCTTTGCTAGTGCCTTTGGCTATGATCGTTTGTGGTGCAGGTGTGCGATTTAGGGTCATTGTTAGCTCATTTGTGATCGCCTGGTGTCTGTCGTCTGCTGTTTACTTTTAGCTTCTAACAACTTCTCCTCTGAAACCACTGGACAATTTTGATATAACTTCACAGAAATGTTCGTTGGGTGACCCTCTACCAAGTTTGTTCAAGCTATCTTGATTCGTCAAAAAAAAAAATGGTTGCCAGGAATAATTTCACAGAAATGTTCCTTGGAGGAACCTTCACCTAGTTTGTTCAAACCGTAGTGATTCGTCAAAAAACATGGCGGCCAGAGGGTGGGGTTAGTTTACTATATAAGCTATAGTAAAAACTTAAAAAAATCTTCTTGTTGGAAACCACCGATCAATTTTAAAACAATTTTGCAGAATTGTTCCTTGGGTGACCCTTTTCCAAGTTTGTTCAAGCCGTTGTGATTTGTTAAAAAACAGCTTGTTTACTATAAAGGCAGCTATAGCAAAAAATTTAAAAGCCTTCTTGTCAGAATCTACTGACCTGATTTCGATGTAATTTCACTGACATTTACCATGGGTTAACCTCTACCAAGTTTGTTCCAGCCATTGCGATTTGTCGAAAAACAGTCGCCAGGAGGAGAGGCTGGTTTTCTTTACATGTATATATAGTGAAAACTTTCTTTCGATATCTGATATCCAGATATCTGCACAAGGATACTATTGTTATCGCACAACTCTTCTACGCATCTGTACATCTTTAAAACAAATCAAAATTCTAACTACTCGCCCATCTCGTTTTTCTGGAATTTTGAGTGTATTATATAGTTACTTAAATTGGGTGACTCAAGGTCGCTCAGGTGAGCAATATAGGGCTTTCTTTTCCCTCTTGTTTTAATCTAGAACATTGCTTGATATTATTATGTATGCTTGTTAGTTGGGTTTACAAGGTCTTTAAAACATTTTTGTATGTCGAAATTTTTAAAAATAAAAAATAAATTGGCAAACATGTTTTTTCCCAGTATATCATGCCTATATTATGGTGTCCCATTAGGACCATCACATCGTATTTATTAAATTAAGTAGGGTTGAAACAACGAAACTACGATGGTGAAAAGTCGAAACAATGATGATGAAAAGTCGAAACTACGATGGTGTTTTGACTTTTCATCATCATAGTTTCACATTTTCACTATCACAGACTTCAACTTTTCACCATCATACTTTTGCATTTTTCCTCTGAATAAAAAAATTGTTGTCATAATTTGGTGGATTTCCAAATCATTCACAGTTTATTTTAAATGATAATAGGATTCTTTGTATACATGTATATTTAAAAAAAAAAATAGGTAAACATTTATATTGATTTTTTCTAGCATACTGCCTTTAAATATTTCTTACAGGTAAACATTACGTTAGAAGAGATAAAGCGGTGATTGGTGATGGTTGTGGTGTAGATGTGCCTGACAGTGTATCTGACATAGTGTTTTCAAACAACAGTACCGATCCTTCTGATACTTCTAGCGAGTCAAGTAGAGTTGCAGACTTCTCCAGTTATGATGTCTGCACTCACCTTCTGCCAAGGGATTGTTTATCGTGAGTAACATAATGTTTGCTGTATAAACAGTACAGGCTAGTTAGGATGTAACTATACAAAGTATTTTTTTTACTTTTTTATATTTTGATTTAGATATCTAAATGATTTTAATAGTTATTCTTTTCTATCATGGTTACTTATTTTGCTGCCATAGAGTGCCATAACTCAATATAACTCCTAGTGAGATTCTTCTGTATGCAGGAGAAATACACAGCCATTATTATCACACTTTTGCTGCACAGCCATAATCAAACTTAAGTATTATACAGTGATAACAATAAAACTCAACTACACAGGTGTTATAATCAGACTTGTGAGAATAGCACAGCTGTTATAATCAAACTTTAAAATGACAACTACATATTCATTTTTATGGATTTTTGAGGATCAGACAGCTGTTCTTATGAATACAGCTATTATTTGGTTATGTAGTCCATTATTTATTCTCTATTTCAGTTCTTCAAACCAATTTCTCTCCCTACCTGATTTAAATATTTCTTATTGTTCAGTGTCACTCATCCAGGACTACCAGAAAACTGTACTATCCAGACAGTGAGTCTAAAGTCGCCAATCTCAGACAAGATAGAGATCAAGGGAGGTAACCATACTGGGATATACATTGGTAAAGTGCTAAAAAATTTGGAGTTGAAAGAAGGAGATGAAGTCAAAGAGGTACACATACTATATTATCATATACTTTATGGTGCAGGAGTGTAATAAACACATGACATATTTTTATATTAACCTAGTGTAATATCACTTCCGATTACTTTCTGACTTGCTGAATAGATCAGTAGTGTCGATTTGTCATGGTAAAATGATGTTATTTTGAGATGTGTCATATGATGACTCACGGTAACTAATATGCCTATTTTTTTTTGCGTTTTATATAGAGGTGATCTGTTAAATTAATGCTAAATGTACCACTTTCCTTAGTAATATGATGAAAATCATCTTACAGTCATGCTCATTTATTATTTAATTTATTGATATGATGCTCAGCAAAGCCTCACCTAATATATTTTTGTAAACTCGTTTAATAAATTCAATAATAAACAAGCACTCATTTAAGATCTTTTTCCCATTCTGCCAATATTGTGTTTGTGAGAGAATGATCATCTAACAGAACTATCCTGGTATTTACCAGTGTTGTATAATCTATGATTCAGATCATTTATACACCAAATGAGAAAGCAGAACCAGTGGTGGTTCAGTTGAAAGGTTGTTTACTAGATGATGCGTATAAACTGCTCAGTGAAGAATATATCAGAAAGAAAAAAGAGAAAGAAGTGAAAATCAAAATTCGGACTTGCCAGTCAGGTATGTATTTATGGCAGGAATTGTGGGAAATACTGTCAAACATGTGTTGAGTAGTAATGAAGAGAAAATTTGCTTGTTTGGAATTTTTGGTTTTGCACATTTTATCAACAGTATTTTAGTTATCAAATGGTGGCAAGTGAAGCTAATCATTGTTCACCAGGTAGTTAACCAGTACAAGACTTGCCTTGTCTCTGCAATTCACTTTCCCACATATTCAGAGGTAGAGAGACTTCGGGCTGTATCATGACCAATCATCACAGAGGCTGTGGCCAGGCAGGGGTTTGAATTTATAACCCCTGAAAAAAAATACTTTCATTGATGGTATAAAAGCTGTCGTCTTGTTTTGAGTTGGCATACATCTAAAAAATGTTTTCTTTTATTTTCTTCTAAGGTTCTTACAGATTCATTTTATGGTCTTAGAATCTAGAACTTTCTTTAAAATAATCTCTATTGGTTTAAAGGGACATTAAGCCAATAATAATGATAAATTCATCATTTAACGATGTTTATTCAATCAATTACAATAACTGCTCTCCTTTGAGGCCATCAAGAAACTAACGGTCAAGGTATAAAATGGCTGCTTGGTTGAAGGTCAAAGTCATTAATGATATTAAGATATATAATTTTTCTGTAATCACACAATTTTTTCTTTTACAAATATTTTCAAGCTATTTGTCTCCTTTGACCAGCTGTCTAAATTACCATTAAATGTGATAAACACAAAATACATATATGGAGTACAGCTGTACAACAAACATATAGATTAAACATTTTGTTAAGTGGGCTGGTAGTGCAGTGGATAGAGTGTTGGTCGCTCATACAAGAGGCTGCAGGTTTGATCCCCAGCTGAATCTGATTGCCTCAAAAATCAACACACAGTACTGGTTGTACCCATGGTTCATAACAAATTGGTGTCTATACTTTGCCTTTGTCTGTCAGGGGATGCTTTCGATTGGTTCATTGAATGGCCCTTATTTAATTTACTTCTTGCAGCACATTATACTTTATCGCCTGAAAGCATCATGTCACATACTGTCTATGTTTGAATTTTGTTTTATAGAGTTTCTGCTCCAAGATTTGTATATTGTAACAACTGACCAGTTAGGTTGGTGAAGGAAGACCACCAATTTCATGTCCATGTTGATGGTTACTTTTTATAACTGTGTTTTTATTTTCTTGTTTTTAGAATACCAGTCGATGTGTCAATGGATGGAGAAAAATGATGGGACTGGAGATTTTATATTCATAAGGTATGGTTGTAACTATGGAATATCAGTGTAAGCTTGATGTTTATTTTGCTGTAATACTCTATGTAAACAATAAATAATAACATCAGCCTGCCATTAATTCACACTTGGATCTGGACCTGAATTTGTGTTGTTAGCAAGAAGTCACGCCATCTTATTTCCACATTTGTTAAAGTTAAGGAATTGATAATTAAAACCATCCACTTTTCCTTTAGTTAACTATTCCATTAATTTTTCAAGGCATTTCGATAACAACAAAAAAATGGTATCAAGCAATGACTTCGACTCAGAAAATGGACTTCAGACTGATTAATAAATGCTCTGAACTTAATCTGAATGAATATTATCAAAATATTAATTGTTCTTGAGCTATTTTACCAACATTTAGTCAGGAGATGCAATATTCCTATTTTTTTGTAATATAAGTCCATGATATTGCCATAACCCTTGAACTTGTAATAATTACTTGTGGGATGTAAGTAACTCCTTCATTAAACCTTCATGGCTCAGTCGGTAGCACGTCTGACCATCAATCCAGGGAATGTGAGTTTGAATTCCTGTCCAACCACAGTTTCTGTGATGATTGATTCTCTTAGTCAGTCACTTCTCACCTTTGATTTGAGTTAGAAAGTTATCAGTTACTTGTAGAGAAGGGTGTGTGCTCAAGCACTGGTTAACTTCCAGGATCCCAGGAAAGAGTGGTTAGGTTTACTGATAGTCTTGATGGCATAAAATGATGCTAAAGTGAGCAAATCTTGTTATGTTAATAATACATTAGTAATCTGGACCATTTTCGAGATGTGATGTAGAAAAATGTTAACCAGGATTCTCTTACTTTGCACATGCTATGTATAAGTTCATATCTTATGAACTTTTAACCAAATAACATTCATTCCTTAGTTAAAAGGCTACTTTATTAAAAACAATAAAAAGCTTACTTTAATTATATAAGAACTTTGCTGATTGGCAGATTAAACATGCAGGAAAACATTTCAGAAAGTATTATTTAAATCAATATATGAATTAAAATGATTTTTTTGTATTCTTTCTCCTTTTATGCCTCAATGAAGAGGAGTGAAACATGTCTTATTCACCTGACCACGGGCAAATTCGAAAATATTTTTAATCACTTTGGCATTGGAACTCGTGGCCCCTGTGGTGTCAGCATCTAGCCCATCAATGACGTCTCTACCGACAGCACTATCACAACAACCAAAAAAATATTTACACAAATAACACTAAGTCTTATATTGACATCATCATTATTGTACACAGGACATACTGAAATATTTTTTAACATATATTAAAATATATAAAGTATATTGAAAGATTTTGAAAAATATATATTAAAGTATGGAAATCAACAGGTAATAATAACAAGTAGCGGTAATAAACAGAAACTAATACAATTTATCCTCAGATGTAATGTTGCCATGGAGAACAGGACTGAGCAGACAGATGAGATCAGTTTAAATCCTTCACAAGTATTTCTGGTCACCAACACAAGGCATGGCAGACGGCAATGGTCAGGATATCAGGTGGATATATCAACGGGCCAGAAGCTATCCAAAGCTGTCGTACCCAACCTACAAGAGTATGTGTTAATCAAAATATAAAAAAATGTCAGATAGAATAAAGCATATGGTGATCTTCAAGAGAATAATGGATCAGATAATAATGAATCACTTTGAAATTTAAAACAAATCATAAGAAAACAAAAAAGTATTCTTATGAAATGAAATACTTTGCTATATAACATTGAAAATAATGTGTGGAAGAAATATTCTTATGTGAAATAAACAATATTTGAAAAAGGCGCATTGTATTATTCATGCAGATTTTTTTCTACCAAACCTTGTTTATTTTTTGCTGTAAAAATGAATGACAATAAAAATGACAAAAAAACACATACATAATCTTTATTTATGCTACATATAACGATGAACCGTGAGTATGACAGTCATGTTCACTTGATCACTTTGGTGTAAGCCATATTTTAATTGGCTACTGATTAACAAGGTGTGCAGACAAATGTATTTCCCCACTAAAAACAGAAAAAGCACATGTTTCAAGGAGAGGTCAGAATATTACACAGTGATTTATGATTGATCTAAAAGAAAGAATTGATTGTAGAAATAAATCGTAATGGAACTATTTTTTGTTATAATTACTTATACTGCATTTTAGGGCAATTTTAAGGCGTATGCCTTCCTACAATAGAGGCATGTCAGTCACGGAGGATGAAAAAGATATAATAGAACGCAGAAAAGGTGTTAAATTTAAAGGTGAGTCACTAGAGATATTTAAATGTATGATTACATTTATCGTCCTGTCTGAAATGTGAAATGTTCTGGATGTTTTTGCTACCCCAATATATAACTATAAATGCTAAATTCAGGCTGTTTTTTTTTTTATGCTATGAATTTTTATGGAAAATTCAATTCTTAAAATTTGTTTCAGTCTTGGCAAACTTGTAATGATTTTATCTGATAAACTAAACTGCTTGCTTTTAAATATGATTGATGTCATCAGTTTTCAAAAGTACAATGTTTTAATTTACCACAAAGAAAAACTGATATCCTGTCAGACACAGAACATGATTTCTGTAATTAAGGTTCCATTTTGATTGATCCATTAAGTTGTGTGTTAAGATAGATAGATTGTGTGAGCTGTAAGTCTATATTAATTTACAGGTCAGACATATGACCGAGTGTTGCCAATGAAGGGTAAGTGAACTCATTACTAGTATTATATGTAACCTCTATAATTTATGTGTAGTTGGGCCAGGTTTGCTAATTTGGTAGCGAGTCTGACTTTCAATCCACGGGTCGTGAGTTTGAATCCCGACCCGGCCGCTGATGATTGTTATACACTGTTGCCTCATTGTCATTCATCTGTCATTGCTAATTCAAATGAGAAAGTTATCATCTACTTGGCAATGCAGAGATGGGGGTGCTAGAGTACTGGTTAACCTTTCAGTATTCTAGGAAAGAGTGGTGTAATAGGTTAACTGATCATTAATGGCATAAAAAAGACCTTTTTGTCAAAGAGTTATATTTATTGCCATGACAGTTTTTGTTAATACCATTGTATTTGAATGTAATACATTGTTACTTAATTTCCAAGTCGTGTGTTAATGATTTGATAATATATTGTACATGTATATGTGTAATATATGTGTGGTAAGAGCCTGAATCATTCATTAAGAATTGAATTGAATATAATGTACAATGAATGTATGTATAATTATGTATCAAAATCTATATCTCAGATTTATATCACTTTACCATATTTACCATACAATTCCCGACCTGGATTTTTTTTTATAATTTTCCAGGTCTTGTACAGCGACCGTGGCAACCATGATTATACATGTTGTGTTATAAAATGAAGTTTGAGTATTGCTTTGTCGTTTGTTTATAAAGTTTTTTGGATTTGTTTACAGCATCAGTTAAACTTCCTGTTATTATATTTGGACCAAAGTTTGTTGTGAATGCCTTGATTAGTCTGATATCAACAGAAACACCAGCTTCCTTCTTGGCCGATACATCAGGTAATTAGAAATATTTTGGAAAGTTTCTTATGATTTTGTGTTTTCTTTTATACATGTAGTTACACAAGCAGTGTGGTCACGAAGTATGTTTTAAGAATTTACCTACTGTCCCGTAATAAATACTCCTCCTTAATAAAAACTCTACCAACATTTTCTCCTTGCTGTTGTCTTTTGATGTCAAAAACACCAGAAATTATAAATACTGTCAAAGAATGGAAGTCTGTTCTTAATTTAGATAAATGTTCATTTTTTCATTCATTTCTATATCATTATATTATACAATTGTACTTCATTAAGTGATAATATAATGATTTTTTCCCAGGTACCATATTTATTTAATGTTTTTTAATGTATTATAGAGATTTTTCAGCAAATTGTTTTATTTTACTGTTGAGATATTGAAATTATAAAGTATAATTTAATTGTTTTTGATCATAGAATAAATTTCAGTGAAATGTCTATTATATTGCGTTTACACAAATTTATTCTAGCTTGAATTCTTATAAGAAATGCACGATTCTTGATGTGACGTGTTGGTGTGTCTTAGACGGCGGCGGCACTATTATTACATTGTGTTGTTGTTTTTATTGTGATTCGATTCATAGTAAATAAACATACGAGCCTGTCACAATGCATAGTTGATCTATACATTCATACAAATGTGAAGTAAGCTCGGAGTATAAATATGAACCACTCTTTTGTGTCCAATTCCTACGTAGAACCAGTACTGAGTGCTTTGAGAGTCGGTGGGTCTCAGGTGTATGTCAGAGAGCTGGGTATCAAACCCACAATAAGAGTAGCTTACCCTTTTACTTCATAAAGACGCCTTTTGACACCTCTAATATTGAAAGCATTAATTCACCACATATCAGCAATGGGTGAATTATGTTTATATTAACTGACAGAGTGGAAAACAGTGCAGGAAGAGTTCAGATTGTAACGAGCAATCTGAACACTTCCTGCACTGTTTTCAATGACCTTCTGTGATTGGTGCGGGAAAATGCGTATCTATGGAGTAAAAGGTTAAACTACTACAGTACCCCACTTGCTTATTATATTCCACTTTTGCCCTTAACACTCCAGTGCTCCGGTGCTCCAGTGCTCGATCAACTGAAATAACTGAATTAAAACTGATATTTCATTGAAAATAACAATTCTAGAAAAAAAAATATATGACTATTTAATGGGATCAGGAAGTACAGTGAACTACATGTAGATACAATCAATTATCAAGACTCGGTACTAGGGCAGCTTTTAAATATATAAATTCTGACTGTTTGACGTAGCTGTATAACTGTTTCAATTTACAGATTATACGAACACACCTGATGCAGATTTCTCCGACTTGTACAGACAGGTGAGATTTTAAATTCTCATTTATAACATTGGTCACAGACAGGTCTCACAGAGGTGGGTTGCAGACATTTGGTCTGCATTCATTTCACTTAAATGTTTAATTTGTTTCAAGCATTTGATAACAGAAGTGAACTGAATGACATGTTCGCTTTAAACGTTTGCTAACAGAGCAGACACCTCTGAGAGTTGTTTGCTTGTGTTTAATCATGTGACTTAAATGAGAAAGGGAGGGACAATGTCGATGTAGTCCTATTTCCTTTTACTTTTCATTCATTCGGTTACCATTTCTGTTTGTAAACAGAGAAAACATGTTAAGGTCATAATAAATTAATTGCTAGATTATCATTCACGCCTGCGCCTTAATTTTCATGAAGTCTCAGCCCTTTTTATATTAAAAGTATATACTTAAAAAATAAAATACCCCAAACATCACCCTTTTTGGATAATAATCTAGCAATTAATTCATAATGGCCTTACCCATGCTGAACACTTTCCTTTTCTTCTTTTCAATGAATAAAAGAGTTTGGGTTTTAAGGCTTACCAACACATTATAGGTTATATGGCACCAACAGGAAGACAGATTCCAGGCTCACTCTCCATGTACAAAAACAACATGTGAATATACAGATTGAAAAATATACATAAACACCAAAAAATGAATATGTAGTTTGAACCCAGAACCTCGATACCTGTACATCTACAGTAGGGGGTTTAGCTAATTTCATCCAATACTCAATTAGTTGCCCATAGGACAAGTAAGGGCCACAGTGGTCCTATTCTTGCCATCACTCATGTAGCAAGATTCCTACTCCTCTACAGAGGTTGACAGTCATATTATTCGTACCAAGTACCACAAAAAAAAATCTACATTACACAATGTCATAATCTAGGTGGTAAGTCCCATTATTTTACTGGTTGATTATGTGCCTCATTTTTAAATTTATTAACTTTTTTTTTGGTATTAAATTACAGAAATATAAAAAAAATCAATCAATTTTTAATCAAATGCAAGAGTGCAAAAACATCAAGGTTTAATGTTTTTCATGATCATTTTATTTTATACCTATACTGAACGGAACAGCTAAAGCACCTGACATTTTATGTATTTTATCAAAAAGTAGCAAACCAATTTCATAAAATTTGGGAAGAACATAGTTAGCTAAAATCAATGCATAATTGTCTGTTTATGTCGTATAGAAATGATGATAACGCTACTCAATATCATGTCGAAAATTATAAAAGATACAAAAGTGATGGGATATCTGTTCCATTCATTACACAATTATGCTTTTTCAGGATGTGCACATAGTCAGGCGGGCCAGGATTGATATGCTAAGTCAAAAATCTGTACAAAGGATCATCCTGTTTGTAAATGTCAGTGCAGTGATATCTCCACTCGTGTACAGGTGAGTAGTTACAGCCCTTCGCTTTATCAGGATTAAAAATCTTGTCTGTGCTTCTTCACTTGGACCAACATTTGTATTTCAATGAAACTTGCTGGGTGCAATCAGTATGAAATCTAGTTGTGCATATCGCTGTTCATTCATGTTCAGTGATTTAGTCAATGTGAGGTCTAGTTAAACATAATCCTTTTCTATTTTGGTTCTATGAATTTTGACTGAGATAAGTCATTTGCATTTTCGGAAATAAAAAAATATGTCTGCTTATTCTCTTGAACCAACATTCGCATTTGAATGAAACTTGCTGGGAGCAATCAGTATGAAAAGTTGTGCATCTCCCTTTTTCTTTCCAGATTTATGATATTTGGCCATATGATGGCACTTTTCACTGTTGGAATGAAGAATTTTGTCTGCACTTTGTTTTTTGCAGTCTTATCTGCAGTCTTAAAACTTGCCAATTTTGAACATTAACAATAATATTTAAGAATTGTATTCACATTTGTGTAGGAGGGAAACATACATCTCTACACGACTCTGTAATCTGCATTATATAGTCTGGGGTTATTCATGGCCAAATGGTTGAATGAGATGCCTCATGACCATTTATCTTTCATTGTCGAGGTTGTGGGTTCAAGCCCAGTTGTCTAAAAACTTATGGGAGAAACTTCGGAATTTTTTGTGAAAGGATGACTCTCCAAGTCTTTCTCCAGCAATTTAACTGAAAGCCATTTACAACCTGTAATGTGTGGAAAATAGCAATAAAGATGATCCAGTTGGATGGCCTGTTTTAAACATGTATGTATGCAATTGGAAAGTTCACCAGATACATGTTTGTATTACATTCTTTTTATTTTTAACATTAATCATTATTATTACAGGGACATGTTTGGTGAAGAATTTGAGATGGAGATATCTGCAGACATCATAGATCAGTGCAGCAAACTCAAACAAAAACTTGAGGAAAACGGACAAAACTTTGGTAATAATTCAAATTTTATTTTTTTTTATCATAAAGAAAAGACTGATAGAAAACTGAAAACTTGCCTAACATTAAAATGGCTAAAAATGCTAAGTTGAAAAAGCTTATTAATTTTGTTTTGTAATTTGGTGATTTTTTATCCTATAGAAACAAATGCTTCTTCATTATACCCCCGACAAACGAAGTTTTGAGGGGGTATATTGGAGTCACCCTGAGGTCGATCTGTCGGTCTGTCGGTCAGTCCGTCCTTTGCAAATTTCCTTGTCCGGAGCATCACTTGAAAAGTACTGGATGGAATTTCATCAAACGTCATACAATGGTAGAATATAATGAGAGGAAGTGCAGTGTACAAGAAACATAACTCTATTCTTGCTAATTACAGAGTTATTGCCCTTTGATATTTTTTCTTGTCCGGAGCATAACTTGAAAAGTACCTGATGGAATTTCATCAAGCTTCATACAATGGTAGAATATAATGAGAGGAAGTGCAGTGTACAGGAAACATAACTCTATGATTGCTAATTACAGAGTTATTGCCCTTCGATATATTTCCCTTTGATATTTTTTCTTGTCCGGAGCATAACTTGAAAAGTTCCAGATGGAATTTCATCAAGCTTCATACAATGGTAGAATATAATGAGAGGAAGTGCAGTGTACAGGAAACATAACTCTATTCTTGCAAATTACAGAGTTATTGCCCTTTGATATATTTCCCTTGTCCGGAGCATTACTTTTAAAGAACTGGATGGAATTTCATCAAACTTCATACAATGGTAGAATATAATGAGAGGAAGTGCAGTGTACAAGAAACATAACTCTATTCTTGCTAATTACAGAGTTATTGCCCTTTGATATATTTCCCTTGTCTGGAGCATTACTTTTAAAGTACTGGATGGAATTTCATCAAACTTCATACAATGGTAGAATATAATGAGAGGAAGTGCAATGTACAAGAAACATAACTCTATTCTTGCTAATTAAAGAGTTATTGCCCTTTGATATTTTTTCTTGTCCGGAGCATAACTTGAAAAGTACCTGATGGAATTTCATCAAGCTTCATACAATGGTAGAATATAATGAGAGGAAGTGCAGTGTACAAGAAACATAACTCTATTCTTGCTAATTACAGAGTTATTACCCTTTGATATATTTCCCTTGTCTGGAGCATTACTTTTAAAGTACTGGATGGAATTTCATCAAACTTCATACAATGGTAGAATATAATGAGAGGAAGTGCAATGTACAAGAAACATAACTTTATTCTTGCTAATTACAGAGTTATTGCCCTTTGATATTTTTTCTTGTCCGGAGCATCACTTGAAAAGTACCTGATGGAATTTCATCAAGCTTCATACAATGGTAGAATATAATGAGAGGAAGTGCAGTGTACAAGAAACATAACTCTATTCTTGCTAATTACAGAGTTATTGCCCTTTGATATATTTCCCTTGTCCGGAGCATTACTTTTAAAGTACTGGATGGAATTTCATCAAACTTCATACAATGGTAGAATATAATGACAGGAAGTGCAGTGTACAGGAAACATAACTATATTTTTGCTAATTACAGAGTAATTGCCCTTTGATATATTTCCCTTGTCCAGAGTATTACTTTTAAAGTACTGGATGGAATTTCATCAAACTTCATACAATGGTAGAATATAATGACAGGAAGTGCAGTGTACAAGAAACATAACTCTATTCTTGCTAATTACAGAGTTATTGCCCTTTGATATATTTCCCTTGTCTGGTGCAGTACTTTTAAAGTACTTTTAAAGCCATCAGTGATAACCATGAAAGAACCAAGTTGATGAATACATGGAGTTCGAGCAAAGCAGGTTTGATATTGTATTCCTAGTGCTCTTGTTTGTTTCTAATCCATAAAATTGTTGTCCCTCAACATAACTCGAAAAAGTAAAACATTTATTGATTGCCATGAAAGCTTGTACACTGCACAATAATTAAAAAGACCGTTTTTAATTTTAACAAAACCATAAAAAAATTAACAATACAAAAAACTTAATCCATAACATTCTCTTTTATTAAGAATTTTTTTTGTCTGGAGCATAACTTTAAAACTATTGGATATAATTTAATAAAACTTCATACAATGGTTAACCATTTTCTGTCATGGCGGCGTTCGGGGGTATTCATCACCTTCAGTGATAGGTCTAGTTTAAGTATCAACTCTGCAATCATTTGTTTTGTCCTTTCTATAAATATACCATATAAGTAATAGAAAAGCTACAGCATGATGGTCAGTCAATATTCTTCAGGTTTCCAACATGTCTAAAATACATGTAAGTTACTTTTTGGTGTACATTCATGTTTGATCAGTTACAAAATGCCATTTATGTGGCTAGTTTCAATACCAATTGCTAGGCAACTTTCACCTCAAGCATTGGTATAGTCAAAGCCTCATATAGTCCAACCCAACCCTTACCCCGCCTAGGACGGGAAGAATAAATTGGTGGCCTTAAGGTGGCTTGTACAAAAGCAACAACAATTAAAACTGACTTACCTGCTGTAGGAAGATGTTCAGTCACTACATATTTTGTGTAATGTGCCAGGACTTTCAAAAGTTTTTTTACCATGAAAATATTCAATCTTGATGTATGATCCTTGGACTTCTTCTGTGAAACTGACAGCACCATCTGTCATGGTCTGTTGAGAAATATGACATCACACAATATCTTAATATCAAATTTTGCCTGTATTGATTAAGACTCGTGTCAGGTTTGAGAAAAAATCATTCACTGTTCACAAAATTTGAACCAAGTGACAACAATCTAAGAATCTTACATGGATTTGAGGTTTGGTTAGAAAATTTTGTCCCGAGGGATAACTGTTTTGACGGAAAGAAGTTTCTGCCGAGTTAAAACAGTTAATTCATGTGACGGAATGTTCTATTCAAACCAAAAAAGCCATGAATGATTCTTTTCCTTGCATACCAAGTACATTGAATCATAAGTTAACTTAATTCATCTTTATATTTTTTTTTAACAATTGCTTTTAAGATGTTAAATTATATTTATTTTATGACATATATTTTATATGTTACATCGTAGATGGTTTTTAAAACATCACACCATGAGAATTATCTTGGCCCAAGTGTGAGCTAGAAATGTCTAACCTTGGTAAAAATGCAGATATCCTTATCTCGTATGCAAGAAATTGTTGACTGATCCTCATAATTATTGGTCAATTTATATTAATGGAATATATTAATAAAATTTCAGAGGAGCTCAATTTACCAGAGCAAAACAACAAGAAGTGTTTGTTAAAATCGTTCAAGTCGTGTGTGAAATCACAGCAGGAACGTGTCTTGTGGCTGAGCAGTAAAGAGATGGACAGTCAGGTTGCAGACACATACTCCAAATATCTTGGACATGACTGTGATCTCACAGATATCATGACATGTATACAACGTGCACAGAGTTTTGACCAATCATAACAGTTACAGTTAGTGTTGCTGTCAGGTTTAAAAAGATGATTAAATATTTTTACTTGGTTGTTTAAAAGAATCCTGCATGTTTTAATAGAAACTGGGTTGCATTTCCCCAACAGTTACTAACCATGGCTTTGGTGTCGTGATAGTGTCTGACTGGCATGTGGAAGGTTGTGGGTTTAAACCCTCAGGCCCAGCTATACCAAAGAAATTAAAATTTAAGAATATAGTTATGGGTCTGGTTTATAATGTGACTGGGTGGGGTATCAAACCATGTGTCTATGGCATGGTACTCCAGTGGTAACGATTTGAATACTGTTTCAAGAAGACAGTCGTGATGTGATTAAGAAATAATTGAAAGCAACACGCTATACAACAAAACAAGCAGTTTAAATAAACACAGTAGAACTTACATGACTGGACAAAATAGTTTCGAGTTAAGGGTTGTTTGAGCTAAGTATTGTTCAATATTATACCATGCATCTACTTGTATAAACATCGAAATAGGAATTCAGTGGGACCAGATAAGTGGTTTGAGCTGTATGTGGTGTTCCAGCCAACGAACTGTACTTCAAAACATAGTGTTTATAAAGGCATTTAAGTCTGGTTGCATGTTTGTTTAAAGTGCAGATATTTATTAGTTAAGCTAAGTTAAGGTGACAGGTAATGTATATAATAAAGCTTTTAAAAAGTAAAACTGTTAATGAAATATGCATTTGAAATTATGAAATAATTAAGTTAGTTTGTATTTGATTATTTTTTTTTTTTTAACAAATTATTATGTTGGTTTTTTTATTGAACATTTTTGTGTACAATACATTTCATGAAATACATGTATTTAATAAAGTGAAAAAATCTGGCTAAATTTTAAACTTTTTATGAAATGTTCATTCAAATGTATTAAGTAATTAAGTTTAGTTGTATATTGTTTAAAGATTATTTTTTTTAAAGAATAGAAAAAATCCAAGCGACTTAAATATTTTTATTAGGTTTACAAAAAATATTGCATGTTTTAATTTAACCTATTTATATAATAGAGGTGTGTAATATATATCAAAAATTTAAATGGAGTGAAGTATCAAAAATATTTTTACAGGGGTTGATTAAGGGGGTGGTTCTTGATTCGGGCATAATTATTTCCCCCAGATTAGCTGGTCCATTAGTCCAGTCAAATTTTTCATATAAATGTACCACTATGGTAGATTTTATTTGAATTTGTGAGTCAGTTTAAGATGTTTTTTACCCTCGCAACTTTACTCAAGGCATTTTGGTGAGCAAGATAAGATGATTATGTATCCAGTGGACAGTATCAGCAGAGTTAGTCGATGAAGTTGTTTCTTGATGGTTGGTGATGATTTATAAAGTTCCCTAGTCGGTAGAATTCCTTGACGCGTATTTCCAAGGTGTGTTGTCAAACTGCCACTTAGTACACTGCTGCTGTTTTGTGTGCTCTGTTGATTACCATCTAAACAATCCTGTCTAGGGCAACCTTTTAAAAATGACCAATTGAAACTATTCCTCTGTCCCCTCTACAGGATTTCATCGTAACTCGTGTAGTGGAGGCGACCGTGACCCACTGTGATGATTGGAGCATGCCCAGATATCCTTCCTGCTCGACAGTTGCTTGAAGAATGAATTTGTGTTTGTTTTGATATGAATGGGCATGCTCAATCTGCTTTAAGAAATATAAAATAATCTGTCATTGGTCAATAGTGAAGTATAAACAATCTATCATTGGTCAATACTGAAGTATAAAACAATCTGTCATTGTTGAAGTATAAAACAGCCTGTCATTGGTCAGTAGTGAAGTATAAAACAATCTGTCATTGGTCAATACTGAAGTATAAAACAATCTGTCATTGGTCAATAGTGAAGTATAATCTGTCATTGGTGAAATATAAAACAGCCTGTCGTTGGCCAATAGTGAAGTATAAAACAATCTGTCATTGGTCAAAAGTGAAGTATAAAACAATGTCATTGATAAGTAGTGAATAACCAATCACAATTAATAAATTCCAAACATTTCTTACTAGCTATCGCAATATAATGACCATCTGCAGTGTTTTAAACATTCAATTTTCATCGCATTAAGTAAAATTAGGGTTATACTGTATCAACTGAAATATATATATATATGTTGCATTTATAGTTTTAATGTATCAAATTAAAACTTTTTTTATATTTTATAAAAAGGGAATTTTACTGATTATCGCTGCCAATCCTTGATGGGTTAAATTGTTATTGTTACATCAGTTTTGATATTCATTAAATATTAACCTCAAAGTCATACCTGGATGTTGCAGGTGCGGTAGCAAGATGGACTCTCAGATTTCTAAAATTTACTGATTTTCAGTAGTGTATTAATTTGTTATGAAAGTCTGTAAGCATTGGGATTCCTGACAGTTGTGTTTTGTCCAGAATAGATTTAAAAAAAAAGAATTTTTTTTGTTTTTAAAAATATTATCTGTAAAAATATTTACTATAGTTTACAACTTGTACATAGAGCTTAGCAATAATTAGATGTTTCATATATCCTTGTGCCCAAGGGGAGCTAAATTATAACCAAATTTGGTGTTAATAATTCTAAGCAAATACATGTACATTACTTAACCATCTTCTGAGGGTATAAAGGTCTTAAACTAGCTGGGACATTTTGCAAGTGTATGAATTTTTGCTAGACTTGAGGTAAGATAGATGAAATAAACATCTTACAAAGGTAAAATGGCAGATTTCTTTATCTGCTAAGAGAATGTCCTCTCAATACCAGCAAACAGATTTATATACAGTCAAACATGTGTAAGCAGTTGCTGATATTAAGCAGCCACGTGTCTTCTGCAGCCATATTTCCTATTTTCCATTTCTATGCTTTCAGGGCAAATTAACCTGTATTAAGCAACAACCTGTCTTAGAAGGGCACTTTTGTTCCTTCCCTTGACTGGCTGCTTAATACAGATTTGACTAATTGTTACAAATATTTTGACGGCTATATTGTATGCCACGCCACATTTCGTGTTATTTCATATACCATCTTCATAATATATCATAGATATGTAATTTTCCGGTGACCATTTTATATTACAAATACATTGTATAGAGAAACATGTCATTATACCCCCATTATTTGAAGAATGGTGAAGAGGAATTGAGTGTTACCCCAGTCCATGTTTGTGTGGGGAAAAATTGGTTTCCAATCAATAACTTTAGAAAGAGTATGCATTTCATTAATATTACGTGTGTACCTGTATATTTATAAAATATAGGGCAAGTTCAAAATTTGTCATAAATTAAAATTGCACAGGTGTTATGGCCATTTTTTACTTCATTTGCAATTAATTATTTCTGAGAGGATTAATGTATTTAATATTTAGTGTGTACCTGTATAATTATAGAATACAGGTCAAGTTTGATAGTTTTTACAGTTGTGGCCTTTATTTTTTTTTCTGTAAAATAATCGTTTTCAATCAATAACTTCTGAAATGTCTATTTAATTTAAAGTAATCAATATTTGATGTGTTGCTGTAATATTACAAAATACAAGTCAAGTTATTTGCCTATAGGACTTATGGCCCCTATTGGCTTAATCATATATAAAATAATATAAATGGCATCGGTGTCCTATGCACACGTTTCCAGTTTAATACAATAAGACATAGAGTTATATTAATTTTAAAGTTACTACTAAGAACAATATTTTTTTTTAAAAAAAGGTGTAAATAGGCATCTATTTTTGAACCACTAATGAGTAAGACAGATATATTTATATTATTATATGTCTGGTGTGCAGGTATTTTATCATGTTATTATAGCAGCATATTAATCCTATCACGTAATACCGGGGTACTGAAATCCAGATATTGTTATGCTTTAAATATATAAATGAAATTTTTATATATTTTTATATTTTGCATTATTTTTTTTAATTAACTCTGAATAAAAACCATAACTGTATTTGTTTAACGTGTCAGTTTATTTCTAGAAATTACCAGCTCGAAAACCCAAGAATTATTTTACATCAGTTGTGAAACAAGCTTTTGTAACTGTTATATACAAAACTCCCTTGATATCTTCCTTGGTAGCTTTGCTCGAGGATACCACACAAGTTTGTTAGTTGTATATCAACCGCCTTTGAGACTTGCAGTCGGGCTAAAATTCTAAATCACAACTCCTGGATTAAGTCAGATGGTCTTCCAACTGAGCTAACTGGGTCTAGCACACATTTTGCCACTACATTAAATGCAGTCTTTATTTTTGTATGCAGCCCACGTGGTTCTGGCTAAGAATATATCTCTGCAGAGGGGTAGGAATCCTCCGAATGGGTGTCATGTTCATTTTATCATTTTTTGTCATGTTCACTATTGTGGTTAAATTATCAACCCCTGTGTGGTTTCAGGAAGCCATATGAGTGATAGCAAGAATAAGACCACTGTGGCTCATGCATATCGTAAGAAGCGACAATTTGAGTAATACGATAGAATTTGTTGAAACACTGCAGTTCTGCAGGTATCATGGCTCTAGGTTCATTCTGCATATTCATTTGTTGGTGTATTTTCTTTAAATCTGTATGTTAATTTGTTGTTTTTGTACATGTAGAGTGAACCTGGAATCTTCCTTCCTGTTTGAGTCGAATAACCTATGTGTTGGTATGCCGTAAATTAACATAGATTAAAAAATATACATCAACAAATGAATATGCAGAATGAACCTAGAACCTTGATACTTGCAGAGTTTCAGCAAATTCTAGCATATTATTCAATGAACATGACACCCATTCGTAGGATTCCTACCCCTCTGCAGAGATCGACAGTGATTCTATTCTTAGCCGGAGGAAAGATAATGATCAACAACACATATTTGCATATAAAATTAATATTTTAAAATAAGTATCAATAAACATTCATTTGGACATTCTTATCTATAAATACTACATGTAAATACTTGTACATGTTTACAAGGACTTCAAACAAATATGCAACAAAAGGAAGCAGAGTGTAACTTTGGTCTGACATGTGCTTTTCGTCATGTTTTTGATAACTGCCACAATAATGTTACATTCAACTATTGGTAATGGAAAGTACATACCAAGACACAAAAACTTAACAGAAAAAGATGGACATAAAACATTCAAACGTTTGGGACATTATAACACACTTAAAAATGTAAAAACAAAATGCCATTATACATAAAACCTATTAAGACAAATTCCGACTTAAATAAAACACTGCATATATTATAAATTAACTTGGTTTAAAAAATGTGGGCAGAGGTGTCCCAATAAATGATTCTGAATTGGTCTTATTTTGAAGAAACCGATGATGAGTGTTTTCTTCACAACAATCAATTACCGAGTATTGGCTCAATATAAAATATTTTCTTTCTTTCGTGGAGTCAACTCGAATCTCATGTATAAATGGAAGGAAACAATAAAACTTAAAATGGAAATTAAGACTTCATACCTAACCTTTTCATGAAATATGACACAATACATGTTTTTGAAATGGCAGTTTCATGAAACCGAGCTTGCACATACCTATAATAAATAAATTGAACAGACCTGGTGTACAATACAAGATGTGAATATTAAGAAAAAATATCTCAATTTCACTCAAAAATACAATTAGGTATATTTTTGAAAATAACCTCTGCTCCAGGACTAGAAGCTAATTTAAATACAAAACGTAAAAAATAGTTGTATTTTAAATATATGTACCACTTCATTTTAAATGCATCATCTATATAAAACATACATGGCTGTTATAACATTTCATTTATAGGAGAGTCTTGTGCATGTTTTACAAATATTCAACAGAAGTACAAGAGTACCAATTGTGTAAATAATTCAGGCAGTCTATTACAATGATCAAGAGATACATTCACACAGAAGGCTATTCCATTAAAATATTCCCGGGAGCCAAATGGATCTTTTACATTCTAAGAACATCTTACCCAATCATTAATGTGGTAAAAATCATGAAATAACCACCTTGTTGTTTTTTAAATTTATCATTTGGATAAAAAAAACATCAACAAAAAAAAAACAGTTGAGATCAATTTTTACATTCCTCGACTACTTCTTTACCATTCAGGGAAATATTTGAGGTTAAAACAATAATCCTACATCCACCCATGGAAGTAAAATTCTTTCAGAGACCATGGAAAAGATACTTTACCATATTTTTTGTAAATGGTTCCCCTCAACCCCTGGTATGTTTTAAAGGAACACCACAGTCAGCAGTGATTTAAGCTTAGTAAAGTTTCTAATATTTTCATTAATGTTTTTATCAAGGTTAATTTTAAGAGTTAAAGATGATCAGATCAAAACAGGGCAATGATATGTTGTTTGGTTGTCACTTTTATCAGGTTGATATAATTGTATATTCACATATGAAATATAGAAAAAAATGGTAAAATTTCATTATTATATCATTCAAAATAGTTACGACCAAGAAAAGTTAGCTGGAGACATCCAAATTGAAAAGTTAATAAGGGCTTTTCCAGAATTAAATGTATGGGGGGGGGTCGGACGGCACTTATTTTTTTTACCCACAGAGCATAAAATTTAATTGTGATATATACCACCATGCATAAAATTTTAATTAGATAAAATACCACCATGCACAAAATAAAAATAGGCTAAAATCCCCTTTATAATGTTTTCTTATTGTAACGCTTCCAAAATTACTAGTCTGGACGGTTGCCTACTTTCTTTGAAGTACGCCGACGTTACACTTTTGATCTAATGCCGATATGCAAGTGATTACGTCACAAATTACCTCAGGTCGAGAATTAAATAAAGGGGCACTACAGATAACAAACGAGAGAAAAAAAACATATTAATAATTAAAGGTTAGTGTTTGTTTGTAACTAGTTGTCTTTTAAAATGTTTATTTTCAGTATACTAATTTCTTAAAAAAGAATTACTATTAAATTGATACGATCCGTAAAGAGAGTTATGCTACACATGCCTAAATTTATGCACAGAATGAACACGCTGTCCTTTTCATTAACGCCTTGTGCCAATGTCCGATGACGTCACTCTGACAGTGAAACAAACATTATTATGACACATGTTATTTACTCCCTACTATCGATAAAGGTTTAATCTAATTTGACCTCATTTCGCACACCCGATGGTAAACAATCCGGTTATGGATGCTCAAAGACAATTTCACGGTCCAATTTATGTTTTTGTACGACCGTTAAGAAATATCTGCTTTTCGCCATGATTTTTTCAGACACTGGGGTAAGAATGAGGCGTATAGGGTGTGGGGTGACATATCTGAGAATGTGGATTTTATTTTCACTGCTAACGCAATGTCCTAATTTAGATTTTTTGTCACAATAGACTATGCATTTCTTGGTGTTTCTTTTTGTGCCGAATAAATTAGTGTTTTACACTATCTGACAAACAGCGCGGATATGCATATAATTATAGCAATGCCGCCGTAGAGTTGAATCGTAGTTTTTGCGGAATTTAATAATATACATGTCTGTATATTCATATCCGTATTGGAGTATTTGTAAACATATCCGATACGTCAAATATTGATATATAATTCGTGAAATTTACTTGAGATAATTTTGTGACACGGCATCAATTTAATAAAGTAGACGAGGTTACGGCCTGCTACGAGTGTATTCCGCCACCTGATTAGCTCGTACATTTCCGTGTTAATGATTTATTCACGACTAAGAGTATGTTTCTTGTCCCTTTTCGGGAAGTCCGAAGGTAGATAATTATACTTTGTTTCAAACAAACAAATTAAATCATATGTTGTTATCGGGTGATGTAATTATATTATGGCGGTCTTAACAAAAAAGATCAATCAGTTTGAGATGAAAAAGTTAATTGAAGACAATTCCTAATATTAACATCACCAGTGTATCGAGTGTCAAACTGTGTAGTCGCGTAAAACGTTCACTTGGTCATGATGTCTGGAGGTTGTGTATTACAATCGTTACAACACGCGTGTCAGTGGCAAACATAAAGGTCAAATCAAGGTAAATTTTAAAGACCTGCAGTTTCTGCTGCGATAAAGATAAGACGCTCGCCGAAATCTAGACGCTGCGGGATGTTGACTCGGTGCGGTACATGGGGGAAGGACAATTTTATGTTTTTGTATACGACGGGAGGAAATATCTGGGCAGAAAATGTATAAAATTTCGAAAAGAAAAACGGTGTTGAAGAAAAAATTCGGTTCAGAGACGGAAATACCGGCAAGGCATAAAATTTTAATAAGCTTTTACCCCGCAAGGCATCATTTTTTTTTATGAAAACACCCACCAGGCATAAAATTTTAATTATACTGCCGTCCGACCCCCCCATACATTTAATTCTGGAAAAGCCCTAAGCAAATAATAAACAATTTGAATATAATTTGTTAAATGAACATATAAAAAAGAAATGGAACACAAAGCTGCCAAGAAAGGATTTTTTTCTGAACCTATAAGCTGTACATCTTCCCCTCAAAGAATCTTTTTTACTAGAAATAGCATTTATTAACAATTTCACTCATATTAAACTGTCAGACAATATCAACTCCTTTGTATGATCTATACATATTGCACTAGCATCATGTAGCACAGATTTCCTGAGATGTACTATGAACACTAACTATATAAATGGGCAATTATTCTCCAACATCACTGACAGTATTATTTTCATAAATTTGTATGCACTGACACTATTTGGTAGAGTTTCAAATTTTATAAAAAATATTTCATTAAATATTCCACTGATTCACAAACATTGCAGGACAAAATACAACCTTGTACTAATTAAAAAATTAATCAATTTATACATGTGTATTTTTGCAAATAAGATGGAACAAAAAAATATGGTGGTATAACAAGACAAGTGTATTAACCCGTTACTTCATATAGACGCCTTTGGACACCTCTAATATTGAAGGCTTTTGAATTATTGGGTGAATTATGTTTATATTAACTGAAAGAGTGGAAAACAGTGCAGGAAGTGTTCAGATTGCTCGTCACAAGCAATCTAAACTCTTCCTGCACTGTTTTCAAAGGCCTTCAGTGATTGGTGCGGGAAAACCCGTATCTATGGAGTAAAGGGTTATATGGTTTTCCCATACTTGCATATCTACTATGTTTTTTTCTATTTACCATCTGCTATAACAGACACAAATGTGGCAGTGTATTCCCCCCAAGAGATAGAAAATATATGGCTTGGACAGTGCAATACTGGAACACTATAACTCAACTTGTCAGCGACTTGTGTGTATGTAGTTGACGAGATCTAGACTTTCTTATGGTTCCTGTTGCCAAGTGATCCAAACAGTCCTCTGATGACCACTCGCCGTACACCGTCTTAAAAACATGCGAGAAAGTTTGCATAACAGGTGTTGAAAATGGCATTCAACCTGTTCTGTATAGACTATCTCGCAACCAAGAGGCATTGCTCTCACCAAGTACCTTGAAGGTATCAAACATTCACAGGAAATGAATATTTTCCGTAAACTAGACCTATCACTGAAGGTGATGACTACCCCCGAACGCCGCCATGGCAGAAAATGGTTAACCATTGTATGAAGTTTTATTAAATTATATCCAATAGTTTTAAAGTTATGCTCCAGACAAAAAAAATTCTTAATAAAAGAGAATGTTATGGATTGAGTTTTTTGTATTATTAATTTTTTTATGGTTTTGTTAAAATTAAAAACGGTCTTTTTAATTATTGTGCAGTGTACAAGCTTTCATGGCAATCAATAAATGTTATACTTTTTCGAGTTATGTTGAGGGACAACAATTTTATGGATAAGAAACAAACAAGAGCACTAGGAATACAATATCGAACCTGCTTTGCTCGAACTCCATGTATTCATCAACTTGGTTCTTTCATGAACTTTATTAAACTGTTATCACTGATGGCTTTAAAAGTACTGCACCAGACAAGGGAAATATATCAATGGGCAATAACTCTGTAATTAGCAAGAATATAGTTATGTTTCTTGTACACTGCACTTCCTGTCATTATATTCTACCACTGTATGAAGTTTGATGAAATTCCATCCAGTACATTAAAAGTAATGCTCCAGACAAGGGAAATATATTAAAGGGCAATAACTCTGTAATTAGCAAGAATAGAGTTATGTTTCCTGTACACTGCACTTCCTCTCATTATATTCTACCATTGTATGAAGCTTGATGAAATTCCATCCGGTACTTTTCAAGTTATGCTCCGGACAAGAAACAGACAGACCGACCTCAGGGTGACTCCAATATACCCCCTCAAAACTTCGTTTGTCGGGGGTATAAACATACAGCACTTTTGATATTCCTGAAGAATCCTTTGTTGATTGGCACAATGCAACTTGTACACAAACTTCCAACACACTGTTTTTTCTAGAGTCTTGATTACTATGGAATATATCATCATGCTCGTAGTCCACAAAGAATTTCTTGTCGCCTTTCTTCATAAATTTCAGTCATCTTGGTATATTCATTGTTAGCATCTAGCACCTTTAAAATATCAAAATGTAAACACATTTAACCTAATACTTCAATCAAGCCTGATAAAGCAAATGAACAAACCAAGACTCGAAACAAGATTGTAACTAGAGTTTGAATGTCCTCCAGCATTGTGCATCTATTAAGTAAATGTTTTAATTTTTCTTAAGACAATTTTCAGTGATAAAAATATTTCAGTTCTACAGATTAAATTTTTTTCCACCTTTTTATATATCATCCTGCCAATAAATGTCATATCAGATGCCAAACATTCCTAATCCTATATCTTGTATTTCTTTAGTAGACTGAAATCACACTATACATATATTGTTTATTAAACTGATCTTTCTCATAGAACTAGAAAATTTACAATACAAAGTAAAGAAATTATATGTTCTGGCAAATAAACTTACTAATACTGGGGCCGGAAGTTTTCCTTGGGTTTGGTTAACCAACCATTCTTCATGTAAATTGTGCAAGTTATCGATCAGTGACTGTTCAAAAGAAAAAATAAATTACAAATGTACATAGCATTACAACATCAAATTATGAAATATTCAACAGCTGTCACATGTATTGTAAGAAAGTTATTTATGAACTGTGTATTATTTCCTTGCTGAAATCAATAACAACAATATTATTAGACAAGGCCGTCCATAAAATGTGTTTGCCAAACAGCTATCCAAATTTTTTTTTGATTTCCAAAACGTTTGATTTTATGATTTCTGTTCATTTTAAACTTAAACTTCTATCCTCATTACTATACAAGTTATGTTGTTGATTGAAAATAAAATCCAAAGCTTGATAATATTCGGACAGTTTATGTATATAGTGTCCATTTTAACCCTTTACTTCATAAAGACGCCTTTGGACACCTCTAATATTGAAAGCATTAATTCACCACATATCAGCAATGGATGAATTATGATTATATTAACTGACAGAGTGGAAAACAGTGCAGGAAGTGTTCAGATTGCTCGTCACGAGCAATCTGAACTCTTCCTGCACTGTTTTCAAAGGCCTTCTGTGATTGGTGCGGGAAAACACGTAACTATGGAGTAAAGGGTTAAGTCAATACACATTTTATTTTTAGCTTAGATCGTGAACATTCATTACTTCACTAAGTTGCTCATGTTTATTTTATTTTGATGTTTTTGTCACTTGTGTTTCTAAAAATGTGACTCAAAATTTGAGGAATATGATAGAAAAAGAATCACTTCATGTAGGCAGTTTTATTTGTTTTATCTTACAATCTTTATTATTACAAGTTGAGGAGTGTATGCCCAACCTTTTCACCACACAATCAGTTTAAATAACGATAATGTATAACAACAAATATGGGAATTCATCAAATCATTAAAATTGTTGATGTTCTTTAATCGTCCATTTTAATTGTGTATCCCTTTTGGTGTAACACAAAACACATCAATAGACACTATTTGTTTGCTTTATATAAAAGGTGTGAATTCGGTAAGACATGCACCAGATATTTTTAAACTAAAATTATAACAAAGAGAAAATGTCCTGCTACACTTCTTACTCAGTTTAAGAGTTCCAGCTATTTAGGTTTGAGTTTTTTTTATAGTGATCATAAAATAGAGCTTGCCAGGACAAAACATAATTCGACTGTATATTGATCATGTACAAAATACACAATCACAGACATGATCTTAGTGTCCATGGTATTAACAGCCAAGCATGCTGCTGCAGTTCTAAGCTATTGGAATCTTAACCCAAGTTTTTTCCTCCATTGTTTTACTTACAAATGGAACTCCGGCTTCTTCTTTTCTTGAGCGTTTCTTTATTCGTTCATAACACACTTTGGGGTCTGCTCTAAGATAAACTGAAACACAATATACAGAGTTTGGTAAATATACATCAATAAAATATTTGAGTGAATTCATAGCTACCTCTCCTGCACAAATTGGCTGAGAAAAACAGACAGTGCCTATGGATGTGGGCGCTAGAGCAGCACATTATAATGCCCGAGATGTAGAAGAATGTTTTAAACATATCCAGGGTTCATGCAGATACCTAATTGATATTTCCATGATTTTAATGGTTTGATTTTGTCACCTCTGTACCGTAGTTGTAATTTGTCCATTTGCTAGTACTGATTATCAATATATTGTTTTGATAATTTCAAAATAAATTCTGTAGATATAATAATTGGTCACAAGGGGTAGAAAATTTAAATGTAAAAATATGTAACGAATCTGTTTTATGTCATGAAAATTATATTGATTTACTATAAATAGTTTTTTTATAAATAAAGGAAAATCGATTTACTTGTTAGTTGTAATAATTCTTGATTATGACTTTTTCTCCATTAAATAAAATTAGAAAAGAAATAAATTGCTTTCCTATTTTTTTTCTGGCCTAGGCATGAAGATAAAGTAAAAAGTTATGTTTATATTTTCTTACCTATAAGATCAATTCCTGTACCAGGCATATGTGTGAGATAATCAAACCATTCATTCAGCACTGCATATTCCAAACCATTGATCACATTACTGCAACACAAGACACTAGAGTAAGAATACAGCGGTGTATGATACCACTTGTCCATTCATGCTGGCAAGTTGCCGTCAAGGGAGTAAGAATTTGTAAATACTTGTCTTCAGAGAGCGAGGGCATTTGCTCTCCCCTGCATAATGTTTCCGAATCACAAAATATCTGAATCACTAGACATTTTATAAATCATGATCCATAGGCAAGAGTTGCTAGGACAGAATTAAGCAGACTGGGTAAACGTCACTGGTTGACAATGTCCAGTAATCATATTAAACAAGTCCACAAATCTGAATGTGTTTTTCCCCAAATGTTTAAATGTTTTACAGACACCCTTCTCTCCCACAAAAATGTCACCAAGGCCATTATAAATTAATTGCGAGATTATCATCCAAACGGGGAGGGGGGAGGATTTTATTTCTTATTTTCCAAATTGTTGATGTTTTTTTTAATATTTAGGTCACCCTTAATAAAGTGCTTGTTTGCCACTTCCGACTCATACCATTTAGGGGTAGTGTAGGTAAGTAATTTTACCCCCCTTTTTTCTTTGTAATCAGTCGGAGAATCTTTTTAAGGAAATGTCATGACCAAGAATATCACCAAATACACCCCCCCCTCACCCCTTGATCGGTGGGATCATTTTCGGTCGAGCCAGAAATGGCAGACAAACAATTTTTTAATTTAGGCCTTATTTATAATTTTTTTATGAAAATAAAAAGCGTTGGGGCGGCATGAAAATTAGGGGGCATGCAGGGATGATAATCTAGCAATTTATTTATTATGGCCCAACATACATTTCAAATATACAACTATGGAAATTGTAAAAATTATCATATTTTTAAATGGATGAATGAAAATTCAGTATGGACCTCATTATTTCCCGTAATACACAACCCCACTAATTAGGGATTTCCAGGGACCCTTAGGTTGGGGGTCCAGAGGGGAAACGCCCCCTTGCTGAAAATGAAAATGAATTTTAAAGACCCTCAGATTGAATTTCCTGGTAGCAAATATGATGTATTATATGATGCTGAATTTGTAATTATTACTTCTTAAGTTCCAAAATGATGACTACAGTTCCAGTTTTGTTGTAATCCACAGTTTTGAAGCGAGTAAGTGAGAGGGATGTAATTATAACTACAAACCAGAAATGTTTGCACATAATTGTTAAAAGGATATAACTTGGCTGCCAGGGCTTGCTCAATTAACATCACATTTTAGCCTGTAAGGACTATATCAGTGACAAGTCTGTTTTAATGCCATCAACATAGATGTAGGACCACGTGCAAGTTTTGTTGTAACCACAGTTTTAATACAAACCCAGAATTCATGAACAAAAATTGAAGTAACAGCCGTACAATTTCCTTAGGCGGTATGTTTGTTGTCACGATCACACAGACGCTTATTGAAAGGGAACAAAAAAATACAAGCATGCGTTTCATAAGACTCCAATATTGAATCAATTTAGTACTTCCTGTAGACGGGTTTTACCGATATTACATATAATATTGTTGATTTTATTGAGCGTCAGCCTAGACAAATAACATCCGGTTCCGGTCTAACTTCCAAAAGCAGAACGGAAAAACGACATATTACACGACGGACACGTTTGTCAAACTATGGGTCAAATTCAGGATTAATGGGTCCGATCGGCGTACGGCCCATTTGTTTTTGCGCCATATAAAATTTTAATGTGCAATTGGCACAATGGCGCGGCCTAAAGGGGTCCCTGCTAATACTGCTTTTTCTATATTTAGGGGAAATCAATTTTAGTCAAACCTGTATTAAGCAGCCAGTAAAGGGAAGGAGCAAAAGTGGCATTTTAAATGAATGGGAAATAGCAAATTTGACTGCTTAAAAGAGGGGACCACTTACACAGGTTGGACTAATTACCATTTGCTTTTGATAATTGATCAAATACATACATGTACATGAAGAACTAATTCTTCTTACAAGATCCCTTCAACAGTCACACTGAGGTTTATGCTATGTTATGTTATATCATCAAATCACAAACAAAAGAAGTAAAGTTTAATATCAAAATAAAAGTTTGAAGGTGGATGATAATGGCTACATATTTAGTTTAGACTAGTTCCATGTGGTTTACAATTGTCTGTAATGCAGTAAAGTTGAACTTACTTTTTGTAATCATTTTCAACAAAACAATGACGTGTACTGTACAGAGATCTTTCCAACATCTTCACTGGTTTATGCTGAAAATATGAGGGTTATATTATCATGAATATTGAAAATTGTTACATATATATTTCAGTGAAAACACATACTACCACCTTTAAACTCAGGGACCCACCAAAAGATTACAAGTCTACATTTGATACCGTTGATTGAAAATTCTATATTCGTCTATAAAAGATTTCTATTTTGAATTGAATTTATAGTTTTGGATTAATAAATAGGTCATCAGTGATACACCTGGATATATCATCTTATATTGATTTATTGTAAATGATCTTAGGAATAGATATGTTATGCAGCTCTAAGCAAGATATTTATTATTAAATCAATTGCACTATAAAAACATTCAGTATTCTTTTTATTGCAGATATAGAAATTTTATATTAATCCATAATATTCAAATACTTCACTCACGTGGGGTCTTGTATGCATCTGTACTCTTGTTAACTGGGCGTATATATTGAAGGAAAAACTCCATCTGGATGGGTCTTCATATAAAAGTTGCTGAAACAAAATTATTGAAACAGTGTAAGAACATAACCATTTTCTTTTAAATGGTTTAATATTGTTTTCAGATATATTTAGTCATAATATGCACATCTTATTAGCTTTGACTTACTGTAGATTTTATATAAAAGTTGGATTTATTTTCAAAATTTGCAAATAAAAAGTTATTACACAGGGGTCCCATTATAACGCAGTAGCCAGGATCCATGAAATGAAACCGTTATATACGCGGAACTGCTCTATAAATATTCCAAAGTGCACCGTGCTACATTATTTGGCAATACCATAGTCAAAGTAATGTAAACTAACACACAATAATGTGTGATAAATATTGACACCATTGTTTGTCGACATAAATCAATTAAAAGCAATGTTGTTTACAACAATATGAACTTGATATCATTTCAGTCTGAACTATCAAGGTGTAATTTATGCACAAATTTTACATGGTCACAGTTTGGAAAAATGTAATGAGCTTGCAAACATTTAACAATCTAGTCGAGATTTTAGATCAATTCCTCAATTATCAATAATTATACGATAAGTTTTAAATGAATCTGGTTGAAAATATCATTTTTAAATTTGGGAGCCATAGAAAAATCACATTATAATGGGACCAGAGTGTATTAGTAAATGATTAAGCTTATGGGGCCGAAAGTTGTGTAAACAAACAGTTTTCCAGCGCATTTTTACCTTATTAAACAAAGGCCGAAATTCGGCGGCTTCAATTCATAAATCATGTCCCCTCCATTCCTAAAATGGAATAATTTTTTAAATATTGTTCCCCTATTTCCCCTCAATCACGCCGTTTATTCCCAATTTCAAAGGTATAAGCTATATCAATTTCCTGACAAAAGGCTCGGCCTTCATAACACATAAATTACAGGGGTGTTCTTAGACGTTTTTTGAGAAGACGCCCGGTGGAATGGGTGGTCCCCCTGTTACTTGCTAGCGGTTTGGGTCCTCCACTGATATTTTTTCTTTAACAGAACTGCAAATGAGCAGTTTTAGTGACTTTGACACAGATTGTGAAGTCACTCAAATTGCCTGAAATGATACAGGTTTGCTATTTCCTAAAGCACAAACCCCTTATCCCATACCTTTTGTCTTTATTTTTTATTGCATTTTAATCTTTTATTTTCGACATTCAACTTCAGTTATACGCCCCGGCGTATAGGAGTATACCTAGGAACACCCCTGCAGTAGATTCCAAAGGTAAGACTTACCAATGCGTTATGTCCTTGTACATTGGTCCACTGATTAACAGGTTCCTTAATTGCCTGCAAAACAATTGATCGCAATTGAATGAACATTTTAAAATTTGTATCAAAAATACATATAAAATTAATTTGAAAACATAATTATGTATATATTAACTGCCAACATGTTTTACTGAAACATAAAGGGCCAGGTCTAACAAAGGCATATCTTAAATGAAATTATCATAGAGATCTAGGTGCTATAGTCACACTGGTCAGTGGTGTATTTTGACTTCAAATTCAATTTTAAAATGGCAATTCCTCAAAATTTGTAAAAAATGTGTGTATGTTGGGTACAAAATCTCCCATATTCATAGAATAGTAAAGTTAAAAAAGAAAAAATTGGGAAAGATGTAATTTGAATGTTTAGATAGCCAAACAATATTTTTAAACATTAAAGGGGAACGCAACCCTGTGTATAAAACAGGATAATATGAATAGCTATGAGTTCAGCTTTCTATTAATAGTATTATTATGCATAAATTCGAGTCCATAAAGATATATCAGCTCGTTTTGTAACGGTCATTTTCGCACATCGACTTTATGGTGGAAGTCGCCATATTGGATACCTGTGTGACGTCATAACTGCACTTCCGGTTTAAAACATAATTGATTTATACGCTACAGCAGATGTAGAAACGTGCAATTATAGTCACCGGCAAAAGTACTCGCAAGAATAATAAAATGGATTTTAGTAACGGAGAAGGACTTGTGGCCTACAACTTTGAACCAGAATTTTCAGAACCAGAGTTAAATGAATTAGAAGACGAGAGAAATAGTGAGACGGCACAGTTGTTCACACACGTGAAAGATTTTTGCAGCTGCGAAAACTGTAATGATGCTTTCGTCTGACGAAAATACGTGCTGCAGATGCAATTTCACACTATTGGAAATTTAGAAGATTTAGAATGTATCACAGAAATAATACAGAGATGTCACAGCAATGTCTTATGAAGTTTTCACCCAAAAAGATGATAACTGTTAAACAGTCACACCGATCATGAACCAGAGATCAAACCCGAAACCCATCAATCACAACTCTGACATCTTATCATGTAGCCTGACATTGATGATTGAATTTTTCAAAATAGTAAAATTACCCTTAGCTTGATAAAAAAGTAATTATTGCCGTCAGTGTTGATGTAGATCCAGGCGAGCCTGCACATTCATGCTGTACTATCAGGGTATATACTGTTTGCTACTCAGTCAATACATTATAAAAAAAACACTAATTAGACCAAGAATGGAATTTAAGGGAAAATGTTTTGTTACATATATTTACCTGTCTAAGAGAGAATAAGAAATAATATTATATCTCTTTTCTTATCGTGTTTAGCTGGTGCGGCCATTGTTGCGTACTGAGAAATGGCTGATAAAATTTTGATTTCATATCCTTTTTAGTAAATTTAGATGAAGCATGAATGAGTTGGGTTTTTTTTTGTGTGTTGTTTTACATAACTGGCACTGTCTTTTGGTTATTCAAATGGTGTTACTACCCAATTTGATATATGATGATTATCTATTCTACCAGTTCTCTGAACATATATGAATGTGTCTCCTTATAGGGAGTGTCATATGAAATATAATGTCTACAGGCATATTGCACAAAGTGTATGTTACTGTCCAGCTACTGGCACCCTGCTGAGCTTTCATAATTCACCAACACCACATTCACACCATGTGGTAATGAGAAATACCCTGCTACATTGTGCATATTGTACCCTAATAAGCGTGATCACCCCAGGTTTAATGAGCCCAGGGTTTATGACAGGATGTTATATCACATAGTATTATGTCTTATTACTAATTTAAACATTTTCAGTTAATTAGGATTTCAATATCAATGCAAACTTACAAGTAAAAAAATTATGTTATATGATTTTATGAATATTTTTCATAAATTGTATACCAGAACACTATTTTAACAGTAAAAAAAACATATATTAATGAATAAATAAAGGAACAAAGGTTTTACTTTATCTTTTTTCATTGCGAAGTAGAGTTAGTTCAAATGTCTATTCAAGAATAATGACCTAGTTGACTGTGAAAAAGCCATATATCAATAAACTAAATTGCCTATTGATTATAAAATTAATAAAATGAGTTTATGAACAATTAATGGTTGACTGAATATTTAGCATCAATTTTTGTCATCGAGGGTTTACTGTTCAGATGTTCAGTTAACCTAACCACTGTTTCCTGCAAAAGTTAACCAGTACTTGAGCACACCCAACAACCGCAAGTAACTGATAATTTTTCCACTCGAATCAGCAGTGAGAGACAAATGATATTGAGACACAATGTTGTATGTCAGTCATCACAGAGACTGTCGCCGGGTTGGGATTCGAACTCGAGACACCAGGATTGATAGTTAGACACGTAACTGACTGAGCTCATCGGGCCTGTCACAATTAATTGGCCTTAATTTTATTTTAATAACAACTTTTAGATACCATGTCGTTTTCACACCTTATGTTTTGGCATTAACCTCTTGTTTTTATTGTTAATTGGATTATCACACCTGTTCAAACAGCCTGCAATTATAATATTGTGAAAGTTTGATATATCAATTTTACAATATTTTGGAAGAGTATATAAAATTACAAATTAAATTTCAGAAATCAGCTGAGCTATATGTTATAAGCACATTTTTAAGAGCTTCCCACTGGATAATATACACTAAGTTTATATGTATGTCGCATATGGTCATCTTCGTACTGAAATCATCAGAAATTGTATCCTTGGATAGTACTACGCCAAGGCATTGGTACGCTTCATTCTACAATCTTAAGTCCTACCCCAAAGTATAAAGGCGTTTTGCGTGTGATGTCACCAGAAGCTTGACACTGAGGCAATGTGAAATCACATATTAGGAAAACTAAAAACAACACTGCCCACAAAACATATCGCATTACTCCACCCACTTATTCCGCTGGAGAAAACAATGTTTAATGGGTTAAGTCCTTCAATTCAGAATCGTTTTCACGTTTAATTGTCTACCTTCGATGTTCACTAATGCACTGTATATCTGTATATAAACTGATTACATATATTAGTGTATATACATAAGAGTTTCAGTAGAGAGCAGTCACTAACGACACAATACAATTTGCGCGATAACTAGAACGGAAGTGCAGTTATGACGTCACCGAATACCTCCATCACAAAAGAGCTACAAAATGGCGGCGCCCATAGCATTTAGGAAACGCTTGAAATCATGATATTTAATGTCATTTTTCTCATTTGATAAATTTAGTACAATTAAAATTTGTTGATTTTTGTGTTATTTACATGTCTATTTAACGATAAATAGCCATTTATATTCTGACGTGCGGTACCCTTTAAATATAAACTTATTCAGAACTTCAACAGGAAATCAATTTGACAGACGGATGCAAGAACAATCAGACAGGTGAAACACTTAAGGCTCCTTCACTTCAAATGGAGGGAAGCATAATAAAACTAACCTCAACTACTTTTGAAGATTTGAAATACTCAAGCAAGGTAGTTTTTCCACATCCAATGTTGCCTTCAATTGATACCTAAAAATAAAGATCTTTATTTAATATAAAACATTAAAACAATCATCACCTGGGTTAGGACTAAATTCGTTAAATCCTTAGCTGTCTCACAAATGCTTTGAAAGTGCATGTCGACTAGTTTATGTGATGATTGATATGACACCGTGTCACTTTCTCATTTGTCTTCTCACCACTGATGCAAGCAATAAAATTATCAGTTTCTTGTATAGATGGGTGTGTTGGTCAACCTTCCAGGATCTCAGGAATTAAGGATTTAGGTTAAATGCTGAATATTAAATAAAGTTCATATATCAATGATATGTTGAAACCAGTTTTGTCTATTTCAAGTTTGAATTTAAGTTATAAGGAGCTGTATTTTTTTTTTAATATGCAGTACAATTTTTCGCTGAGTACTTACAGTGTAATTCTTTCCTGGTTTGAGTGGTATCTGATGTTGAATATTTTCATCATTTAACACTGAAAAAGAAAATAATTGTAGAATAACTTGAATTCTTGGTTTTTAAGATCCTTGTTAAATTAGTTCCTTATATCTAAAGCCCCTAAAATATTTTCAATTTACGCAAATTTAACCTGTTATCTATTGGTTACACTTAGAACAGCACTCAGCCAATTCCACCAGTGTTCAAAATGTAAATCGCAAAGTTGTCCAAATGTCATGGTAACAAAACAACTTAAAAACAATTTTCTGTAAAGTAATAAATTTTTATTTGTATTTCAGTGGAGATGAAATGAAGATAAAAAGATTTCATTTCAAGAGAGTTTGCGAGCTATCGCCAAACGTGAGCTATCGCCAAACGTGAACGACTTGTTTTTCCTTTTTCTACAATTCATTTTTTTTTTAAATATCAACAACATAAATACCATACAATGAACTAGGCATCCGGACATAAACTAATATAAAACCTGGATTATCACCAATAAAAAAAAAATACAAAGAAAAACGATTAGATCTAGTTCCAAAGGTGTTTTAAAATGAAACTCCATGGTAAGTGAATTCTGCCATCACAAAGCTGGTTCTTTGTGAGAAAAAGAGTAATGCGCATTAATTTAAACTATCATCTCACCCAAACAGTAACAGGTTTACTTCAAATCATGAAATATTTCCAGATCTTTGATAATCCCTTTCAGTTTTGGAGGGAAACCAACAAAATTGACAAAAGTCAATAATATTTATAATGCAAGCATATCTTGTCTAGAATCTGAAAACACCTGCTCTTGCAATTGCAATGTTTAAAAAAAAAAGGGCAATAAATTTCAAATTTTGGATTTGATCACATTTTTTTTTTTAAAAAATTGTGGAAAAAAAGCCATTCAAAAACACAAAAGAGAAAAATATGCTGACTGAAGATCTTAAAAAATGTGATCAAAATAAGAATATGCACTAATTAAGTTGCATAATTATATGCAATGTATAAAGATTTCTTTCATAAAGGACCTATTATCATGCAACCAATTATGTCGGAAGTGTTGCCATCGGTATAAATAAATTATTATTATTGCACAAACATCACAAATTTTTGTTTTTTTTTTATTTATTTCTAAAATCATTATCATTCCATTGAATGAGACTCATAGAAAATATGATATTACCATTGTTAAAGTATTAAAAAATCATTAAAAAGTCAAATTGTCTTTTTCTGCAGAAAATGACATGAGATTTTTTTTTTTCAAAATCACTTTTAAATGCAATTAATTGACAAAACAAGTGCACATACCTTTAGTTGCAAGCTTCTTGAACTGATTGGAACCCAGCATTGTTTTAGGACTTGTGTGTAAACACTTTTTCCAGATTTTTTTTTTGCTGTGCTTTGTAGGGCTGTTGGCGCTAATGTGTGCATTCCCACCAAAAGATCTTGTAAATTCCGCCAAACGTATTGACCCTAAAGTGCGCGTGAATTGATTGGTTAAGAACACGAATCGCGACTCCATCTGGCGTCTTTCATTTAGTAAATAAAAGAAAAGATAATTTTCATTGTGCAAACGCGGCAAAAAAAAAGAAGTTTAGTCAGTTTGAAAAAAAAGACATGCACACACGCACAAAAAAAAACGCAGTATGTCTTAAACGACAATTTTCACACAACTATGAAGTCCTCAAAATGTAAATAAAATTGAAGAAGAATCAAATGCAACACACATCCGACGACATGAATTTTATATATAAAACCTTGATGAATAACGCAACATAATTTGTCATCGATAATATGTTAATTCACTGACGTAATTCACCATCTTCTTATCCTGCTTATGGTCGAAGAAATGAATTAACTCATAATATGCCATTGACCGGTGCAACATCTGAGCACACATCACATGGAGATTAGAGTAGTTTCCCCTGATATATTGGGAGCTCGGGAAAATCGCTCGGCCATTTCCGTTAACGTTCGCTATAGACGAATGATATCGGAAATGACTATAAACCAAGGAATTATATAGAGATACAAGTCCTTGCTATAAACATATAATTTTTTAACATTTAATATATTAATTTCATTTATTTGAGTACCCAACTATAACTTTAAATACAGTAGAAATTGCTACTGATAAAGTTCTGATAAATCAGACAAGGGACTTAGTATGAGGCCCTCCCGGGGGTTTTGGAGAACAGGGGAACATGGCCATTTATTTTCAGAGATCTGAGGAACATTGGCCATTACTTTCAGGGATCCAGGGATCAAATGCCTAATTTAAGAGATCTAGGGATATTGTCCTTAATGAAAAAAAGTACCTAATTTGATAAATTTTTCTCAGAGACATATAAACAGAGATAGGCAACTGGAGGCACAAGTTGGTGGCACATTTTGGCTTTTTCTAGTTTAGTTTGAACTTATTTATTTTACTTCGATTGTGAAACAAGTTCTTACGACTTAGACAAATCACGCTCGAAGTCTTCATGGTTATAACCAGTACTAAGCATATATGGAAAAAGTGTCTTGTGTAATGACACCACACAGTCGTGGCAAAGGATTGAAATACCTACGACCCTCCGGTCACGGGTTCGGTACTTTACCACTAGACCATGTGGCGTTTTCTAAATCATGGAAACGCACATCCTCCAGAATCAAAAAACATATTTTTGTGATTATGGTATCAAAAAGAGGAATTGAGTTGGGAGATTATTTTTTTCTTTTTTAAATTTATTAAGGAAAAGAAGAATTTTACGATTAAAGTTTTTATGTTTGATCATTTGCTCTATTTTAGCCCATTTTTGAAATAAGAAAAAACGACTTCAATATGAAAATTTCGCCACCGATGGAAAACTTACTGTTTCAACTTTCTACCTAATATTTTATTGTGTTTTGTTTAAACATACATGGTATTTGTTAAATCAAGACTACCGTTTTTTGTTTAAATTTTTTTTTTGTGAAATTTCAATATTTTTCAATTTCAATCCGTAATAATTTAAATTCAGAAAAATTGTTAATTGGAATTGGTCATCATTTTTATCAGCTTTACTTTGGCACCAAAATGGTTAAATTCAGACAAAGATTCGAAGAGTTATTATAGAAATACTAAAAGTGCCGTGGACATTATATTGCTATTAGCCTGCCAGTCTCTGTAATTAAGTCACTGATTTTATGTATAGTTTTTTATACTTGATCATAATTTACTTTTAAAATGAGATGTCGACTGCTTGAAACAGCTTTTGACAGCTTTGGAGGTTTCTTACGTGTTAGTCTGGGACCCTGCACAACTTCATCCCATAAACGTACGTACCCGAAATAAATTTTGGATGGTAATTCCGAGCAAAGACATATTAACAGTACCGATGCTTAAAGGCAGAATAGTGCAGTTGTAAATATCATCGATTTGGGTTGTAAGGACTGGTGTTCAATCCCACCCGGCATCTATTTTTTTTTAATAGATCGTGGTTTTACATACGCAGACTTTTGCCCTTCAACTCAAATTATACATAAGGACTGGTGTTCAATCCCACCCGGCATCTAATTTTTTTTAATAGATTGTGGTTTTACATACGCAGACTTTTGCCCTTCCGCTCAAATTACACATATGGACAATTGCCCTTCCATGGTGTTGCAAAGGCAGACTTTTGCCCTTCCAGTTTTATATAAATATATACGGACAAATGCCCTTCAGTCTTATCCAAACCTGGAGAACTATAGTTTGAAAAGTTAGACTAGTCATCAACCAACTTTACGGTTTATTTTCATTTTCTCTCAGTTTCACTGTCAGAACTTCTACTTTAACAATGGTCAACACCGAAGCAAATATTAATTTAGTTGATTCTTATACACTTGCCAATACAATACATAAACTGTCCTATATATTTCTATTGTATTGCTCGCACAATGTTCGTAGTCTTTTCTGATAGATAGAATCTTTATTTCCTCCATAATTGGAGAGTATATAATAACATATATACAAACTGCAGTAAATAATTACATATAAATGAACAATATACAATGATTTACAAGTGAAGAATGAACATACGATACACCTAATATGATGTCATATTGTAAGAGTATTCATAACATGATGGATTTGTTAAAATAACTAAATAAATTATGATTTTATAAAAATCAGTATAGCTTTTTAACTGTCATATAGTATACCTTACACTTATATAAGTGAAATAATAAAATAATAACATTGTACATCTATAATGAATCTTACCGAAATAAAATGCAAGACCCAGTGAAAGACTAATGACAACGATGAACCTTTTGTATCTTACCGAAACGAAATGTGAAAAATTGATCATACATTGAGTATAACAAACAGTAAACATTAGCAGTATCGATAAAAGTTACTTTAATATACTGTGAATTATCCCAATATTGAACAATAGTATATCTTCAATCTGTTCAATGTCAGATAAATATTCATTAAGTCCGGAAAGCAGTGCATAAATCTGATCTTTAGGCGTCTTTTTAATAAATGAGTTAAAGGCCTGAAGACCACAAGTCGTTATAACTGCGTCCCAAAGCTTATTTCTTTCGACAGTGTTTGCAATACAAAAATGAACAATATGTAGTACTAAATTATCTACAAGCGTATTACATTTGTAACATAGCTGTATTGCAGTTTACTTAGTAGTGACACTGCTGTAAAACAATGTGCTTTTACATACTGATTTTTCCTACTTAATTGCCATAGGAAGCAAGGCCTATTTATGCTAAACATATTCATGACATATAATGGACCTATCTTGTCACCTAACCTCATTAACATTGTATTTGAGTAATGTATTAGCACTTTTGTCTAAGAATATATTTCCATGCATACTTGGATGGTAATATTGCCGTTTTAGAATAATTAACCAAATAATTATATAGATCATACTTCGTTAATATTCTATAGATGTCAAGAATAAAACCTGATGTTTAAAAAGAATGTGTTAAAAATGAATTATAGTCAAATACCGTTTTAGGCTTTATCAAAAACACATGCAACACATATAAAGATGTCCGTTTCAAATAAAATTTTATCTACTAGCTGAAAAAAGAAACTGTGCATGTGTAAAATGTTCATGTATCACTCAATTTTATAAATTGAAACTTTACACAGGTAAGTTGTGTATCCCTCTCAGTCATTTACACTGGTCAGTGCACGAGTTGCACGGGTAGTTTGTCTGTCTGGCCAACGTCTTCGTTTTCACGTTTTTTTCGGCCAGCAGTCAATCGCAAACACATTTGTCGCCTAAACCTGTGTAAAAGCATAGTGTTCATACCTGTTAGACACAAAACCAGCATAATTTTGAAAAACGTCTTTGATACACCATGCCAAGGTTGAATGAAACTGACAGATGCCGATTGAAGCTGGTGTACGTCATAGTGACGTTGCCAGTTAATTTGGTGTGCACCGAAATACTGTAAACGCCTTGTGGAGATGGTACCAACAGTTTGGGACCACCAGAGACCAGCCTCGGTCAGGACGTCCACGTGTAACGTCTAATCGTCAGGATACGTACATCCGGGTCGTTCATCTCTGTGAACGACTCAGAACTGCTACATTGACGGCTAGAAGTATTCATGGCCTTAGAAGAAAGCATAAAATTAAGACACTAAAATGAATGACATGGGTGGGATTTGAATTTAATTTATTGATATTATATTTATTTGCATATATTATATAACGAACGAAATGATTATTTACGATCAACAAAATTAACACATGTATTCTAAAACTAATGACAACATGAATGTACACATGTACAAGTTTTTATATGCACTCACACTTTGAATCAATCATTTTGGTGAGCAGGACAACATGAAAGATTTTCTTATTTATTAGTAACTCTTCAAATAATGAAATATTACAACAACCACCAACCAGAAACCAGACATTTATTTTCATGAAATAAAACTAGTGTGTATAAAATTATATAGTTTTAATTAATTTTTATACAAATGAAACACGCTTTAAATTATTGTTCCCAGCTCGGTTATAAAAAAGTTATATTTCTTTCCGATTCATATATTCACCGGCAATAACACTGGGTTCCATAAGATTTTGCAATTTGTTAGTTAACATATTTTATTTCTAACGTTTACAATATAACAACATATTTGTGAAACACTTAGAATGAATGAATGAATGAATAGGGTTTTACGGCGTAAGAACACATTATAGGTTATTTGACACCAACAGGAAGGAAGATTCCAGGTTCACTCTACAAAAACAACAAATTAACATACAGATTTAAAAAAAAATACACCAACAAAATTAATGAATATGCAGAATGAATCTAGAATCTTGATACCTGCAGAACTGCAGTTTTAGCAAATTCTATCGTATTACTCAAATTGTCGCTTCTTACGACATGTATGAGCCACAGTGGTCCTATTCTTGCCATCACTCATATGGCTCCCTGAAACCACCCGGGGGTTGATAATTTAACCACAATAGTGAACATGACAAAAAATGATAAAATGAACACGACACCCATTCGGAGGATTCCTACCCCTCTGCAGAGATCGGCAGTGATTCTATTCTTAGCCAGAACCACACGGGCTGAAACACTAAGAATAGGATCAGAACGAAAGATTGCAATTTGTTGAAAATGGTGTACAAATATGTACGACGACGATGACACAAATACCTTGAAATAACATTACAACTGTTCAACGTTAGCGAAGCAACGCTATATAGTAAAGGTCTGCGTGTATTTATCAATCTGTAAATGAAAATTGAGTCTTGGAAAACTCCAATGTATTTATTTGATTTTGCCAGCTCTTAAACTTGTCTAAGATATTATGGTTATATAACTCCCAAGTAAGAATGGTGAAAATCAAATCATAACTACGAGTGCTAGAGTGCATATAAAATTAAATGGTATATATTTGATGATATAAAGGCCACAACTCTGACAAATATTATCCGATTTAGTCAGTTCAAAATTTTGACTGAGATATTTTGGTTATATAACTACTGTGGAAGTTTGTTGAAAATCAAATGAAAACAGAGTGCTAGACTAAGAGCGTTCAAAAAATAAAATATTTACATTTTTGACGATTCAAGGGCCACTACTCAAATATTAATTATCTGATTTGGTTAGTTTAAGAACTTGTTCAAGATATTATGTTTATATAACTACTATGTAAATTTGATGCAGATGCTAGCTTGCACACAACAACAAGAGTTGTCAGAAGACCAACAAAGCTCGCCCCTGGGTGTCTAAGTTCAAAAAGGGCCATAACTGTGCCAAAATGCAATCCAGAGTTATGGTTCTTGTCTCTGTGTGTTCCATTGATGATGGTGAACACACATGCAAAGTTTCATTCACATCCAATGAATGGTTGCATAGATATCTTAAACTTAAACACAAACGTTTAACCTGGGTGTCTTCAAACGACGCCGAAGCCGGGGTCATGACAATAGCTCTCCTTGGACTTCGTCCCGGCAAGCTGAAAAGTTCACAAATGAACAACAAACAAAGGCAATCAGAATAGTTCACATTGAGATTTGCTCAGGTGAGCTAAAATATAAAATGTAGAGCATTTCTAATGAAAAAATAACATTCAGTACAAGCTAAGTGAGTGAAATATTACTCACTGAGATTGAAGTATTGGTCTATTATACATTAAAGGGCAATATGTTATAATTAAATAAAGTTTTATTTATGCTCACACAATATTGAGTTGATCCTGACATGTACATTACATTTGAATACTTTGGAAATCTCAGATGTTCGGGTATGCTGCAAATTACAAGGGCTGGATTTCAAAGTATATACAACCTTTTCACCAAAAAAAAAAAAAGAAAACTATTTTTGGAATATACTTGGTGGGGGTGGGGTGGGAAGTTCCAAAACTCAACACCCCTCACTGGGATTGTTATCATGTAAACCTGTATTTGCTGCAATTGAACTATATGCCTTGTTTTAGAATTCAATTTTATCTAAATAAAAGATGACATCTTCATTGAGCAAAAATATATTTCATTCTTCATTGCAGTTTTTACAAATAAAAAATGCCTATAAAACATCTCCACAAATAAAACAAATCGTTGGCTCGGCGCAAAACCCCAGTAACTGACATTTATCCCAAAATGACTTTTTTCAATAATTTGGTATATAAAGGTAAGTTACACCTCCTATCAAAATATGGTGGTTGAAGTTTTTTTTTTAATGTTTTAATTTAAAAAATAGCATAATCCAGTAACTGCATTCATGATTTTTCTCAGCGCAAAACCCCAGTAACTGCACTTACTGAGTTTTTGCACTAAGTTTTTAAAGTACAATACAAAAAATCAATAATGCAAAAAGACAGTATTATCTTTGATTTTATAAATTCCTGCACTATCATTTTTTATTGACACTCCCTCTCCCTAGAAAAGAAAAAAAATATCTGGATCTGAATGACAGCAGCATGTTTTTAAATTCTATAGATATAAATGTAACAGATTTTTCTACTTCTGAAATAGAGGATGGTAGTGAGATTAGTGATAGAGGCGATGATAGTGAGATGAATTATTATAGTGGTAGTGTTGGTAAGTCTGATGATAGAGGGGATGGTAGTGAGATTGATGATAGAGGCGATGATAGTGAGATTAATTATTACAGTGGTAGTGGTGGTAAGTCTGGTGATAGAGAGGATGGTAGTGAGATTGGGGATAGAGGTGATGATAGTGAGATGAATTATTATAGTGGTAGTGTTGGTCAGTCTGGTGATAGAGGGGATGGTAGTGAGATTGATGATAGAGGCAATTGTAGTGAGATGAATTATTATAGTGGTAGTGTTGGTCAGTCTGGTAATAGAGGGGATGGTAGTGAGATTGATGATAGAGGCAATTGTAGTGAGATGAATTATTATAGTGGTAGTGGTGGTAAGTCTGGTGATAGAGAGGATGGTAGTGAGATTTGGGATAGAGGCGATGATAGTGAGATGAATTATTATAGTGGTAGTGTTGGTAAGTCTGGTGATAGAGGAGATGGCAGTGAGATTTGGGATAGAGGCGATGATAGTGAGATGAATTATTATAGTGGTAGTGTTGGTAAGTCTGGTGATAGAGGGGATGGTAGAGAGATTGGTGATAGAGGCGATGGTAGCAAGATGAATTATTATAGTGGTAGTGTTGGTTAGTCTGTTGATAGAGGGGATGGCAGTGAGATTAGTGATAGATACGATGATAGTGAGATGAATTATTATAGTGGTAGTGTTGGTAAGTCTGGTGATAGAGAGGATGGCAGTGAGATTAGTGATAGAGGCGATGGTAGTGAGATGAATTATTATAGTGGTAGTGTTTGTAAGTCTGGTGATAGAGGGGATGGTAGTGAGATTGGTGATAGAGGTGATGGTAGCGAGATAAATTATTATAGTGGTAGTGGTGACAAGTCTGGTGATACAGGGGATGGTAGTGAGATTGGTGATAGAGGCGATGATAGTGAGATGAATTTTTATAGCGATAGTGGTGACAAGTCCGGTGATACAGGGGATGGTAGTGAGATTGGGGATTGAGGCGATGGTAGTGAGATGAACTATTATAGTGGTAGTGGTGACAAGTCTGGTGATAGAAGGGATGGTAGTGAGATTTGGGATTGAGGCAATGGTAGTAAGATGAATTATTATAGTGGTAGTGATTGTAAGTCTGGTGATACAAGGGATGGTAATGAGATTTGGGATTGAGGCAATGGTAGTGAGATGAATTATTATAGTGGTAGTGGTGACAAGTCTGGTGATAGAAGGGATGGTAGTGAGATTTGGGATTGAGGCAATGGTAGTTAGATGAATTATTATAGTGGTAGTGATTGTAAGTCTGGTGATACAAGGGATGGTAATGAGATTGGGGATTGAGGCGATGGTAGTGAGATGAATTATTCTAGTGGTAGTGGTGGTAAATCTAGCGAAAGAAAGAATGGTAGTGAGATTGGTGATAGAGGTGATGATAGTGAGATGAATTATTATAGTGGTAGTGGTGGTAGGTCTGGTGAAAGAGTGGATGGTAATGAGATGAATAGTGATAGTGGTGGTAAGTCTGATGATAGAAGCGATTGCAATGAAATGAATAATGGTCGTGTTAGTAGTCTGGTGATAGAGGCGATGGTAGTACGATGAATAGTGATAGTGGTGGTAAGTCTGGTGATAGAGGCGATGGTAGTAAGATGAATAGTAATAGTGGTGGTAAGTCTGGTGATAGAGGCAATGGTAGTAAGATGAATAGTGGTAGTGGTGGTAAGTCTGGTTATAGAGGTGATGGTAGCAAGATGAATAGTGATAGTGGTGGTAAGTCTGGTGATAGATGCGTCGGTAGTAAGTTGAATAGTGAAAGTGGTGGTAAGTCTGGTGATAGAGGCGATGGTAGTAAGATGAATAGTGGTAGTGGTGGTAAGTCTGGTGATAGAAGGGATAGTAGTAAGATTAGTGACAGAGGCAATAGTAGTGAGATGAATAGTGGTAGTGTTGGTGAGTCTAGTGATAAGAGGCGATGATAGTGAGATGAATAGTGGTAGTAGGGGTAAGTGTGGTGAAAGAGGGGATGGAACTAAGATTGGTGATAGAGGCTATGGTAGTGATATGAATAGTGGTAGTGGTGGCAAGTCAGGTAAAAATGTTAGTAATAGAAGGAATTCTACTGAGATGAATAGTGAAATAAATGGTACTTGTGATAAGAGTTGTAATATAGAAATGAGTGAGAATACAGTAGATGATTATGATGACAGACCATTGATTTACTTTGCATGACCCGTTAGGAATTTAATCCCTCACACCTCTGAACTCAATAGCCCCTCTAATGAATGTCAAATGGGAAATGTCTTAAATGTAGGAAATCAAAGTAGGGGGAGAAAAAAAGAAACAGGAATCTAACTGGAAAAGAAATGTTATAAAAAATAAAAGAAACAGAGGTCTCAGCTATACAAGTCATTGTGGGGTGAATAAATATGCTAAATCAGTTAAAAAAGGTTGTTGATTGCTTTGTAAAAGAAATGTCAACTTCATATTACAGAAAAGCAAAGGGAAACTTTATTCAATGATTTCTGGGACCTTGGTAATATTGATCGCCAAAGAGACTGTATGTCTCGAACAATTCTAGAACAACCAATTCTAAATAAGACCAATAGTAAAAGGAAGGTTTCAAAGAAATACTGTTTGTTTATTAATGGTAACAAAGCAGCCAACTTGTCCGTTAATTTATTATTCATTTTTAGCATAACTGGCAAATATAGTTATAGTTACTATTAATGTTAAATGACTTCTATTGTTATTTAATTAATGAAAAACGACACGTTATTTGTAATACGATGACTCAAAGCAACACATTTTTAGATAAAACACTGCTAAAAACGAAGTTTTTGGCATTTTTTTTTTAATTACTAAAGATTACAATTGATAGATACTGCTCAAATAATGTTAAGAAATTTTTTTTTAATTGCGATATGAAGTACAGAAATAGTGTTTATAAAAGAGAAATATGAATCATTCTGTTTATGGTTTTAAAACAGTTTATAATTCCACAGAACTTTCTATTCATGCCTATTGTGAAGCTTAATAAATATCAGTGTAAGAAAAGAAATGTTTCATTTTAATATTATTTGATTTTTTAATAAAAAACTAATAAAAAAACAAAATTAATCTTATAAGAAGCAGTTACTATTAGTTATAGCAAGTCAATTGTTATGTGCATGTTTACTATGTATATTTGTATTATGGGCCAGAGGCCAGAATTACTTTTGAATAAAATAGTGTTTGAATAAATATTGTCTATTGTAAAAGTCAAATAAACTCTTTTTTTCATTAAACTAATGTTATTATACTAGTTGTACTGTTTAGTAAATCTTTGGCCATTTTAATTGTACAATATACCTTTTAGAGTAAATACTGATGTTTTGCACAAACAAATTTAAGAGCAAAAAACCAGTAAATGCACTTACTGGAGTTTTGCACAAATATATTTCAGAGCAAAAAATCAGTAAGTGCTGTTACTGGAGTTTTGCGCCGAGTCTTTCAACGCAAATTTCCAACTTAATTTTTCAGATTACTTTTAATACTTTGTTAATATTTTTTTTTATACAAGATACAAATGTGAAGAACTGTTTTTTAATGAATATGCTTAATAATAAGATTAAACTTAAGTCTTTTAACCAGTAATTGATATAATCAGTTTTTTGTCTCTCCTGAAAAGTAAGAAAAATGCAGTTACTGGGGTTTTGCGCTGAGCCAACGAAATGTCAGATCTTTGACATGGTTAATCAAGGTTAACCCTTATAATAATATACATACGAAAATCATGAAACATATTATGACTCAATCAAGCATCTCATAAATCAGGTCTTAAATTGGCAAACTTTTGAAATTAAATCTCTTGTGTCAAAATATGTAATTTTTAGTGGAGCGCATGGTCCAGTGGTACAGCATCAGCTACATGATCGGAGGGTCATAGATTCAGTCCTCTGCCACAGATGTGTGGTGTCCTTGAGCAAGACATGCTTAGTACTTCGAGCACGATTTGTATCAGTTGTAATAACTTGTTCCACCATCAGTCAAATAAAAAAGTTTAAACTTAAAAACAGAATTTGCCATAGAAAAAATTATACAAGAATTAAACACCATTTTCTATCAAAACCAGTCAATTTCATTGGTTCTTCAATACAGCAGATAATTAAAAATCACTATTCTTATCAAATACAGGCTGTCAGAGGAACAGCGGGCTCGATTATATCAATGCTGTCCTAAAACAACAGTTATATTAGGAAATAGGTACTAAATGGATACTCAGGGGTGGTAAATTAAGCTATAATTATTGAAATATGTACAATCTCAAAATCATTTAACCTGTTAAAAACCTTAAAACCAAATTCTGTCAAAATGCAACCCAGAGTTATAATTCTTGTCACTGTGTGTTCCCCTAACAATGTGAACAGACATTTGCATAGGTATCTTACCTGATAAAACACTTTAACCTGAAAAATGTAGTCCAAAAAGGGCCACAACTCTGCCAAAATGCAACCCAGAGTTATGGTTCATGTCTCTCTGTGTTCCATTGATTATGCTGAACACACATGTGAAGTAATTTTATTGTCATCCAATGAGTGGTTGCATAAATATCTTACCTAATAAAAAACTTTAATCTGAAAAATCAAGTCCAAAAAGGGCCACAACTCTGCCAAAATGCAACAAAGAGTTATGGGTCATGCCTCTGTGTGTTCCATTGTTGATGCTGAGTACACATGAAGTTTCATTCATATTGAATGAGTGGTTGCATAAGTATCTTACTTGACAAAAAATTTAACCTGAAAATTTAAGTCCAAAAAAGGCCATAACTCATCCATCTGTGTGTTCCATTGATATGATGATGCTAAACACACATTTCTGTTTTGAATCTTGAATTGTTGAGGACAAATTGCAGATCTTGAAAGGGAGCAAAATCAATCTGAAAAGTACACTTCTTTACTTACAAGATTGTTAACAAATGGAACTAATTTTTAATGCAAAACATCCTAGCATTTTAAGGATTCAGGATTTGCTGCTCTCTGATATATTATAAATATACGACACTTTGAGCAAAAGTGAGTTTGACCTATGATTATCCGTAAAGGATTCTTACCTTAGAGAATGAACAGCCCTAGGGGTAAGGAAATTATTTTACTTTGAGTGTGAAACAATTTATTACTACTCAAGACAAACCACAATCAAAGTCTTCCCCAATACTTAGCATATGCGGAAAAAGTGTTGTGTTCAAGGACACCACACATAGCCATGGCAGAGGATCGAACTCATGACCCTCCAATCATGGGTTTGATGCTTTACCACTGGACTTCACACTCCGGATCAACAATATAAGTAACAATCTGTTTACTAATATGCATAACTGCAGCGGTGGCAGATGCTCTTTCACTAGACCGCTGCTGCAGTTTATACAGAACAGTGCAGGACAATCTTAAAAGGGATAAGAAATGTTCCCCCATATAAATATTTATGAATCTTTTATATAATTGCTGACAAAAGAACGGGGTAAACCATGAATTGGCGTTAACTATGTAAAAAATATCAGAAATACCCTGTGTATTAATATCACAACAAAGCAGGGTAAGTTTATATCAATAAAATTGTACTTGGGTATAGATTACTGGCTTTGTTCAGTGGTTACTTTGCTTTTCTACCTTGCAAACTTCAACGTTTCTCCACTAGAGGGATGTTTACGGGCCCAAATCCAATAGAAACCATCGATGCCATCCAGACGTTGTTTGTTTTGTAAAACATTGGCTGTAATCTACTAGTTGTTTTCGTTAATAATACCTATGTGCTACATTAATGAAAGTGAGTCACAAAATTATGTTAATAACTTTTGGTTAAATTTTGGTTATGCCGACTTGTTGGTAAAAGTGTAGTTTTTGTTGAATCAGGTCAGTCAGACCAGAACATGTTCGAGTCTTCTTTACAATTGCAGATGCAGTGAATCGTTCGAGGAACCTTGAATAAACAAGGTTTCAGGGATGAAAATGTTTAGCCAAGTGTTGCCTTTGATCGATAGCGACTGTCCAGAACAACAAATGCACAAATCTATGCTCACTGTTGTGATCGAACTCCAGCACATCCTTTTTGTAAACGGCACATACTATCCAAGATGGCTGATGCTAAAAATACTCAAAGGTAGGTGGTTACTAACAAATGTGATTATGCAACAAACATTGTGTAAATCTTTAGACGCTTTGTTGAACTCAGCATAGGTTTAAGAAGTATCTGCACTTAATAATTTCATCCACACATGAAGTGCAACAGTTGCTATTTTATCCTCAAACAGCCAGTCGATTGAATTTTGTAAATTGGATCGGTGAAGCAATTCTTTTCTTAATTCTCTTAACTCTTTACTTCACAAGGACGTCTTTGGACACCTCTAATTAAGAAGACGTTTGAAAACAGTGTAGGACCAGTTCTGATTGCTCGTAATGAGGTCTCACACTGTTTTCTGCTCCATCAGAATAAATAGGTAAATTATACCTATTTATGGAAATTGACTATATATGGCTTTGAGTTTGGAAAAGTCCACTTAAAATACATATGAAGTAAAGGTTTAAGTAAAGTACACCAAATATAGTTCACATTAATAAGGCATTTGAAGATTTACGCAATATTTGTCACATGATCACACTTGTTAGTAACCACCTACCTTTGAGCATGTGTTTCCCATCTTGGGTGGTATGTGCAGCGTGCTGGAGCTTGATCAAGACAGAGATGTTTGAAACCATCAATCTTGATCTAATATTTCTGTAATACAGCACCTACATGTTTACATATTTTAACAGTCACACGCCTTATTAATTAAACAGACAGACGGACGGACTGACCGACGGACGTTCTCATGAATGGGTATTTAAGTGGCTTCTTTGCGTCAATCTTATTACTTGTGTGGCTAAATTTTAGATAATTTTGCCTCATAAAAGAAAAAAAAGCCACATAAATGCTGTTTTTAAGTGGCTAGAAACAGCCACGTAATTATTTTTCAACTGCTTTTCAACTGTCCATAAAAATTACTAACCCTAAACCCTAGACACTTTTAAAACTACCCATTTGTGTGCCTGGATGGACCAACAGAAACAGGCTGGCCGGTGGGCTGGTAGACAGATAATGTGAAATGAAATGAATAAAAGAAATAGAGGTTTTCTGAAATAAAGAGATAAAAATAGAGATGGAAAAATATGCATATATAACATAGAAAAAGAGTGATGAAAAATAAAAAGTGATTGAGTTTTATATCTTTCCCTCTCTCTTTATTTTTATCAGTTCAAGGTCGCTGAAAAATAAACAGCTCTTAAATGTGCTGAAATGGACAAAAGAGAATGCTTATGATTTTATTCTTAAAAACTTCACAAGATAATTTTCCGAGCTTCTTTTAGACTCTCTTTCAACAAGGCATTATGTCTTCATTTATGATCAACAGAATTATTTCAATTATTGTGCCAGGTTTGACTGGCTCAGTCGTTAATGCATATTACTGTCAATCCAGGGGTTAGAAGCTTAGATCCCTGTCCAGCCATAATCTCTGTGATGATTGTCTAAGAATTTTGTTTTGAGGCTGTGAATCTTACACCTCTGAATATGTGGGGAAGTAATCAGTGACTTGCAGAGATTGAATTTTGAATATTACATTGCAGTTGTCATATTCCCCTACACAATGTATTCAGTTGTCTTTTTCATAAATTCTAAGACACTGATAATTTTCACATATACCGATATGATTTTTAAATAGCAAAAAGAGTGTAATTTGTATCTACATGTATCTGAATAATCAATTGTAGAGTCCTCCATGGCCGAGTGGTTTAGGTGTTGTCTCAAGACCACTTACCTCTCACTGCTATGGTTGTAGGTTTGAGTTCCGCTCACTCCAAAAACTTTATGTGAGAAAGTTTGCCAGTTACTTGCGGAAGGACGGTGGTTCCACTCAGTCTGAGGTCTTCCTCCACCGTTATAACTGGATATGCCATAATTATATAAACTGAAATATGTTGAATATGGCGTCCAACACCACCCCCCAAAAAATCAATTCAAAGTAACAGTCCAAAATAATATATCACAGACAGGGCTATCCATTTTAATGAATAACAAGTGACCGATATATTATACATAATGTTAATATTGATTACAGAATTAATCAATTTCCTGAAATATCAATTTTGACTTCTGAATAAAATAAATAATGTTTGATTAACTTTATTTGATATTATTACAATTACCTCGATGTCTTTGGCGGAATAAATAGATTTCCACTCATGAGTTTTAGGACCACAGTCATGAAATTTTAAATTAACCCTCTACGACTCTCTAGACTGCCAAACTAAGATAGTTGAGTAGTTCCAAATGGTAAATATTCAAGGTACACTCTGAATAGCAGTAAAAAATCCGATTTTTGCAATAAGATGTATTTTAAATGAGATACATAAACTGTTTTAAAGTAAAAATCAAACTAAAATTGTTGTCACCTATTTCAAATATATTAAATTATGATATGGGAAGTATATTTGATGGTCCAGTCCATTCCAGTGCATGGATGATGCATTAAATTCCAAGGCAATGATTTGCTTTCTTACTGTGTCTAAGAGTAGAATCACTGCCGATCTCTGCAGAGGGGTAGGAATCCTCCAATTGGGTGTCATGTTCATTTTATGATTTTTTGTCATGTTCACTATTGTGGTTAAATTATCAACCCCTTTGTGGTTCCAGGGAGCCATGAGTGATGGCAAGAATAGGATCACTGTGGCTTATGCATGTCATAAGAAGTGACAAATTGAGTAATATGATAGAACTTGCTGAAACTCTGCAGTTCTGCAGGTATCAAGGTTCTAGGTTCATTCTGCATATTCATTTGTTGATGTATTTTTTTCAATCTGTATGTTAATTTGTTGTTTCTGTACATATAGAGTGAATCTGAAATCTTCCTTCCTGTTGGCGTCGAATAACCTATAATGTGTTGGTATGCCGTAAAACCCTATTCATTCATTCATTCATTCATTCATTCATTCATTCATTCATTCATTCTCTCTTACTGTTGACTGCTGCACTTTAGCAATTGTGGAACTGGGTGGCTGTTATTGGGTGTTTGACTCTCATAGACATAATGACCTTGGGAGCTGTGTTCCGATGAAACACTGGATTATTGATTAGTGAAACAGTGTTTAAAAGCTATGCTTAATTGTGGAACATTGTGTGGAAGTTTCTTTTATATCAAAATCAGTGGATATGGTTGGATAAATTGGGCTTTCATGTCGTAACAATACATACAAAGGTTAGATAAAAACAAAACATGTACAAAAACAACAAATTAACATCCATATTTGACAAAAATCGACATATGTATGCATAATGAATCTAAAACCTTGATACATGCAGAACTACAGAGTGTCAGCAAATTCTATCAAATACTCAATAATGCTTCTAATGCCATGCATGAGCTCTAGAGGTCCTGTTATTGTCATCATTATTGATACCTTGGAATCACACAGGGGTACCATACATATGAACAAAATATAATGAAACAGACACGACACCCAATTGTTATCTGCAAATTGCACAAGAAGCTCTGGATACTATTGTATTCATTGAGCCTAAACTATGCATGTGACTGAAAACACAGAATCTAATGATAATGTAACAGTATCTTTGTTAGAAAACTTAATATAAATAATGATATTTTAGATAATACAAATTTGCTTCATTTGGAAGAAAACCAAGTTAATTTATTAAACTTTGTATATGGGGGCTTTATAGGAGTCACGCTCGTCTGTCGGTAGGTCCGTCAATGGGAAAGTTTTGTGATTGCTGTTTCTCAGCAACCATTGGCTGGAATTCAATAAAACTTCACAAGGGCAACTGGTACCAAGCCTAGTTGTGCATATTGCCGGCATATTGTGCGAGAACAATTTTCAATGAGTTATGGCCCTTTGGATTTTTCATACATGTCCATCTGTGGACAATTTTTGTGATCGCTATTTCCCAGAAACCATTGGTCGGAATCCAATTAAACTTCACAAGGGTGACTGGTACCAAGCCTAATTGTGCATATTGTCGGCATGTTGTGCAAGAGTAATTTGTTAATGAGTTATGTCTCTTTGAATTTTCATACATGTCTGTCTGCGGAAAATTTTTGTGATAGGTATTGGCTGGAATTTAATGAAACTTCACAAGAGTAACTTGTACCAAGCCTAGTTATGCATATTGTCAGCAGGTTGCACCAAAAAAAAAATTTCAATGAGTTATGGCCTTTTGAACTTAAACATATTTTTTATGGTCACTATTTCTCAGCAACCATAGGCTGGAATTCAATGAAACTTCAAAAGAGTGACAGGTACAAAGCTTTGTTGTGTATATCGTCAGCATGTTGAGCACGATTTATTTTTCAATGAGAAGGGGCAGAGTAGGTGAAGGCAGTGCGACGGGTGTTAGTAATAATAGTAAGGAAGGTGGTGGCAGTATTGTTGGTTGTGATGGTACATTAGTAGTGAGGGCAGAGTAGGTGGTGGGATTGTGATAGGTGTGTCAGTGATATGATAGGTGTGTCATTGACAATAGTAGGAAAGTTGGCGGCAGTATTGTGGGTTGTGATGGTACATTAGTTGTGAGGGCAGTGAAGGTGAAGACAGTGTGATAGTGAGTCAGTGAATAATAGGGAAGGTCGTGGCAGTATTTTGGGTTATGATGATACATTAGGAGTGAGTGCAGGGTAGGTGAAGGCAGTATGATATGTGTTTGTGACAATAGTAGGAAAGTTGGCGGCAGTATTGTGGGTTGTGATGGTACATTAGTTGTGAGGGCAGTGAAGGTGAAGACAGTGTGATAGTGAGTCAGTGAATAATAGGGAAGGTCGTGGCAGTATTTTGGGTTATGATGATACATTAGGAGTGAGTGCAGGGTAGGTGAAGGCAGTATGATATGTGTTTGTGACAATAGTAGGAAAGGTGGCGGCAGTATTGTGGGTTATGATGGTACAGTAAGAGTGAGTGCAGGGTAGGTGAAGGCATTGTGATAGGTGTGTTAGTGATAATAGTAGGGAAGGTGGTGGCAGTATTGTGGGTTGTGATGGTACATCAGTAGTGAAGGCAGGGTAGGTGGTGGCAGTGTGATAGGTGTGTCAGTGATATGATAGGTGTGTCATTGACAATAGTAGGAAAGTTGGCGGCAGTATTGTGGGTTGTGATGGTACATTAGTTGTGAGGGCAGTGAAGGTGAAGACAGTGTGATAGTGAGTCAGTGAATAATAGGGAAGGTCGTGGCAGTATTTTGGGTTATGATGATACATTAGGAGTGAGTGCAGGGTAGGTGAAGGCAGTATGATATGTGTTTGTGACAATAGTAGGAAAGGTGGCGGCAGTATTGTGGGTTGTGATGGTACATTAGTTGTGAGGGCAGTGAAGGTGAAGACAGTGTGATAGTGAGTCAGTGAATAATAGGGAAGGTCGTGGCAGTATTTTGGGTTATGATGATACATTAGGAGTGAGTGCAGGGTAGGTGAAGGCAGTATGATATGTGTTTGTGACAATAGTAGGAAAGTTGGCGGCAGTATTGTGGGTTGTGATGGTACATTAGTTGTGAGGGCAGTGAAGGTGAAGACAGTGTGATAGTGAGTCAGTGAATAATAGGGAAGGTCGTGGCAGTATTTTGGGTTATGATGATACATTAGGAGTGAGTGCAGGGTAGGTGAAGGCAGTATGATATGTGTTTGTGACAATAGTAGGAAAGGTGGCGGCAGTATTGTGGGTTATGATGGTACAGTAAGAGTGAGTGCAGGGTAGGTGAAGGCATTGTGATAGGTGTGTTAGTGATAATAGTAGGGAAGGTGGTGGCAGTATTGTGGGTTGTGATGGTACATCAGTAGTGAAGGCAGGGTAGGTGGTGGCAGTGTGATAGGTGTGTCAGTGATATGATAGGTGTGTCATTGACAATAGTAGGAAAGTTGGCGGCAGTATTGTGGGTTGTGATGGTACATTAGTTGTGAGGGTAGTGAAGGTGAAGACAGTGTGATAGTGAGTCAGTGAATAATAGGGAAGGTCTTGGCAGTATTTTGGGTTATGATGATACATTAGGAGTGAGTGCAGGGTAGGTGAAGGCAGTATGATATGTGTTAGTGACAATAGTAGGAAAGGTGGCGGCAGTATTGTGGGTTATGATGGTACAGTAAGAGTGAGTGCAGGGTAGGTGAAGGCAGTATGATATGTGTTTGTGACAATAGTAGGAAAGGTGGCGGCAGTATTGTAGGTTGTGATGGTACATCAGTAGTGAAGGCAGGGTAGGTGGTGGCAGTGTGATAGGTGTGTCAGTGATATGATAGGTGTGTCATTGACAATAGTAGGAAAGTTGGCGGCAGTATTGTGGGTTGTGATGGTACATTAGTTGTGAGGGCAGTGAAGGTGAAGACAGTGTGATAGTGAGTCAGTGAATAATAGGGAAGGTCGTGGCAGTATTTTGGGTTATAATGATACATTAAGAGTGAGTGCAGGTTAGGTGAAGGCAGTATGATATGTGTTTGTGACAATAGTAGGAAAGGTGGCGGCAGTATTGTGGGTTGTGATGGTACATCAGTAGTGAAGGCAGGGTAGGTGGTGGCAGTGTGATAGGTGTGTCAGTGATATGATAGGTGTGTCATTGGCAATAGTAGGAAAGTTGGCGGCAGTATTGTGGGTTGTGATGGTACATTAGTTGTGAGGGCAGTGAAGGTGAAGACAGTGTGATAGTGAGTCAGTGAATAATAGGGAAGGTCGTGGCAGTATTTTGGGTTATGATGATACATTAAGAGTGAGTGCAGGGTAGGTGAAGGCAGTATGATATGTGTTAGTGACAATAGTAGGAAAGGTGGCGGCAGTATTGTGGGTTATGATGGTACAGTAAGAGTGAGTGCAGGGTAGGTGAAGGCATTGTGATAGGTGTGTTAGTGATAATAGTAGGGAAGGTGGTGACAGTATTGTGGGTAATGATGGTTCATAAATAGTGAGGGCAAGGTGGGTGGTGACAGTGTGCTAGGTGTGTCAGTGATAATTGTGTTAGTAATAATAGAAGGGATTGTGGAGGCAGTATTGTGGGTTATGATGGTACAGTAAGAGTGAGTGCAGGGTAGGTGAAGACAGTGTGATAGTGAGTCAGTGATAATAGTAGGGAGGGTGGTGACAGTATTGTGGGTAATGATGGTTCATAAATAGTGAGGGCAAGGTGGGTGGTGACAGTGTGCTAGGTGTGTCAGTGATAATTGTGTTAGTAATAATAGAAGGGATTGTGGAGGCAGTATTGTGGGTTATGATGGTACAGTAAGAGTGAGTGCAGGGTAGGTGAAGACAGTGTGATAGTGAGTCAGTGATAATAGTAGGGAGGGTGGTGACAGTATTGTGGGTAATGATGGTTCATAAATAGTGAGGGCAAGGTGGGTGGTGACAGTGTGCTAGGTGTGTCAGTGATAATTGTGTTAGTAATAATAGAAGGGATTGTGGAGGCAGTATTGTGGGTTATGCTGGTAAATTAGTAGTGAGGGCAGGGTAGGTGGAGGCAGTTTGATAGGTATGTCAGTGATAATAGTTGGGTAGGTGGTGGTGGTGTTGTGGGTTGTGATGGTACATTAGTAGTGAGAGCAAGGAAGGTGATGGCAGTGTGATAGGTGTGTTGGTGATAATAGTAAGGAAGATGGTGGCAGTATTGTGGGTTGTGATGGTACATTATTAATGAGTGCAAGGAAGGTGGTGGCAGTATGATATGTGACAGTGATAATTGTAGGGAAGGTGGTGACAGTATTGTGGGTTGTGATGGTACATTGGTAGTGAGGGCAAGGTAGGTGAAGGCAGAGTGATATGTGTGTCAAAGATAATGGTAGGGAATGTGATGGCGGTATTGTGGGTTGTGATAGTACATTAGTAGTTAGGGCAAGGTAGATGACGGCAGAGTGATAGGTGTGTCAATGATAATGGTAGGGAATGTGATGGCGATATTCGGGGTTATGATGGTCTATTAGTACTGATGACAGTGTAGGTGGTGGTTGTGTGGTAGGTGTATCAGTGATAATATTAGGGAAAGTGGTGGCAGTATTGCGAGTGGTATATTAGTAGTGAAGGCAAGGTAGGTAGTGGCAGTGTAAAAGGTGTGTCAAATGATGGCAGAGAAGATGGTGACAGTATTTCGGGTTGATATCGACCATTTGTATTGTGGGCAAGGTAGGTGAAAGCTGTGTGATATGTGTATCAGTGATAATAGTAGGGAAGGTGGTGGCAGTATTGTGGGTTGTAATGGTACTTTAGTAGTGAGGGCATGGTAGGAGGTAGTAGAATTTTGGTACATTAGCAGTGATTTCAGGATAGGTGGTGGTAGTGTGATAGGCCAGTCAGTGATTTTAATAAGGAAGGTGGTAGCAGTATTATGGGTTGTGATGGTACATTAGTAGTGAGGGCAGGGTAGGTGGTGGTAGTGTGATAGATGTGTCAGTGATAATACTAGGGAAGGTTGTGGCATCATTGTGGGTTATTATGGTACATAAGTAGTGATAGCACAGCAGGTGGCGGCAGTGTGATAGTTGTGTCAGTGATAATATTAGTGAAGGTGCTGGTAGTATTGTGGGTTGTGATGGTACATTAGTAGTGAGGGCATGGTAGGAGGTGGCAGTATTGTGGGTTGTGATGGCCCATGAGTAGTGAGGGCAGTGAAGGTGAAGGCAGTGTGATAGTGTGTCAGTGATAATAGTGAGGAAGGTGGTAGCAGTATTGTGGGTTATAATGGTACATAAGTAGTGAGAGCAGGGTAGGTGAAGGCACTGTGATAGGTGTATTGCTGATGATAGTAGGGAAGGTGATGGCAGTATTGTGACTTATGATGGTAGATTGGTAGTGAGGGCAAGGTAGGTGAAGGCACTGTGATAGGTGTGTCAGTGATAATAGTAGGCAATGTGGTGGTAGTATTGTGGGTTATAATGGTACATTATTAGTAAGGGCAGGGTAGGTGAAGGCACTGTGATAGGTATATCAGTGTTAATAGTAGCGAAAGTGCTGGCAGTACTGAGGGTTGTGATGGTACATTTGTAGTGAGAGCAAGGAAGGTGATGGCAGTGTGATAGGTGTGTTGGTGATAATAGTAAGGAAGATGGTGGCGGCAGTATTATGTGTTGTGACGGTACATTAGTAGTGAGTGCAAGGAAGGTGGTGGCAGTGTGATACGTGTCTGATAATTGTAGGGAAAGTGGTGGCAGTATTGTGGGTTGTGATAATACATTGGTAGTGAGGGCAAGGTAGATGACGGCAGAGTGATAGGTGTGTCAATGGTAACGGTAGGGAATGTGATGGCGGTATTGGGGGTTATGATGGTACATTAGTACTGATGACAGTGTAGGTGGTGGTTGTGTGGTAGGTGTATCAGTGATAATATTAGGTAAAGTGGTGGCAGTATTGTGAGTTGTAATAGTACATTAGTAGTGAGGGCAAGGTAGGTAGTGGCAGTGTGATAGGTGTGTTAGTGATGATAGCAGAAAAGATGGTGACACTATTTCGGATTGATATCAACCATTTGTATTGTGGGCAAGGTACGTGAAAGCCATGTGATATGTGTGTCAGTGATAATAGTAGGAAATGTGGTGGCAGTATTATGGGTTGTGATAGTAAATTAGTAGTGAGGGCATGGTAGGTGAAGGCAGTGTGATAAGTGTGTCAGTGATAATAGTAGGGAAGGTGGTGGCAGTATCGTGGGTTGTAATGGTACTTTAGTAGTGAGGGCATGGTAGGAGGTAGTATAATTTTGGTACATTAGTAGTGATTGCAGGATAGGTGGTGGTTGTGTGATAGGCCAGTCAGTGATTTTAATAAGGAAGGTGGTAGCAGTATTATGGGTTGTGATGGTACATTAGTAGTGAGGGCAGAGTAGGTGGTGGCAGTGTGATAGATGTGTCAGTGATAATAATAGGGAAGGTTTTGGCATCATTGTTGGTTATGATGGTACATAAGTAGTGATAGCACAGCAGGTGGCGGCAGTATGATAGTTGTGTCAGTGATAATATTAGTGAAGGTGCTGGTAGTATTGTAGGTTGTGATGGTACATTAGTAGTGAGGGAATGGTAGGAGGTGGCAGTATTGTGGGTTGTGATGGCCCATGAGTTGTGAGGGCAGGGTAGTTGGTGGTATTGTGATAGGTCTGTCAGAGATAATAGTAGGGTAGGTGGTGACAGTATTATGGGTTGTGATGGTACAATAGTAATGAGGGCTGGGTTGGTAAAGGCAGTGTGATAGGTGTGTCAGTGATAGAAAGGAAGGTAACGGCAGTATTGTGAGTTATGATGGAACATTAGTAGTGAAGGCTGGGTAGGTGAAGGCTGTGTGATAGGTGTGTCAGTGATTACAGTAGGGAAGGTGGTGGCAGTATTTTTGGTTATTATGGTACCTTAGTAATGAAGGCAAGGTAGATGGTGGCAGTGTGATAGGTGTGTCAGTGACAATAGTAGGAAAGTTGGTGGCAGTACTGTGGGTTGTGATGGTACATTAGTAGTGAGGGCAGTGAATGTGACGGCAGTGTGATAGTGTGTCAGTGATAATAGTGAGGAAGGTGGTAGCAGTATTGTGGGTTTTAATGGTACATTAGTAGTGAGAGCAGGGTAGGTGAAGGCACTGTGATAGGTGTATCTCTGATGATAGTAGGGAAGGTGATGGCAGTATTGTGACTTGTGATGGTAGATTGGTAGTGAGGGCAAGGAAGGTGAAGGCACTGTGATAGGTGTGTCAGTGATAATAGTAAGGAATGTGGTGATAGTATTGTGGGTTATAATGGTACATTATTAGCGAGGGCAGGGTAGGTGAAGGCACTGTGATAGGTGTATCAGTGTTAATAGTAGCGTAAGTGCTGGCAGTATTGTTGGTTGTGATGATACATTAGTGGTGAGGTCATGGTAGGGGGTGGCAATGTGATAGGTGTGTCAGTGACAATAGAAGGTAATTGCAGTATTGTAATTTGTAATGGTACATTAGTTTTGAGGGCATGATAGGTAAAGGTAATGTGATAGGTGTGTCAGTGATAATAGTAGGGAAGGTGGTGGCAGTATTGTGGGTTATAATGATACAGTAGTAGTGATGGCAGGGTAAGTGAAGGCACTGTGATAGGTGTACCAGTGATAGTAGTAGGGAAGCAGGCAGCAGTTTTGTGAGTTATGATGGTACATTAGTAGTGAGGGAAAGATAGGTGGCGGCAGTGTGATAGCTGTGCCAGTGATAATAATAAGGAAGGCGGAGGCAGTTTTGTGGGTTGTGATGGTACAATAGTAGTGAGGGCAAGATAGGTGGTGGCAGTGTAATAGTTGTGTCAGTGATAATAGTAAGGAAGGTGATGGCAGTATTGTGGGTTGTGATGGTACATTAGAAGTTAGTACAGGGTAGGTGAAGGCAGTGTGATAGGTGTGTCAGTAAAAATAGTAAGGAAAGTGTTGGCAGTATTGTGGGTTGTTATGGTACATTAATATTGAGGGCAGGGTAGGTGGTGGCAGTGGGATAGGTGTGTCAGTGCTAATAGTAGGGAAGGTGGTGTCAGTATTGTGAGTTATGAAGGTACATTAGTTATGAGGGCAGGGTATGTGGTGGTACTGTGACACAACGTCAGTGATAATAGTTTTGAACTTGGTGGCAGTTTTGTGGATTACGATGGGACATTAGTAGTAATGGCAAGGTAGGTGGTGGCAGTGTTATAGGTGTGTCAGTGACAATGGTAAGGTAAATAGTGACAGTATTGTGGGTTCTGATGGTACATTATTAGTGAGGGCAGCGTAGGTGAAGGAAGTGTGAAAGGTGTGTCAGTGATAATAGAAGAGAAGGTGATGGCAGTATTGTGGGATATGATGGTACATTAGTAGTGAGGGAGCAGTACGTTAAGGTAGTGTGATAGGTGTGTCAGTGATAATAATAGGGAACATAGCGGCAGTATTGCGGATTACATTAGAACATTAGTAGTGACGGCAGGGTAGGTGTTGGCAGTGTGATAGGTCTTTCAGTGATAATGTAAGGGTAGATGGTGACAGTATTGCGGGTTCTGATGGTACATTAGTAGTGAGGACAGTGTAGGTGAAGGTAGTGTGAAAGGTGTGTCAGTGATAATAGAAGAGAAGGTGGCGGCAGTATTGTGGGTTATGATAGTACTTTAGTAGTGAGGGCATGGTACATGACAGTAGTGTGATAGCTGTGTCTTTGATAATAGTAGGGAAGGTGGTGGCAGTATTGTGCATTGTGATGGTACATTAGTAATGAGGGCAAGGCAGTTGGTGGCAGTGTGATAGGTGTGTCAGTGATAATAGTAGGGAAGGTGGTGGCAGTAATGTGGGTTCTGATGGTATATTAGTAGTGAGGGCAGCATAGGTCAAGGCAGTGTTCAAGGTGTGTCAATGATAATAGTAGGAAAGGTGATGGCAGTATTGTGGATAAGGATGGTACATTAGTAGTGAGGGCAATGAAGATGAAGCCAGTGTGATAGGTGTGTCAGTGATAATAGTAGGGAAGGTGGTGGCAGTATTGTTGGTCAGGATAGTACATTAGTAGTGAAGGCAAGGTAGATGAAGGCAGTATGAAAGCTGTGTTAGTGATAATAGTAGGGAATGTGGTGGCAGTATTGTGGTTTGTGATGGTACATTAGTAGTGAGGGCAGGGTAAGTAAAGGCAGTGTGATAGGTGTGTCAGTGATAATACTACGGAAGGTGGGGGCAGTATTGTGGGTTGTGATGGTACATTATTAGTGATGGCAGGGTAGGTGGTGGTTCTGTGATAGGTGTGTCAGTAATAATTATAGGGAAAGTGGTGGCATTATTTTGGGTTATGTTGGTGCATTAGTAGTGAGAGCAGGGTAGGTGGTGGAAGTGTGATAGGCGTGTCAGTGATAATAGTAGAGATGGTGTTAGCATTATTGTGAGTTATAATGGTACATAAGTAATGAAGGCAGGGTACGTGATGGCAGTGTTATAGGTGTGTCAGTGATAATAGAAGGAGAGGTGGCAACATTATTGTGGGTTATGATGGTACATTAGTAGTGAAGGCAGGGTTAGAGAAGGCAGTATGATAGGTGTGTCAGTGATAACAAAAGGGAAAGTGAATGCAGTATTGTCGGTTGTGATGGTACATTAGTAGTGAGGGCAGGGTAGGTTGTGATAGTGTGATAGCTGTGTCAGTGATAACAGTAGATAAGGTGGTGGCAGTATTTTGCGTTGTGATGGTACATTAGTATAGAAATGAGGGCAGGGTAGGCGAAGGCAGTATGACAGTTGTGTCAGTGATAAAAGTAGGAAAGGTGGTGGCAGTATTGTGGTTTATGATGGTACATTAGTAGTGAAGGCAGGGTTAGAGAAGGCAGTGTAATAGGTGTCAGTGATAATAGAAGGGAAAGTGGTGGCATTATTGTGGGTTATGATGGTACATTAGTAGTGAGGGCAGGGTAGGTTGTGACAGTGTGATAGCTTTGTCAGTGATAATAGTAGGGAAAGTTGTGGCATTATTGTTGGTTGTGATGGTACAAGGTAGGTGGTGGCAGTGTTATATATATATCAGTGATAACAGAAGGGAACCTAGTGGCAATATTGTGGTATATGATGGTACATTAGTAGTGAAGGCATGGTAGGTGGTGACAGTGTGATAGGTGTGTCAGTGATAACAGTAGATAAGGAGGTGGCAGTATTTTGCGTTGTGGTGGTACATTAGTAGTGAAGGCAGGGTAGGTGAAGGCAGTTTGATAGTTGTGTCAGTGATAAAAGTAGCAAAGGTGATGGCAGTATTGTGGTTTATGGTGTTACATTAGTAATGAGGGCAGGTCAGGTGGTGGCAGTGTGATAGGTGTGTCAGTTATAATAGTAGGGAAGGTGGTGGCATTATTGTGGGTTGTGTTGGTACATTAGTATTGAGGGCATGGTAGGGGGTGGCAGTGTGCTAGGTGTATCAGTGATAATAGTAGGGAAGCAGGCAGCAGTTTTGTGTGTTATGATGGTACATTAATAGTGAGGGCAAGATAGGTGGTGGCAGTGTGATAGGTGTGTCAGTAATAATAATAAGAACGGCAGTGGCAGTATTGATGGTGGTGATGGTACAATAGTAGTGATGGCAAGATAGATGATGTCAGTGTGATAGGTTTATCAGTGATAACAGAAGGGAAAGTGGCGGCAGTATTGTGGGTTATGATGGTAAATAAGTAGTGAGGGCAAGGTAGGTAGTGGCAGTGTGATAGGTGCGTCATTGATAATAGTAGTGAAGGTGGTGGCAGAATTGAGGGTTTTGATTGTATATTAGTAGTGAAGGCAGGGTAAGAGAAGGCAGTGTGATAGGTGTGTTAGTGATAATAGCAGGGAAGGTGGCGGCAGTATTGTGGGTTGTGATGGTACATTAGTAGTGAGGGCAGGGTAGGTTGTGACAGTGTGATAGGTGTGTCAGTGATAACAGAAGGGAAGGCGGTGGCAGTATTGTTGGTTGTGATGGTAGAATAGTAGTGAGGGCAAGATATGTGGTGTCAGTGTGATAGGTTTGTCAGTGATAATAGCAAGGAAGGTGGTGGCAGTATTGTGGGTTGTGATGGTATATTAGTAGTTAGGGCAGGGTAGATGGTGGCAGTGTCATAGGTGTGTCAGTGATAATAGAAGGGTAAGCGGCAGCAGATATTTTTGTTATGACGGTACATTGGTAGTGAGGTCATGGCAGGTGGTGGTAGTGTGATAGGTGTGTCAGTGATAATAGTAGGTCAGGTGGTGGCAGTATTATGGGTTGTGATGGTTCAATAGTAGTGAGGGCAGGGTTGGTAAAGGCAGTGTGATAGGTGTATCAGTGATAATAGTAGGGAAGGTGGTGGCAGTATTGTGGGTTGTGATGGTACATTAGTACTGATGGCAGTGTAGGTTAGGTTATGTGGTATGTGTATCAGTGATAATATTAGGTAAAGTGGTGGCAGTTTTTTGAGTTGTGATGGCCCATTGGTATTGAGGATGGTACACTAGTAGTTAGAGCAAGGTAGGTGAAGGCAGTATGAAAGGTGTGTCAGTGATAATAGTAGATAATGTGGTGGCAGTGTTGTGGGTTGTGGTGGTACATTAGTAGTGAGGGCAGGGTAGGTGAATGCAGTGTGATAGGTGTATCAGTGATAATACTATGGAAGGTGGTATTGTGGATTGTGATGGTGCATTAGTAGTGATGGCAGAGTATGTGGTGGTTGTGTGATAGGTGTGTCAGTGATAATATTAGGAAAGGTGGTGGCAGTGTTGTGTGATGTGATGGTACATTAATAATGAAGGCAATGTAGGTGAAGGCAGTGTGATAGGTGTGTCAATGATAATAGTAGGGAAGATGCTGGCAGTAATTTCGGTTGTGATGGTATATTAGTAGTGAGGGAAGGGAAGGTGGTGGCAGTGTGATAGGTGTATCAGTGAAAATAGAAGTGAAGTTGGTGGCAGTATTGTGGATTTTGATAATACATTAGTAGTGAGTGTATGGTAGATGGTGGCAGTGTGATTTGTGTGTCAGTGACAAGAGTAGGGAAGGTGGTTGCAGTATTGTGGGTTATGATGATACATGAGTAGTGAAGGCAAGGTAGGTGAAGGAAATGTGATAGGTGTATCAGTTATAATAGTAGGAGAGGTGGTGGCAGTATTGTATGTTGTTATGGTACATTAGTAGTGATGACAGTTTAGGTGGCAGAAGTGTAATAGGTTTGTCAAAGATAATAGTAGGGAAGGTGGTGACAGTATTGTTGGTTATGATGTTACATAAATAGTGAGGGGAAGGTAGATGGTGCCAGTATGATAGGTGTGTCAGTGATAATAATAGGGCTGGTGGCAGTAGTATTGTAGGTTATGATGGTACTTTAGTACTGAAGGAAAGGTAGGTGGTGACAGTGTGATAGGTGTTTAAGTGATAATAGTAGGAAAGGAAGGTGACAGCAGTATTATACATTATGGTGGTACATTAGTAGTGAGGGCATGGTAAGTGTGTCCATGACAATAGTTGGGAATGTGGTGGCAGTACTGAGTGTTGTAATGATACATTAGTAGTGAGGGCAAGGTAGATGAAGGCAGTGTTATTGGTGTGTCAGTGATAACAGTAGGGAATGTGGTGGCAGTATTATGGGTTGTGATGGTTCATTAGTAGTGAAGGCAGTGTAGGTGAAGGCAGTGTGATATATGTGTCAGTGATAATTGTAGAGAAGATGGTGGCAGTATAATCAGTATAATGATGGTACAATAATAGTGAGGGCAGGGAAGGTGAAGGTAGTGTTATAGGTGGGTCAATGATAACAGAAGGGAAAGTTCTGGCAGTATTGTGGGTTGTGATGGTATATTAGTAGTGAGGGTAGGGTAGGTGTTGGCAGTGTGATAGGTGTGTCAATGATAATAGTAAGGATTGTGGTGGCAGTATTGTGGGTTATGATGGTATATTAGAAGTGAGGGCAATGTAGGTGGTGGCAGTGTAATAGGTGTGTCAGTGATAACAGTAGGGAAGGTGGGGGGCAGTAATGTTGGTTATAATGGTACATTAGTAGTGATGGACAAACAGGTGGTGGCAGTGTGATAGGCATGTCAGTAATAATAGATTGAAAGGTGGCAGCAATATTATGGGTTGTGATGGTACACTAGTAGTGAGGGCAAGGTAGGTGAAGGCCGTGTGAAAGGTGTGTCAGTGATTATAGTAGGGAACGTGGTGGCAGTATTATGGGTTGTGGTGGTATATTAGTATTGAGGGAGCAGTACGTGAAGGTAGTTTGATAGGTGTGTCATTGATAATAGTAGGAAAGATGCTGGCAATATTGTGGGTTGTGATGGTAGTGATGGCAGGGTATGCGGTGGTTGTGTGATAGATGTGTCAGTGATAATAGTAGGGAAGGTGGTGGCAGTATTGTGGGTTGTGATGGTACATTAGTAGTGAGGGCAAAGTAAGTGAAGGCAGTGTGATAAGTTTGTCAGTGATAATAGTCGGGAAGATTGCGGCGGTATTGTGGGTATTGATGGTACATTTGTCATTAGGGCAGAAGTGGAGAAGGCAGTGTGACAGATGTGTCAATGATAACAGAAGGGAAGGTGGGAGGCAGTATTGTGGGTTATAATGGTACATTAGTAGTGATGGACAAATAGGTTGTGGCAGTGTGATAGGCTTGTCAGTAATAATAGATGGAAAGGAGGCAGCAGTATTGTGGGTTGTGATGGTACACTAGTAGTGAGGGCAAGGTAGGTGAAGGCTGTGTGATAGGTGTGTCAGTGAAAATAGTAGGGAATGTGGTGGCAGTATTATGGGTTGTGATGGTACATTAGTAGTGAGGGTAGGGTAGGTAAAGGCAGTGTGATAGGTTTGTCATTGATAATAGTAGGGAAGGTAATGGCAGTATTATGGGTTGTAATGGTAGTGATGACAGGGTATGCGGTGGTTGTGTGATAGGTGTGTCAGTGATAATATTAGGGAAGGTGGTGGCAATATTGTGGGTTGTGATGGTACATTTGTTGTTAGGGCAGAGGAGGAGAAGGCAGTGTGACCGGTGTGTCAATGATAACAGTAGGGAAGGTAGGGGTTGTATTGTGGGTTATAATGGTAAATAAATAGTGATGGACAAATAGGTGGTGGCAGTGTGAAAGATGTGTCAGTAATAATAGTAAAAAATGTGGTGGCAGTTTTGTGGGTTGTGATGGTACATTAGTAGTGAGGACAGGGTAGGTGAATGGAGTGTATTAGGTGTGTCAGTGATATAAGTAGTGAAGGTTGTGGCAATATTTTAGGTAATGATGGTTCATTAGTAGTAAAGAAAAGGTTTAGTGTGATTGTAAGATAGGTGTGTCAGTGATAATAATAAGGAAGGTTGTGGCAATAATGTGGGTTGTGATGATACATTGGTAGTGAGGGCAAGTAGGTGGTGGCAGTGTGACAGGTGTGTCAGTGATAATAGTAGGGAAGGTTTAGTTTAAACATAATTAATTGCTTTTTTTTAACTGAATATATTTAAGCAAAAGTGTTGGGCCACAAGTTCAACAAATAATTAGTTACGGCCCTTATCTAGGGAAGGTGGTGGCACGATTTTGTGTTGTGATGGTAAATTAGTAGTGAAGGCAGTGTGATAGTTGTGTCAGTGATGATAATAGAAAAGTAGTGGCAGAATTGTTGATTGTGATGGTGCATTAGTAGTGATGTCAGGGTAGGAGGTAGTAGTGAAATTGGTGTGTCAGAGATAATAGTAGGGAAGGTTGTGGCAGTATTATGGTTTGTGATGGTACACTAGTAGTGACAGAAAGGTAGGTGGTGGCAGTATGATAGGTGTGTTAGTGATAATAGCAGGGAAGGTGGAGACAGTATTATGGGTTGTGATAGTACAATAGTAGTGATGGCATGGTTCGTAAAGGCAGTGTGATAGATGTGTCAGTGATAATAGTAGGGAAGGTGGTGGCAGTATTGTTGGTTATGATGGTACATAAGTAGTGATGGCATGGCAGGTGGTGGCAGTGTGATAGGTGTGTCAGTGATAATTGTAGGGAAGGTAGTGTCAGTATCATGGGTTGTAATGGTACATTAGTAGTGACAGCGTGGTAGGAGGTAGTAGATTTTTCGGTTGTGATGGTACATTAGTAGTGAAAGCAGGATATGTGGTGGTAGTGTGATAGGCCTGTCAGTGATAATAGTAGGGAAGGTGGTAGCAGTATTGTGGGTTGTGGTGGTAGTGATGGCAGGGTATGCGGTGGTTGTGTGATAGGTGTGTAAGTGATAATCGTAGGGAAGGTGGTGCCAGTATTGTTGGTTATAATGGTACATTAGCAGTGATGGCAGGGTCAGTGAATGCACTGTGATAGGTGTATCATTGATAATAGTAGGGAAGGTGATGGCAGTATTGGGGGTTGTGATGGTACATTTTAGTAGTATCCACAAGGTAGGTGAAGACAGAGAGGTAGTTATGGCAGTGATAATAGTAGGGAATATGATCGCAGTATTGTGTGATGTGATGGTACAATAGTATTGACTGCAAGGTAGGTGAAGACAGAGAGGTAGTTATGGCAGTGATAATAGTAGGGAATGTGATCACAGTATTGTGTGATGTGATGGTACATTAGTAGTGACTGCAAGGTAGGTGAAAGTAGTGTGATTGGAGTGTCAGTGATACATGTAATAATGTGGAAGGTGGTTACAGTTTGTAGGGTTGTGATCAAACATTAATACTGAGGGCAAGGTAGGTGAAGGCAGTGTGATAGGTGTGTCAGTGATAATAGTAGGGAACGTGGTGGTAGTAATTTCGGCTGTAATTGTACATTAGTAGTGATCGCAATGTAGGTGAAGGCAGTGTGAAAGGAGCGTCAGTGATAATAGTAGGGAAGGTGGTCGCAGTTTTGTGGGTTGTGATCGTACATTAGTAATGAGGGCCAGGTAGGTGAAGACAGTGTGATAGGTGTGTCAGTGCTTATAGTTTGGAAGGTGGTGGCAGTATTGTGATGGTATATTAGAAGTGATGGCAGGGTAGGTGATGGAAGTGTGATAAGTGTGTCAGTGATAATAGTAGTGAAGGTGGTGGCAGTATTCTGGGTTGTGATGATACATTAGTAGTGAATGCAGGGTAGGTGAAGGCAGTGTGATAGGTGTTTCGGTGATTATAGTAGGGAAGGTGGTGACAGTGTGATAGGTGTGTCAGTGATAGTTTTGTTAGTGATAATAAAATGGAATGTGGAGGCAGTATTGTGGGTTATATTGGTAAATTAGTAGTGAGGGCAGGGTAGGTTGTGGCAGTTTTATAGATGTGTCTGATGATAGTTTGATAGGTGGAAGCAGTGTTGTTGGTTGTTATGGCACATTTGTTGTGAGAGCAAGGTAGGTGGTTGCAGTGTGATAGGTGTGTCAGTGATAATAGTAGTGAAGATGGTGGCAGTATTATAGGTTGTGATGGTACATTAGTAATGAATGCAAGGAAGGTGGCGGCAGTGTATTAGGTGTTAGTGATTATCGTAGGAAAGGTGGTGGTAGTATTGTGGGTTATGATGGAAAATTGGTAGTGAGGGCAGGCTAGGTGAAGGCAAAGTGATGGATATGTTAATGAAAATTAAAGGGAATGTGATGGCAGTATTGTGGGTTGTGATGGTACATTAGTATTGATGGCAGGGTAGGTGAAGGCAGTGCGATAGGTGTACCAGTGATAATGGTAGCGACGGTGCTGGCAGTATTGTGGGTTATAATGGTACATTATTTGTGAGGGCAGGGTAGGTGAAGGCACTGTGATAGGTGTATCAGTGATAAAAGTAGAGAAGGTGGTGGCAGTATTGTTGGTTATAATGTTACATTAGTAGTGAGAGCAGGGTAGGTGAAGGCACTGTGATAGGTGTACCAGTGATAATAGTAGCAACGGTGCTGGCAGTATTGTGGGTTATAATGGTACATTATTTGTGAGGGCAGGGTAGGTGAAGGCACTGTGATAGGTGTATCAGTGATTATAGTAGGGAAGGTGGTGGTAGTATTGTGGGTTATTATGGTACATTATTAGTAAGGGCAGGGTAGGTGAAGGCACTGTGATAGGTATATTAGTGATAATAGTAGCGGAAGTGCTGGCAGTATTGTGGGTTGTGATGAAACATTAGAAGTGAAGTCAGGGTAGGCGGTGGCAGTGTGATAGGTGTATCAGTGATTATAGTAGTGAAAGTGCTGGCAGTATTTTGGGTTGTGATGATACATTAGAAGTGAGGTCAGGGTTTGCGGTGGTAGTGTGATAGGTGTTTCAGTGGTTATAGTAGTGAAAGTGATGGCAGTAATGTGGGTTGTGATGATACATTAGAAGTGAGGTCAGGGTAGGCAGTGACAGTGTGAAAGGTATACCAGTGATAAGAGCAGGGAAGGTGATGGCAGTATTGTGAGTTGTGATGGTATATTAGTAGTGATAGCAATGAAGTTGAAGGCAAAGTGACACGTTTGTCAGTGATAAAAGTAGGGAAGGTGGTGGCAGTATTGTGGATTATGATCGTACATTAGTAGTGAGGGCTGTGTAAGTGAATGCAATGTGAAAGGTGGTGCCAGTATTGTGGGTTATGATGATACATAAGTAGCGAGTGCAAGGTAAGTGGTGGCAGTGTCATAGGTGTGTCAGTGATAATAGTAGGGAAGGTGGCGGCAGTATTGTGGGTTATGATTGTACATTTGTATTGAAGGCAGGGTAGGTGAAGGTAATGTGATAGGTGTATCACTTATAAAAGTATGGAAGGTGCTGACAGTATTTTGGGTTGTGATGATACATTAGTATTGAGTTCAGGTTAGGTGGTGGCTCTGTGAAAGGCGTGTCAATGATAATAGTAGGGAAGGTGGCGGCAGTATTGTTGGTTATGATTGTTCATTAGTAGTGATTGTAGTGTAGGTGGTGGTAGTGTTAAAGTGTGTCAGAGATAATAGTAGGGAAGGTGATGGCAGTATTGTGGGTTGTGATGGTACATTGGTAGTGAGGGCAAGGTAGGTGGTAGTATGATAGGTGTGTCAGTGATAAAAGTAGGGAAGGTGTTGGCAGTATTGTGGGTTATGATAGTACATTAGTAGTGAGTGGCGGGTAGGTGGTGACCATGTGAAAGGTGTGTCAGTGATTATAGTAGGACTGTTGGTGGCAATATTGTGGGTTATAATGGTACATTAGCAGTGAGGGCAAGGTAGGTGATGGCAGTGTGATAGCTGTGTCAGTGATAATTGTAGGGAAGGCGGCAGCAGTATTTTGGGTTGTGATGGTAGATTGGTAGTGAGTGCAATGTAGGTGAAGGGAGAGTGATGGATGTGTCATTGAAAATAGTAGGGAATGTAATGGCAGTAAAGTGGGTTGTGATGGTACAATAGTATTGAGGGCAGCATAGGTGAAGGCAATGTGATAGGTGTGTCAGTGATAATAATAGAAAAGGTGGTGGCAGTATTTGCGTTATAATGGTACATTAGTAGTGAGGGCAGGGTAGGTGAAGGCACTGTGATAGGTGTACTAGTGATAACAGTAGGGAAATAACAGTAGGGAATGTGATGGCAGTATTGTGGTTGTAATGGTACATCAGTAGTGAGGTCAGGGTAGGCGGTGGCAGTGTGATAGGTGTGTCAGTGATGATAGTAGTGAAGGTGGTGGCAGTATTGTGGGTTGTAATGGTTCATTAGTATTGAAAACAGGGTAGGTGAAGGAAGTGTGAAAGGTGTGTCAGTGATAATAGCAGGGAAGGTGGTGGCAGTATTGTGGGTTATAATGGTACATTAGTAGCGAGGGCAGGGTAGGTGAAGGTAATGTGATAGGTGTGTCAGTGATAATAGAAGCGAAGGTGCTGTCAGTATTGTGAGTTTTGGTGATACATTAGTAGTGATGTCAGGGTAGATGATGACAGTGTGATAGGTGTGTCAGTGATAATAGTAGGGAAGGTGGTGGCAGTATTTGGGGTTGTGATTATTAAATAGTAGTGAGAGCAATGTAGGTGAAAGCAGAGTGACAGGTGTGTCAGTGGTTATAGTAGGGAATGTGATGGCAGTACTGTGTGTTGTGATGGTACAATAGTAGTGATGTCAGTGTAGGTGGTGGCAGTCTGATATGTGTGGTGGCGATAATAGCAGGTAAGGTGGTGGCAGTTTTTTAGGTAATGATGGTTCATTAGTAATAGTGTGTCAGTGATAATAGTAGTGAAGGTGGCGGCAGTATTCTGGGTTGTGATGGTACATTAGTAGTGAGGGCAGGGTAGGTGGTGGCTGTGTGATTGGTGTGTCAGTGATAATAGTAGGGAAGGTGGTGCCAGTATTATGGGATATAATGGTTCATTAGTAGTTATGGCAGGGTAGTTGGTGGCAGTTTGATAGATGTGTCAGTGATATTAGTAGGGTAGGTGGTGGCAGTTTTGTTGGTTCTGATAGTACAATAGTAGTTAGGGCAAGGTGATGGTGGCAGTTTGATAGGTGTGTCAGTGATAATAGTATAGAAGGTGGCGGCAGTATTGTGGGTTATGATGGTATATAAGTAGTGTGGGCAAGGTAGGTGGTGTCAGTGTGATAGGTGTGTCAGTATCAATAGTAGAGAAAGTGGCAGCAGTATTGTGGGTTATGATGGTAAATTATTTGTGATGACAGGGTAGTTGAAGGCAGTATGATAGGTGTGTCAGTGATAATAGTAGGGTAGGCAGCAGCAGTATCATGGGTTGTAATTGTACATTAGAAGTGAGGGCAGGGTAGGTAAGGCAGTGTGATAGGTGTGTCAGTGATAATAGTAGGGAAAGTGGCAGAAGTATTGTGGGTTATGATGGTACATTAGTAATGAAGGCAGGGTAGGTGGTGGCAGTGTGACAGTTGTGTCAGTGATAATAGTAGTGACAGTGGCGGCAGTATTGTGGGTTATGATGGTACATTAGTAGTGTGAGCTGGGTATGTGGTGGCAGTGTGATAGGTGTGTCAGTGATTATAGTAGGGAAAGTGGTGGCAGTATTGTGGATTGTGACGGTAGATTAATTAGTGAAGGCAGGATAGGTGGTGGGAGTGTGATAGGTGGTGATGGTAGGGTTGATGCTGGTTATAATTATGATAGTTGGCTGTTCTGTTGTGTGTGATGATGAAACTACAGGTATGGATGTTTACTTAGCAGTATAAGAAGAGACCTTATAGTGGTGACTATATAGTTGTATAGTACATGGTGTTGGTAGAGTAGGTTGTGCCAGAATAGTAAGTAGGGGTACTTTGAATAGCCTGCTCATCTTCATAGCTTTATTCCCTTAAATTGGTCCAAGCCTTCAATATTGGAAAAATCTCACGATTTATTTCAAATTGATGTGCATCCGTGTGTGTGTGCGAGTGTGTGTATAATAACTACATACTATACATATTATAAACTGCATTTTCTCTGTAAATAAGTCTTCAAAGGATTTTCAGTCAAAATTAAGTTTAACTGGAAGGTGTTGTTATATTGATATGGACCTTTCATTAAGGGTTCAAAAAGTCGCTGTTTATACTTGTGTTTCATGTTTCTTGATTTCTCAGAAAGGTCAGATGTCATCTTCTGTATCTCTCAGAAATGTCAGTAGTCATCTTCTGTATCTCTTAGAAATGTCAGTCGTCATCTTCTGTATCTCTCAGAAATGTCAGACATCATCTTCTGTATCTCTCAAAAATGTAAGGTCATCTTCTGTATATCTCAGAAATGTCAGTAGTCATCTTCTGTATCTCTCAGAAATGTTAGGTCATCTTCTGTATGTCTCAAAAATTTTAGGTCATCTTCTGTATCTATCAGAAATGTCAGTCGTCATCTTCTTTATCTCTCAGAAATGTTAGGTCATCTTCTGTATATCTCAGAAATGTTAGACATCATCTTCTGTATCTCTCAAAAATGTTAGGTCAGCTTCTGTATCTATCAGAAATGTCAGTCGTCATCTTCTTTATCTCTCAGAAATGTTAGACGTCATCTTCTGTATCTCTCAGAAATGTCAGACGTCATCCTTTGTATCTCTCAGAAATGTCAGACTTTATCTTCTGTATCTCTCGGAAATGTTAGGTCATCTTCTGTATCTCTCAGAAATGTTATGTCATCTTCTGTATCTATCAGAAATGTCAGTCGTAATCTTCTTTATCTCTCAGAAATGTAAGATGTCATCTTCTGTATCTCTCAGAAATGTCAGACGTCATCCTTTGTATTTCTCAGAAATGTCAGACTTCATCTTCTGTATCTCTCGGAAATGTTAGGTCATCTTCTGTATTTCTCAGAAATGTTAAACATCATTTTCTGTATCTCTCAGAAATGTAAGATGTCATCTTCTGTATCTCTCAGAAATGTTAAACATCATCTTCTGTATCTCTCAGAAATGTCAGATGTCATCTTTTGTATCTCTCAGAAATGTCAGATGTCATCTTCTATATTTCTCAGAAATGTCAGACATCATCTTCTGTATCTCTCAGGAATGTCAGATGTCATCTTCTGTATCTCTCAGAAATGTCAGATGTCATCTTCTGTGTCTCTCAGAAATGTTAAACATCATCTTCTTCATCTCTCAAAAATGTAAGTCATCATCTTCTGTATTTCTCAGAAATGTCAGACATCATCTTCTGTATCTCTAAGGAATGTGAGATGTCATCTTCTGTATCTCTCAGAAATGAAACCTGGAACTCTGGAACATTGTGGCTCACCAGCACAGAACATAAACACTACCTGTACAAAAGAAAGTAAATGAGAAACTGTTGAAAATGTGTGAAACTTCAGTCATTAATTTTGAATATGGATAAATATTAGATATACATTTTTCTAGCTATTATGTATTGCAAAATTTGTGAGACATTCAGGATTTTACTATGAATCAATAGTCAATGCCATTTCTGTAACCAAGTACTGACTTGACCTAGTACTACTTGCCAGGAGTCGAGTCAGCATGTATGTTTAATTTCAGAGGCAAACTAATAATTGACAGGTTGTATCAGAGTGAGTGGGAATCACAAAAATCTCAAGATGTGACAATATAAACAGATCAATATATTGTCACTAGTTGATTTCACCTCATCATGAAATCAGAAAACTCTCATCAATTTTGCAATGCAGATAATAACCAATGTCATCCTTTTACATAACAAGAGTTGTCAGAAGACAACAAAGCTTGCTGATGGGGTAAAACTCACCACCAATGCAAAGATTGAGATTGGAGGTAAACACCAAACTTAAACGCTTTGTTGTTGTAGTTGTTGTATGGTGTTTAGCGTAGCTTTCAACAATTTTTCAGTCATATCACGACGGTGTCTACTTGAGACAGTATTCTAAGCGCTGTCACACTGGAGTATCATGCCGCAGACACATGGTATGATACCCCACCCAGTCACATTATACTGACACCGGGTCGACCAGACCTAGAACTCTCCTCTAAATGCTGAGCGTCAAGCGAGGAAGCTTCTAGTACCATTTTTAAAGTCTTTGGTATGACCTGGCCGTGGATTGAACCCACGACCTTCCGCATGCGAGGCGGACGCTCTACCACTAGAAACACATCTAAACGCAAAAGTTTAACATGGGTGTCTACAGACGAAAAATAAAGTCTTAAAGGGCCATAACTCTGCCAAAATGCAACCCAGAGTTATGGTTCTTGTCTTTGTGTGTTTCAATGATGGTGAACACACATGCAAAGTTTCATTCATATCCAACGAGTAGTTGCATAGATATCTTACGTGATAAAAACCTTTAACCTGAAAAATTAAGTAAAAAAATGGCCTTTACTGTGCCAAAATGCAACCCAGAGTTATGGTTCTTGTTTGTGTGTATTCCATTGATGATGGTGAATACACATGTGAAGGTTCATTCACATCCAATGAGTGGTTGCATAGATATCTTAAACTTAAACGCAACTAAACGCAAAGTTTAACCTTGGTGTCTAAGTCCAAAAAGGGCCATAACTGTGCAAAAATGCAATCCAGAGTTATGGTTCTAGTCTCTGTGTTTTCCATTGATGATGGTGAGCACACATTTGAAGTTTCATTCATATCCAATGAGTAGTTGCATAGATATCTTTCGTGATAAAAACCTTTAACCTGAAAAATTAAGTCACAAAATGGCCATAACTGTGCCAAAATGCAACCCAGAGTTATGGTTCTTATTTGTGTTTATTCCATTGATGATGGTGAATACACATGTGAAGGTTCATTCACATCCAATGAGTGGTTGCATAGATATCTTAAACTTAAACGCAAATAAACGCAAAGTTTAACCTTGGTGTCTAAGTCCAAAAAGGGCCATAACTGTGCCAAAACGCAATCCAGAGTTATGGTTCTAGTCTCTGTGTTTTCCATTGATGATGGTGAACACACATGTGAAGTTTCATTCACATCCAATGAGTAGTTGCATAGATATCTTAAACATAAACACAAAGTTTAACCTGGATGTCCAAGTCCAAAAAGGGCCATAACTGTGTAAAAATGCAATCCAGAGTTATGGTTCTTATCTCTGTGTGTTCAATTGATGATGGTGAACACACATGTGAAGTTTTATTTTGGCATCCAATGAGTGGTTGCATAGATAGCGTAAACTTAAACGCAACTAAGCGCAAAGTTTAACCTAGGTGTCTAAGTCCAAAAAGGGCCATAATTGTGCAAAAATGCAATCCAGAGTTATGGTTCTTATCTCTGTGTGTTCCATTGATGATGGTTAACACACATGCAAAGTTTCATTGACACCCAATGAGCGGTTGCATATATAACTGAAACTTAAACGCAAACGTTTAACCTGGG